>CM060965.1:87332901-87832901 GCA_030765045.1 Tenodera sinensis
TTGTATTTTCATTCTCTCTATCACCTCAATCAAATGTAGGATAGCCTCTTTTTATCAAACATTTCCAAAAAAGTTCCTTATCTATCTGGTCAAATGCCTTTTCAAGGTCTACGTATCCCATATGGGTTTCAAGATTATGCTCTATTGCTTTATCCATATTTTTTAATGTGAATATACTATCTGTGCATGATCTTCCAAGGCCTAAAGCCATTCTGGTTTTCCAAAATTACTACTTCTGCAATTCTTTTAATACTATTATTTGTCATTCCGTTTTTGTAAACGATATTTATTATCCTATAGTTTCTTCTGCTCCCAACTTTTGTTCCACGATCATGCCATTGCATTTCTTAACCAATGCTCTAAACAAATCCTCTTTTTGGCCATATTCAGCAATGCTCGTTCTTGGCATACTCTTTTAAAACATTTTCATTGTTTATTTTCTCAGTCCATTTTAACGCTTCAATATTTACATTACAAATGTTTTTAGTTGCTTGTCCTTATTGCGCTGCAACGACAAAGTTTCCGCGTTATACAATGCCACACTCCACAGAAAGCATTCCTGAACCCGTTATTCTAAGTTGTTCCCTCAAGCGTCAATTTTATTTCTCAAATTGATGTGTGGTTGGCAGTAGTCATTACTATAGCACATCCCAAGCATCTTTCTCCATTACGTCATCAGATCAGAAATATTACTCTAGAATCTCTTAATGATTACATAGGATTAATAAATAAGGAAAGATTCAGATGACATATCTTTAATGCTGTGACGTCTTAAAAACCCTTGGCATAACAGAATTCCAAAATTAATTTACAAGTGTCAGATGAGCAAAGAAGGCAAACCAAACCTGTCCTTGGAAAACATGGCACGAATGAAGTTAAAGTGAGTAATACGTTACTAGAGCGAATAAAGTGACGCTATTTGTCTTTCCATACGAAAATCACGGCTTGGTATCTGCCAAGGTGATTCCCACCCAGAAGTAATGAAGCGTGAATGTTCCTAGGATTCAGCTTACAGAGGCCACAGTATAAATATCTGCAAATTCCATGTACACTCTGAAAAATAACATTTGTGTAATGAACAACTATTTAGGATTTACAACGCTTTGCTTTAAAGGGACACTGGTACTAATTGAACTTTCTTCCCTGATCAACCAATTTTTACGAAAGTTTCAGATTAAATTGCATCTGCCACGATGTATTGTTGGTATAAGTTTCACTGCTCTAGATTAAATAGTTTTAATTGAAAATTGTGTTTAGAAAGAATTAAGTAGCAATCAAAGGTAGACTTTTTGCAGTTTAGAATTAAAATAGTCACGAAATTTGGTATGCTAGTTTTTCTATGCCTATTCAAACAAAGTATGCATTTGGTTTCCAAGATATTAATATTAGTTAGAAATATGTGTTTTTTTTTCTATTTCGAACAGAATAAAAATAGATATTACTGACAATTACATAGAAAAAACGGCATATACTCTTATGAATGAGTGTTAACAAACCAGTGTCCAGTTATCTTTATCGAGTTATGTTCTATATATTCTGAAAATTTCAGTTTTAACTATCAATATTTACTGCAAAAAGTTAAACCCAATGTTATATGGATAAAAACCTATTTAGAGTCTTGCAACACAGTGGAAATATTTCTCTTCACACAGGCTTGGCATTTCATTTCAATCTTCAAGAAAAGACATAGAACTCACGAAATTCACAGTAACACATTCTTCTTTACACTCACTACATAATACTCTTTAAAGCAAGGTCTTCAAAACATTACTGTCAACAAGAACGTAATCTGTACCCATGTAACACTTTCAGCTGTAGAGCTATTAACAGAAGATTCTTCATTCTTTACCTGCTTTTTCAGCTAAAAGTTTAATTTTGAGCGATAGTCAAATCTTTTAAAGCTTTGAAATTCCGTTCCCTTTGCACGGTCAAGAGATAAAAAAGTGAACAACGATCTTCCATTTAAGAAATTCAGAAAAGTGACAAGGAACATTTTCAAAATGGTTCACTCAAAAAAAAAAAAAATGCATTTGCACATAACTTGTATGTTTTAATGAGATCTACACATTTTGCAGAGTAAGATTTTGTTATCTCTTACAGTTTACCAGTTATACAAAAGTCACCAACAATAAACGGGACTACACGAGCTACAGCCAGAAAATTCAAGATATATATTCATTTGCGATAAAAAATATCTTAAGCATATGGCATTAATCAAAATAGAGCCATGTTTTAGAAAATACAAATTTTGGAAAAATGTTCCAGGTAAAGGGTAGTTTAGAGTGGAGGTCTTCAAATACTTTGCGTTGCGTCCTTGAAAGATATTAAACTTAAACACCACTTTAGTTTTTAAGCGACGTTTCGTTTTTGAGTTGTGTCAGACACACAAACACACACACACACACACACACACACACACACACACACACACACACACACACACACACACACACACACACACACACACACACACACACACACACACACACACGCACACACCACACAGACTTTTTTCTAAAACCGATCGTGTTTGGATTCAGAGGACCTGCAAAAATAAATTTCTGGTGAAACCTTGACATCGAAATTTTGGGTCGAATACAATATTTTCCCTGCTTACTACACGTAGGCAGTAGAGAAAAAAAATAAATAAAAGGAAGAAAAGAATAAGGAAGGGGGGGGGGGGAGAAAGAAAAGAAGCGGAATACAAAGAAAGCAGTTAACGGGTTTCCTATGCCACGTATATTACAATTTCAATGCTATATTACTTGTCGATAAGTCAAAGGTTGGAATTACAGTGTCGAGTATCGATAGTCTACCGCGACTACGAGGCAAGCAGCTTACATAGAGCTTAGTAATGTGGGATGGGGGGGGGGGGGCGAGGTTGTGCTAATCACACACATACATTTGTGTCACAAGGGACGATGCGCGAGAATATATCAAATAAGACAAACCCACCCAACAAGAACGGGGTAGTAGTATTCAAAACAAGCGGAAATCGATCTTATTTCTCCCCTTCCCAGAGGAAGAAAAACCTGCTCCGGATTAACAACGTATGGCAACAAGACTATGCTCCCTGGGAGGGCCACCATATCAGGGAACGGCTATATATCACCGAGCTGCTTCTTCTTTTAGGGGCCCCGCACTCTATCGATGCCGTTTGCTCTTGTTGCATATGGAACAGAGGTCGTAAGTCTCCCGTGTTGAAGCCAATGGGAAAAGACGGATCGGAAAACATTACGCCAACGGATGAGGAATGTGCCGATAAGCCGGTCCTGGAATCCGAAATGTGTTTAAGGGCCCCCTGCTGTTCAACGCTGCCAGACATTTTCACAAATATTTACAAATATACGATGTTTCGGCATAGACCTACTTTATCATTTCAGTTGCACGGCCTTACCCATGAGAACAGCCAATGGAACGTTTTGAAAGCACACGCATTATTGCAAATCTCTGCCCTACGCTCATTTTCTAACACTATTGTTGCGGCTATTGTTATTATTATTATTAATTATTGTTATTATTATTAATTATTATTATTATTATTATTATTATTATTATTATTATTATTATTATTATTATTATTATTATTATTATTATTATTATTATTATTATTATTATTATTATTATTATTATTATTATTATTACTATTATTATTAATATTGTTGTTCTTGTTGTGGCGCCGGCCATGGTTCACAACAAAGAACGGTCAGGACTAAGCTACTGAACGCCACATATCAGGTCGGCGAACAAAGGCTTCCCCAAGGCCCCACTCATTCGAACAAACAGGTGACTAACAATAATCACGTGGCAACACAAAGGGTTTTCCAGAGCTTTCGAGAGCTATACGGCAGCCGGCATGTTTGTAGAAGTTCTAAAAGGACGTGGCTAACGAAAAAGACAGGCTGTGGCGCGGATCGGAGTTACGTAGTAACGGTAGTCTGATACATGGCTAACATTGTATACCATCATGATAAAATTCTATCTTTTGTATGAACTCAACAAGCAATTTGTTTGTTTATTTAGAACATGAGTGCATTAGGCGATTGTGGTTTTACTTCATTGGGCCATACCCGGGCTAGGAGAATTACGTCACTGCAGTTGGTGCCATAACCTCTGTTTTTCGTTAGCCACGTAAAAGGGGCCCGTGACGTCATCTTTGCTATTTAGGGAAGCGAGGAAGCAGCAGAAGAGAAAGTTACAGACATTAGTCGGTGAGCGTGTCAGTGAGTGCGACACAGCTGTGTGTGTATGTGTGTGTTTCACTGTCCTAAAAGATGCGTCACGTCGAAGTGAAGAAGTTTTAACGGGTATCGAGTGATTGTATCGTCGGTGTTAGTGTAAGACAGACAGAGAAGGTAAAGAAAGTTAGCGAAAGGACTGAGTCAAGGCTGCGAGAAGAAAGCAGTTGGGAGTTGTAATATCACGAGAGACTATAGACTAGTTAACGTCGGTAGAAGAGAACTGTGGTTTTGTACAGACATTCTGAAGGAAAAATAAAGCGATAGAAAAGTAATTGGACTGTATTTTGTCGTGTTATCACTTTACGTTAACTGTACAGCACTGGACCGGCTCAAAGAATTTCAAAGATCCGCAATGCCTCTATTGTTACCCCGAAGTATTATGCTCTGTCCCATAGATTTTTATAGCAATATTTTTGAGATGGATGTTTCTCTGCCGTTTCATGTTTAATCAGTTTGTAGAGCATGGTGTTCTTCTAGCTGAATATGCACCTAAGAAAGGGACAATGAAATAAAAATGAGTTGGCAAAAATAGGCACAGAACATCTTTCTATCAGGAATTTACCCACCAAGTAAGTTGGTCCCGCTGTAACATATGAGGTTCACTTTCTTTTCTCATTCATTTCGTTTCTTTATAATTTTTAAGTGTGCTTCTAGGTTTCCTGGCGTGAGGCAGTGCCGATAGATGGCGCGAATGCTTGCAGCAAAGATATGAGAGAGCTTCAGGGTCGTTCGTCGTCCTCCCTGCGCAGCTTCAATAATGGGAGTATAAGGGACTTCTGCGTCTCTGTGACCGATCTGCCTGCGGCCTGTATCCTCCTGTCGTTCTTCCATTACTTCCTCCAAATTGCAGTGCGCGAAGTTTCCCCCTCGGCGTGTACTCTACAATTAGACATTTATCCACAGAGACAAGATATAGTCAATGTCATTCTCATAGAGGGTTTTAGACTGTTCACGACTTCACAATCCCATCCATACGCTGGCTGTATCTTCATTTTGTACAAATCAGAGTCTCTATGTGCTAGCATATGACACATGTAAAGTTCTCTTTAGGGTAGGTTTTGCTATTTCCTGACCAACTGTTGAACCGATCCTATGATAGAAAAGCATTGTGATATCCTTTTGTATAGCTGGATATTGATTACATGACTTTGACTTCTTTTCCTGGTGGAGAATAATAAAGCTTCCTTGCATTTGCGAAGTTTTACACTTTTAGCAACATAGAAAGACACATTTGTGGACACATTTTGATAAGTTTGGACGAGTTAATTTGCAGTTCAGTGAATTTGTAGATTTACAAAATGAGTGGAGGAATAAAATGTATATATTGTGACAAAACCACAAATCGACAGTACCCACTACTGACGTCAATGTCACGAACCAACGAGTCCCACTCCTGACACTAGTGTAGCAAAAGAAACAAAATCCAGTCCAGTTGCACTTTTCAAAGTTTATTTTCTTTACCTGAACGCACAAATACACAGTTCTCTTTCACTGATGTTAACACAGTCTTTAGTCTTTCTTGATATTACAACTCACACCTGTTTATCTCGTAACTTTGACCCACTCCTTTCACTGTTTTTCTTTACTTTCTCTGTCTTACAAACACTAACTTTGAGGATACAATCACTCAACACTCATAACTGCTTTGCTATCTTCCTTCATGGCGCGACGGCACACACACACATACACACACAGACACACTCTCAAACTAAGAACTGACTGACTCCTGTTTGTAACTCACTCACTCTGCTTGCTGCTTTGCCTCCTTATATAGCGAGGATAACATAACACACACTTTTCTCGAACTTCTTCAAATACGCCAGCTGCCGGACAGTTCTCAAATAATCTGGAAAGCCTCTTTTTGTTCTGCCGTTCTGATTATTGGTACCTGCTCACAACAGTCGCTCAAAGCAGACTGACAGTGAGCGCCTTCGATGCTTGCACCGCCAGTGGGGTGGGGCAGCAGGTCCCGACCATTCTATGTGATTCAAATGTTATTAATTTCGTAATGCGGAAGATCAATGTCTGGATTTTAGACCGATGCCTCGCAATGCACCAAATTTTCCAAATTCAAATTTCATTCCACAATCAATCATTGTACAGAAAAAATTGTAACTACCAAAACCGTCTTTTATGTTTATGTTTAAGCTAGAAACAATAGGTAAATTTTGTTAACTGAAAACGGATTTCACAAGAATTAGTGTCATTTGAGTCTGAGATAAGTGTGGTATTTTAAAACCATTATGAATAATTTCTCGTGTGAAAACAATTTTTCTGTAACAACAGAACTTTCTGGGAATTGAACGTGTTTTTTTCGTGTCGTTATCAGCAAATTACATAGCTACCTTAAAAGCCACTGAGATGCAGTTACTTGAAACTGCTCTTGAATGCCACACAAGCAAGCAGGAAACACGATGTTGTTCGTGTACATGGAGACTCATTAACCTGCATGGTGCCCTGTTGTGAGATTTTCATTCAGCGTTAAAGAGGCCTGATTTCATTCTTTATCTTCGTGCTAACGAGGTCAAGAACCCAGAATCTGTCATCATAGCTGCAATGTTGCTCTAAATCACATGCTAATTACTCCACTTTATCTACTCTCATATTCATATTCACCTTGGGCAGAAAATTAGCTGCCATAACCAGGAACACACATTCTCATGCATGTTTCTTTGCCTCGGACTCTTGCAGCAATTACCCGTGTAAAGTCAGGGATGAACACATGTAGTCTGTGAACTTGTTCCGCAGATAAGCTTGTATAACTACATTGTGTTTGCGCAGAGTAGAGTGCACAGAAAAGTGCCGGTGGTTTTGGATTCCTATACTGCTTTTCTTCATATATGTTGGCAGGAGTTTACCACCTGTGTTGCACAACAACTATGAATAAGCTCACTTCAAGTCCAACACACAAGACTCCAAGTGCATTAGCCTATGAACACAGTTCAGGCCTAGGTGAGCGGCGAAAGGGAAGGAGTGTGGAAGCATTTCACTGTAGCACCTAGAAGTCAAGCTTCGCAACGAGATACTCACCAGCACCAGTGTTGTTTTGATGACAAAGGTCTCGCACTCAAACATTAACCAAAGAACACAGTTCAGTTTTAGGCTCAGACGTGAAAAAGTGGAGAGGGGGAGTAAGACAACATTAATGAAGTGCTAGCCAGGTAGCCAGGTATGGAGGAGGGAGCAACCGAGATGGTTATTGCTCTCCTGCCAAAATAAGTCAATGCTCATTAAAACGACACAATTACAGTACTCACTGCACTTTAGAGACCAAAATGATAAAGTAGATGGGGACGTTTCTAAGTTTGTATCGAAAAAATCCTCAAATATTTTCTCCAAACAGTGCGTGATTTAAACAATATAACCTTCGGTTTATTTTCACTCTTTGGAGGCCATTAAAGATGGCACCCTTTCAATCAGGGCGCTTGATATTACCAATTCTAAAATTCAAAGGAAGAGTAAATTAAATTTGAAGAGGCTTTCAAGAAATGAAAGGTAGGATGAATGGGAAAACAGATTTGGATACATGGTTCATATTAGAGACGAACAGAAAGCGGATAAGAGGGAAGAATTGTGAAGAAATTAACACTAGAATATTGTTCTTGCCTAACGCCATTAATGATAAATACTTATCTTAAGCAACTTTAGAAAGCAGATATTCGCTACTTTAGTGAAGCCGAGAAAATATCTTGTTGTGTCATAGTGAAGGAATTAATTAACAATTTTGTGGAGGAAAAGTGAAGATTATTAAAACATAAATTTTTGTATAACAACAATTTGCTTGTTGCGTGTAATAATCAAAACCCTAGAGAAAAAAATCTAACGTATTGCACTCTCTATTCTTATACTAACTGTTACTACAAACTCTTATTCCTATACGTTCTTCCTGTTATTCGAGATAAATATTTGCAGATAATATCTTATTGCTTATTTCTTGTAGGTTCAAAGGGAACTTGGGAATACAGAACGCTTTGAGCGATAGTCAAATCTTTTGAAGCTTTGAAATTCCGTTCTCTTTGTATGGCTAAGATATAAAAAGGTAGTAAAGATCTTCCATTTGAGTTGTAAAACTCATTTACTATTGTAAAACTCATAATAATAAGGAGTATCTCCGAAATGTTTCACTTAAAAAAAGTCTAAATAGGCTATAGCCAGAAAATTCAAAATATACACTTAATTTGTCAAAAATATATCTTAAACATGGGGCATTTTAATCAAAATCGTTAGAACCATTTTCGAGAAAACAAAAATTTTCGAAAACTTTTCTATGTAAAGAATAGTTTAGGATGGGGGCATTTTCTTCCAAATCTTCCAAAAATGCTCTTTTTTATTTAGAGACCTCAGAACATGTATTTCCGGTGAAATCTGGACATCGAATTTTTGGATGGAATACAATAATTCCCCTACTTACGTAGTAGAGAAAGTAAAAATTAACAAGAAAGATCTGAAGACTTCACAAAAATAAAGCCTGAGGAGGAAATCGCGGTTCAAAGGTGGGTATGAATGTGGTTATTCTGGTCATGACATGCATCCATAGCTCTCTGAAAATAACTTCTTTTAAAATGTTCTCCGTTCCATCAGAAGTAGCAGTTTTCTACACCCTCTTTAGGAATCTTCGTAAGTACCTCAAGGAAAAGGTTAAATATAAACGCTTCGGAAAGCCAATCGGAAGGAAAAAAAAAAAAAAAGCATTTAAGTGTTGAGCGCAGAAAACAAATAGCCAAGGGATAGCAGAGGGATGGCGCTCTCAGTCTGAGACACCAGAGATTTATTATTCTAGAGATTTCCACCAAATGCAGTACCTACACCATGACAAGGGAAACATTTTAGCGAGCTGCCGCGTTGAACTATTGCTTTTCTTGCAAACTTTAAAAGGAATTAATGCCAATGTACACTAACGTTACCCGATGCTAATTTGTCTTGTCTCCAAAAGAGATACTGCTTAAAATGTCGTTACTGTCATGAAATTTGGAGATGGTTCTGCTTATCATTCATACCCGAATGGAATAAAGCAATGTTACGTAACATATCAATGAAAGATTTCATAACTCATACTATAAACCAGCCGAAAAGGTTCTACATTTTTTGGATATTTCCATTCCCTTCCCTCCCTTCTCATGTCTTTCTACTTGAAGAAATAGAAATGTTAACATTTGTTTTATCATTTTTAAATCTTATCCTGTTCTATTTTCTGCTTCACTTCTCGTTTCCTTCTCTCGTCTTCTCTTGCTTTCTATTCCTCTTCTCTTTCTGTTTTTCCCCAATAGTTTTGCTTGTCTCTTCTCCTTTCAGCTTTTTAAATTTTCTCTCGTTAATACTTTATCATTTTCTCTTCTTCGAATTTCCTGTGTTTGTTTTTGTTCCGTTTGCCTTTTCCTTGTCCTATTTTATTGTGGTACTGTTGTCCTCTATTCCTTTCTTCTAGTTTGTAATTCTTGCATCTACTCTCTTATTGCCTTATCGTTTTCCTTCTTCTACTATGCTTTCCATTCTTCTCCTTCGTTTATCACTTCGCTGTTCTTTCTTTCTTTTCGTTTCTATATTTTATTCTATTTCTGTATTTTCTGCCATTCTTTAACTTATTCTCTGTATGCATATATCTCACCTTTCTCTATAGTCATCCTATTCTTATTAACCGCCTCTTTTACTTTGCTTTTCTTTTAACATTTATTTTGTAATCATTTTGTTACTCGCCACCTTATCTCGTTTTCCGTTTTCTGCATTTCTAATCCCTTTTTCTTCTTCTTTTGTATGTTCTTCCTCTTATCTCCTCTGTCTATTTTATGTGCACTTCTCTTATTTCTTCCTCTTCTCTTTATTGTTTTTCCTTAGCTTACTCTCCGTATACTTTTCCTTTCTGTAACTCATTTATTTTCCTTCATGATTTATGATTTCCCCTTTTTGTATTTTATATTTTGTTCTGCTGCTTTATTACTCTTTCCTCTGCTCTGTTCTCTCCTATTCTTTCTTCTTCTCTCTGCCACGCTGTTAAGTTCTTCTGTTCTCTTCTCTATTCTGCTCTACTATTTCTTCTTTTCTCTGGTGCACTCCGCTTTGGTCTGTTGTTTTATTATTGTCTTCTCTGCTCCATTTTTCTGCTTTATTCTTCTGTTCTATTCTGTTCTGTTTTATCTGCACTTTTTTGCTCTACTCTGATCTGTTCTGTTGTTTCATTCTTCTCTTCTCTGACCTGCTGTCTTTTCTTCACTGTTCTGCTGTATTCTCTCGTCTCCTTCCCTTCCCTTTCCTTCTCTGCTGCTTTATTCTTGTCTTTTCTTATGTTCAGTTCTGCTCTCTTGTATTCGGCTATCTCTCTTTTGCTCTGCAGCTTCATTCTCCTCTTCTCTTTTCGTTTATCTTCTGTTTCTGTTCTATTCTGCTTAGTTCTGCTGTTTCATTCATCTCTTCTCATCTCTTCTCCTCTCTTCTTTTCACTTCTGCAATACATTAATACTGCTATTATTGCAATCTCTCTGTTCCCCTCAAGCACGGCTGGCGAGAACCAGGTAAAACAGGCAGCGAGGAGCAAACAGAGTGTTAATATTTGACAGCTCGCATTATATACAGCGTCTGTTACTTTGCATTTAAAAATGAAGTGCGCGCGTAGACTATGTTGTGCGGGTAATGTTGACAATGTATTATTGATGGCGACAACCACACTCACCCCCTCAGGCACCGCCTTCCCCTACCCAGCACCCCCTCATGGTGCCATGCATCAATCCGTGAGTCGCGGGCCCAGCATGGTGCGCGCTGTGTGTGAGGTCCATAGGAAGAGGGGAAGGCAGAAACAGAACGTGACTATGGACAATTTCTTCTTGTGCAAAAGAAAAACTTAATATTACGTTGACAACATTTCAATCAAGAAATGTGTATACAAAGGAAACATGTACTGTATTCAGCAATCCAACATAACCTAAATGGTTTATCCTTTACAGGACTCCCTTCCGCTATTCCCTTAAGGTTGAGAGAGGTGGGAAGAAGAGAAGAATGGTTGGAGATATGAAAATGACAGAAGGATAGGTCACCTTTTGCTCATGATAAATCACCTTACTCGAAGTAACTGTATAATGCGTTATATGTAAGTAAACTTTTGTAAGATGTCTATGGTTAGACACATTCTTTAAACAGAGTAATTTTGCAAATGCAGATATATTTATATTGTGTTAGCTGCAATAGCCGGTGTTTAAATTTTATCGCTGCAACCTTTAGACTTACATTGGACATTATAAGCAACCCAAAATGAACAAAATAAAAACACCGGCAAAACACTACACAAAAGGACTACCCCAAATACCACAGGCAGAAAAGAAAGTACGGAAAGTTGTGTGAATGTAATACGTTGCATTTATATGTCAATCATATAGAAAATTGAATTCTTTCTAGAAGAGGGTGTAGAGAAAGAAATGCGATTGCGCTTCGTAGAGGAAACTTGAGTAAAGATAACTGTGTGAATGTAATGTGTTGCATTTCAATCATAGAAAATTGCATAAATTTTATGTTGAAGGGCGAATAGAGGAATAAATATGATCGTGTTTCGTAAAAGAAAATTCAGTAGAGAAAGCAGTGTGAATGTAATATGTGGCATAACTATTTTAATCACAAAAACGATATGAATTGTATGCTGAAGGGCGAGTAGGGAAGGATACGTGAATTTATTACGAAAAAGAAAACGAGTAGAGTTTGTATAGTTGTATAGTAAAATGATTAGCATGAAGAAACACGTATAAGTGCCGAATTTCGAGGTTTAGGAGCACATAGAGGAGAAACATACTTTGATATACGTAGATAGACAAGATGTTAGAGGTATGAGTTGCAGACTTGAATGGCGAATTCTTGACGTAAATCTGAAACATAACTACCTCTACCATTTTCCCTTATAGTGCATGGTTACATAAATAAAAAATAAAATTGGTGGAATGCTTGATTGTCAATATCTAACAACTCCTTTATTATTTACTTCTGCGATCATTATAGAGAGTTAGAGGTTTAACAGATGAGTTATTTGTCTCTTTTCATTTATTATTAAAATTAGTCGATTTGCCACAAAATGATGTTAAATAAATAGATTCCAGCCTGCCTGTTGGAGTACATTTGTGAACATACGTTTAGCAAGCGCGTAAGCGGAAGGTCAAGAATGTTGACACTGCTCAGGTCTCGTGAATAATGCTCGGAAAGCTTGAAAAAACCCACTCCTCTCCTCGTTACTCACAGTAGCTTATAAAAAATACACACACGCGTGGCGAAAGCAGTTTTCTAGGTTCTAGTTTAGATTTTCGCTCGTCGCAGCTATGATAGCATGATCGACAGCAGTAGTCATATTAGTCATTAAAACATTCGCTACTTCAGTCATACTCTTTTGCCAGACGTATCAGAGATCACTGATATATAATGTAATACGATTGCTCAGCAGATGTTTCATTTGTTTCAACACTTATAAAGGAAAATGGAAGGTAATGGTAAAGCTATTGAAAATATGGATTGTATTTCGCTTAACATTTGAACACTTATAAAGGAAAATGGAAGGTAATGGTAAAGCTATTGAAAATATGGATTGTATTTCGCTTAACATTTGAACACTTATAAAGGAAAATGGAAGGTAATGGTAAAGCTATTGAAAATATGGATTGTATTTCGCTTAACATTTGAACGAAGCAAAGAGTGCTGCGAGTTAATTAGCTGCAGAAAAATCAAAAGAAGGGAAGAGAGAGGAAAATGAGTATGCCAATTAATGTAGCCTCTGATTAATATGTATATTGTTGTTGGTTTTAAAACAAATTTAACGAAGTTATTCTTGTGTTTGAGTGTTGCTGCAGAGTGACGATTTCAAAATTTCTTACAACATTGGAGAAAATTATTTTGTGGCTGTGATGACGTCGTTGCTGCCTTGTTGCCATGATAACTATAACATTCATTTTCTGGTATTTGTGCCAAATATAGAGTAATTTCACATGATTTACGCCGTCATAATTAGCTGTTTTAATGCTAGGATTGCATAAAATGTATTCGTTATACGGTGTGCAGAATATCCTTTTCTTTTGTGTGTTATTTTCTTATGAAAGGCCATAATGAACAGCGGAGTTGTATCTTAGCTCAACAAGTCAGCTCTGACAGAAACACAAGGAAATTAAAAAAGAAGAGTTTTATCAGTGTAATCTGTATGACTCATTTGGTCCGACTTCGGCCCTATAATTTCTAAATCCTGCAGCTCAGCGTGCCATTATTGACTGGAGGTGAGTCACAAAGCGTTGGCATTCATCAGCGTCACTGACTCACAACTATCAACAGCACATATGGATCATTTATGTAGCTTCTTCCACTCCCTTTGTATTTGTGGCTTTCATCTTAGTTTTGGATGTCCCATCTATTATCTCTGACATAGTGTATCTCATAATTATTAAATACATTGGTCATTTTTATGTCTATCCATTGTTATTTATGCTGATATATTTTTGTTCTTTGGGCCCTGAAACTCCATTCCTCTAAAAATGTTTCACCTCTTGCACTGGTAATCTTGTTTTATTTTCTTTCATGATATTCGCTTCTGTAAAAAAAAGTTTTGGTTTCCAAAAATGTTATTACTTATGTTTTGGAATTTCAATTTTTGGCATTTCAGAAACTTTTATTAGCACTGTAATGTGAATCTGGGATCCTTAAAACTTTAGATAACTTTTCTACCCTCTTCTTTGACTATAAAACTAAATACTTTTTGCAGAATGTTATAGATCTTTACTATTTCATTTCATTCATTATAGACGTTACTCTACTTTAAGATTTCATATTCCGTTATAAGAAATGGAATCCGATACAAGCTAAAGAAAAGCTATAGAAATAATTATCGTAGTGGACTGTTCGACAAATTCGAAATTTACTTACCAATCTTGTGTAATTGATAACCTAACCTAACATACCGTAGGTTTAACCAATAGTCAGTCTTTTAAGACCTGGTTGCTATATGATGACCTTGAAAGTCCGTTCTCTTTGCGTGACCAAAACAAAAATATATGTGTTGCACTCATATTACTTTCTCTGCCCACTGTTGATAGCATATTCTGCTACCTACTTCATGTTAATTCAGATAGTAATTTGTAGAAATGGTTTTCTTACTTATTCCCTTGTAGGTGGATGGCAATATGGGAATCCAGTTGGCTTAAGCGATAGTCAAATCTTTTAAAAGCCATTCACTATGCGATGATTCTGAAATTCCCTTCTATTTGAGTGGAAAACAGGGAAAAAAACGAATAATTGTGTACTTCCCATTTGAGAAAACCACACATTAGAGAATTCAAACCAATAACAAGCATGCCTCTGAAATGATTAATTCGCAATATACATTTGACATAAACGAGGTATTTATCTCTTGTGCAAAATCATTCAAAATGAAGAGCACTTCAGGTAATCTAATGAAAATCTTTAGAGCCATTTTTGAGAAATTAAAATTTTCGAAAATGTTTCTATATAAGAAATAGTTTGGGATGACAGAAATGTCCTGAAAATCTTCGGGCTGCTGAACGTAAATAAATTCGCTATTTAATGGACTTTTCATTTTTGGGCGTGAACAATAGTTCAAGGCAGGTACAGATACACACGCACGAACACATACACTTATACTTAGAAATAGATACAAAGATGGATAATGCATTAAGGACATTCCTATTCAGGAATGAGGAGAAACCTCGAACAAAGGCTTCAAACAGGTTTCGAATCACAGTTCACAGTTTGAAAGGAAATATTGATTGCATTACCCTGGCGATTACAATTTCTTCTTCCCAAATATCCACGTGTTTATAATTGTGAAATGCGTTTCCTTCTACTTGATGGTGCATGTTGCCATTCATCTGCATACATAAACACTGTGAATGAATGAAGAGAGGCTTCTTGAATGGCAGCATTATGGTAGCCGTTAACGTATCTTAATTCCCTTCCATTAGGACCACTTGACGAAAGTGACATCAGCCTTTCGGCAGCAGGCCAGCCAGCGCTTTCGATTAATCAAAACCTTCGAACCATTTCTGGGTCATGATTCAACTCAACACTTCCGCAGCTGTACACACATCATCGCAAGTGCTTCACTGCACTTTATTTAGCTACATATGTGCTGCAATATAAGCTTATTTTCCATACGAGACACTTGAGTGTAACACTGGATACCTGTACCGACCTTCATTTTTTACCTGCTAAACATCCAGGTATCACTGCACGGCCGTGAGCAGGCTGTGCTCGTGAGCACCAGTTCTCCAGGCCTGTACTAGAGCCCCAAAACGTATCAATCGGATCAATGGTATTTCAGATATAGAATCAAACTAGTACCTCTCTTCAAAATTAATAAGTTTAAACGTAATCAATATAACATAAACAATAGACATTCACGACACAAACCTGTAACTCTTCTATAGCTTTCAGAATAATAAATTTTATGTTGACTAAATAGTAGTTATAATAATAATAATAATAATAATAATAATAATAATAATAATAATAATAATAATAATAATAATAATAATAATAATAATAATAATAATAATAATAATAATAATAATAATAATAATAATAATAATAATAATAATAATAATAATAATAATAATGATAATAATAATAATAATGATAATGATAATGATAATGATAATAATAATGATAATAATAGTAATAATAGTAGTAATAACAACAACAACAATAATAATAATAATAATAATAATAATAATAATAATAATAATAATAATAATAATAATAATAATAATAATAATAATAATAATAATAATGATGATGATGATGATGATGATGATGAGAATGTTATGAAGGATGTGAAAAAATTAAGAATATCCAACTGCATAATGACCATACAGAACAGAAATGCCTAGAAAAGAACTGTTGAGAAGTCCAAGACATTCAACTTTGAAGTATAGTGCCTTGAGAAGAAGAAGAAGAAGAAGAAGAAGAAGAAGAAGAAGAAGAAGAAGAAGAAGAAGAAGAACAAGAAGAAGAAGAAGAAGAAAACGAAGAAGAACCCAAGGCGCAAAGACATTTCCGGGCTAAAGCCTACCGCTCAGCCCCTGCGGCACCCACCTCAACCCACCACAGGCGTCATGAGGGTGGTACGTGGTCAGCTCCCCCATCCATCCCGGCCGATTATGCGGTCTACGCAACCAGGCGTCATAAAAACATAAATATAAATAAACAGTATATACATATACATATGTACATGCATATATAATGGTCCTATATGTGGTGGAAATGAAGATCTTGGACATATAATATTTAAATGCAAAGGAACTAAAATTTGAAAAAAAAAGAGTACATTAATAAGAAATACTAAGGTAGAAATATTTCTGTAACTAAAATGTTCGATCAAAGTAGAAAAAGGTAGACGATTTTTAAACAAAGTGAAGAACAAATGTATATGATTGTATTCACCTGGCTCCGCGTAAATAAACAAATAAATATAAAGCATTCAAAAGAATCACCTTGTAGATTTTATTTTATTAAAATTCCTCTCATACTGTGCACCGAGCAGATGGCTCCACAGTAACGCATGAGGCGCGCATTCCCGAGATCCCGGGTTCTGTCACTCTAAGCTTGGGTTTTTTTCGTGGATTTTCGTGGTCGGTAGGGAAATACTGGAGTGATTCTACATCTGACACGATTTTCTGTGAATTACTTTTTGGTTCATTCCGGTTTTTTCTTATGTTTCAGTATGTGTCGTGGACTATAATGGTACCAGAGATCTTGCGAGTGCTTTTCAAGGGAAAAAGTAATCCCCGTGGACACTAGAGGGTTGCTTGATCGACGGGTCGCTCTCGTCTTTTCTAGGCAACTCCGCAGTGGGACGGGTCTTCGAGCTTGGAACTGTTAGGGACTTTCGAGATCTCTGTGGCCTATCTGCTAGCAACCTATAGGCTCCAATGGTACCATCACTTCACCCCTTTCTTCTCGTCGGTGATAGTTCCAGGTGAGATATCTCCATCCATTGTCTAAGTGTGGCTATATTATGTGCTGGGCTATAAATATTTTAGTTAACAAAATCAATTTATCTCAAAAGGACCAATGGTGCTCTCCGCACTAACTTTTCAATGCTATTATTGCATGAATTCGAATAAGAATGAAATTAGTAATAAACATCACTATATTTGTGCAATTATTATTAGGTAACAATGGCATGGACATAATCTGAAAAGGAATGATAATGGAATAGCGGAGGTATCAGATTCTGAGTGGACACACATTCAAATACTTAAATGAAGATGGGCTATATAAACTACATAAACTTGCAGAGAGAGGAAAATTATATTGTAAGGAGCCAAACTCTATATTCTGTAATACAAATACTATTTTAGGACAAAGTAATATCTGTTTATCCGTGTGCATATTTTGATAAGAGCTAAAGCCGTACAAGATAACATAACACAACACAATCTACAGTGTATACAATGCAAAATAAAAGGTAATAAGGAAAAATAAATAAAAGAAGCATTTTTACCTATATTACCTAACCTAAAATTGAACAAGTCTTTGACAATGCTATCATGAATTAAAGAACACCAAACATTGGTAGTACAACCCTATAAAATACGACGTCAGCTGTAGACAAAACAGTATAGACTGCTTCTGTGGTCGAGTAGTCAGCCTTTTGGCTTCTCTAGCTGGAGGTCTCGGGTTCGATTTCTAGCTGGGCTTGAGAATAATGTCCAACTCACTACTAGCGTTATTCCTGGTAAACCACACAAGATCTCAGTTTACTGTGACATAACATACGTTAATGGTGACTTAACAACGTGTGAGTTGGAGAATTTAATGACACGTTGGCCATGATAGCTTAGTGGTTAGAGCAAGCCGGACGGTAACCGGTAGATCCGTGGTTCAAATCCCGGTCATGACATTTAATTCTTCAGTCTCATTCTACCCTTTCCATGCCATTAGCAAGTTACTAATGGCATTCAAGCTAAGCATCTAAAATTCCTTCTCAGATAAGTTTAGATAGTGATTTTAACTTAACAATTCACTGCATTCCATTCTAATATTGATAATGCTGTTTTATTCCAACAATCTGTTGTCACATTTGAGGGAAGTCATATTATCCTGATTTGTGTTATAAAACCTGAGCACTTAGCTAATTTGTTAGGGCACCGCAAGGAGTGTGCAAGGGGACCCAGTTTCGATTCCCATGTAGGGGATGGGAGTTTTTTTCTAAACGATATATTATTCCTTACCCTTTTCAGAGTCCAGAAGAATGACTGTATGTGTACGCTGTAATGTTTAAAACCCAATGATAAGTGTAACGAGTTAATACAATTGCTGATGCGGTAAAATGTTCCTATACTAATATTCTTCTTTTACATCTGTTTACCCTCACTGTATGGGGAACATACACACCTGCGCTTTACAAGCCTGTGCCTAGGGTAAAATGCCTCTCTGGAGAAAACGAACCTATGGACCAAACAGACTGAAGACCTGGAATGCGGATGGTCAGCCAAGCACCAGGTATGAGAGAGAGGAAGAGGATGAAGTGATGAATGGAAAGGTGATAATGGACTAAGTGGCGGAAAAACCAGAGAACCCGGAGAAAACCCAACCAGACACCACTTTGTCCACCAGGAATACCACATGGAGGTCCTTGGGATCGAACTTGGGCTCTTTGTTGATGGGCGAACGGTCTAACCACTCGGCCATGACGCCGCCTCCTGCACTAATATCTGCCCCAAACAAAGCTTTTCAAAGAAGAATACAAGTGCTCATCCTTATAACCTCAAATTCCAGATTGATTTTGCATGTGAAGTAGTTCTTCAAAAAAACTTTACAGATGCAGATGGTTATTCCAACAAATGCAGGTCCCTAAAACATGAATTTCTAAATTTCTGAATGTATTTAAAGTTATTTTCCCTGCTTAAAAAGAATGTATTTTGACTGATAAATAAGAAAGTGTAGCAAAGTGAAACTTTTAGAAAGTGATTAACCTATATTTAATAGTAAACCAATAACGCTTTAGAACACAGACAAGTGCAAGTGGAATTGACATGAAAGGAAAAGTAAGATATATTACAGAAACTCGATCGATAATAATCAGAGGTAATGAAACCCAGTTCGCTCTTGTGTGTAGGATTCTCTCCAGAAGAAGCCTACTGGGATGGTTTCCCACTAGTACCTTGGAAATAGGAAGTCCTTTCCCGTCGTCATTTGCAGAAGACTTTGAGGAGGATCTCCCAGAAGTCTCCTTTTAATTTCAGCCCTGAGTAGTTGGAGCGATCCAGTTTAGTCATGAAATTCCCCACGGCGGTGGTGGAAGTGATTCGAAATGCATGCGACTGTCGCTGGGCAAGACCGCAATCAAAGAGCCGGTCCTTCCCGAATCGTGAAGACACCATTAAGACTGGCTGCAATAATCATTACAGAATCCTGTGATGCTCTCAGGGACTAATGTCTTGTATACTGTATTGGTTGTGCCAGAGGGTGGACTCCAACACACACAGCGGCTTCATTTGGTGTCCTCACAGTGAAAGAAGGGCACAAGTTTTGTTTGTTCTTCCTCGTCCTTTCTGTACAGTAACGATACTTGGAATACTAAATTTGGATCTGCGTTTGAGACAAGTTCACATGAACAAGCTTCCTCCCTAGAGAGGGACTCAGATTTATTTTAGGATAGGGAAAAGTCCATGACTTTGGATTTCTCAGAACAGAATGCGCTGCCTTGCTTTCTCCTAGATCATTATGTGATACCTTGAAAATATAATGAAAACAGCACAATGTCTACATTGAAGATCAGCAATAAACAAAAGAAGCATTTCCATTTTAAATAACGTCACTGAAATCAATAAAGTCACTCTGCACTTAATGTTTACGAACACTATATTTAATTGTGCCTGGTAGTTTGAAACCTTTTTCCCTCTTTAAAGAGAAATAACATGCGAAATCCTGTTAAAATTAAAATGTAAACCTTGGAATGACAAAAGAATCAAAATAAGTGTTGATAAAGAACTGGAACGCCTCCTCTTGCAGAATCAAAAGAAACTATTAAGATTTCGGTCAACTATAAGTATAGTAATTGCACCTGTAGTTCTTATTGCAAACGAAACTACAACCTGGTGATACATGAAATGAAATGATATTTCAAAAAGGAATTTTAGGAAGGTAAAGATTCAGCCTTCAGTTATAAGACTGAGGAAAACCCGGGAAAAGCTTCAGTCGGTTCTAGCGGGATTTGAACAGCGAGCTTTCCGAATATGAGAATCATGTATTATTGCGGAGCCAGCGTGATCGGTTAAATAAATTTGCCTAGGAATGGTTTTACAGACAATTCAGTACGAACGAGATACAGAGAATATGTTCTATATTACACACAGGGATTTTCTTCGTCATGACTTTGGGTAGAGATATAAAATAATCACTCACTTTCAAGTGCTTATATAGCAACAGCATCCGTAATTTGACGCAACAGAGCCGCTAGGTTTAAATGTCAAAAATGGATAACTCTCTTCGGTGAAGCATCTAATGCTGAAATAGATGAAATAATTTGAAGAGAGAAACCTGGGAACACAGAATACAACAGGAAATATGTTTGGAATCAGTTTAAAGAATTTTGTATTGAACAAAATCAT
The DNA here is from genome assembly GCA_030765045.1 of Tenodera sinensis. Classification (NCBI taxonomy): domain Eukaryota; kingdom Metazoa; phylum Arthropoda; class Insecta; order Mantodea; family Mantidae; genus Tenodera; species Tenodera sinensis. The sequence goes on from CM060965.1 coordinate 87,353,726, forward strand.
AAATTAACAGCAACTTCTGATATTCCAAATATAAAAAAACATTGGAGTATCAATATGATAATCTTGTAGCCCGTGCCGATGGACGTTGATGCATGTTTCTTTTAAGAGGTTAGTAATTACAATGCACATTTAAATAATATTCCATATGCTATATCACGCTTTAATTCCTGAAATAGTTTTAATAAGTGCAACTCGTGATAGTCAAATTCTCTAGATAAATTGATAACAATCACTTGTTTCAATGTAGTAAACAGATAATAAATCTCCATGTGGGACAGCTTAAATAACAGCAATGACTGTCTAGAAATGTATTTGATAGATACATGCAGTAGATTCTGAAAGTTTCTACTTAAAGATGGAGTAAAATTTGACACGAATACCCAAATATGCAATAAAGCGCAAGAACTCCTTCTTAAACTTTGACGCTAATTTATATTTGGTTTTAATTAAAGTATTTGAGAAATACACTAAAAAGTAAAAAACACTAAAACCAAAAGTTGAAGACAAACCAACTTTCAACGTTTCAAAAAGGTTCTACTTCATTTTCATGCACGCTGATAAAAGGTGTTATTTGACTTAGTATTTCAAAATTCTGATAGAGTACTTATAAATTTTTTAAAAGCAGCGGTTTGCACAATTATAACTAGGTATATTCATAATGCTGGAATGTATGTTTATAATATATAGGTTAGAGGTTACACACTGTCATCTATGTAGATCTAATATGGCTAAAACTTCCAGGACGAAGGGATGAAGTGAATGAACCACTTGCAGTTACGAGCCACAGGTAACAGAGACGCTGGGCAGTTCTTAACAGTTCCAAGTTCGAAGGGTGGACCTGCCTAGAGACCCACCGACGAAGCAGCCTTGGAGAGTTCTGTTTCCTTCGAGCAAGCATCCGGGCTGTCTGTCCGGCACCGCCACACGCCAAGAAATCTAGAAACACAAATAAATGATGAAAAGGAAACGGAATGGAAAGGAAATTATGGAAATGAAATCACAGTAGATGAGAAATTACTCTAGCATTTGCTTACCAACTAAGAAAAGTCACAGAGTGGCCAGTCGGTAGGAGTTGAACCCAAGACCCCGAATGCGAAGACATCTTTCTCGGTAATATACATAATCATCTCCTTAGTATGTTTTCTAAGGATACTGTAATTGTAATAGACAAAAATCAAATGTGATCTTGGAGTATATGAGACAAATGAATTACGATTAGCCAGGCGACATACAACACACCCTCACAGTGTGGGAACAAGGAAACTTGTATTCACGGATGATGTATGGTTGCTTCACGTTCAAATAAATTGCTTGTATTTGGTTCTGCTTAATATTTGCTCATTTCACAAATACAGCCCGTCATTTTTTACAAGTTCCAGCAGATGCTTTGGCAGATGTTGGCGAAGAAGTTCAAGGTTGAGTGGCTCATGGATATTAATCTCAACTAGGGTATGACATCGCATACCGCATACATAGGTTTTAATGAAGAACGCGATCCGAGGTCTTTTGCTTGTAGTTATGTATCAAGGCAGTGGCTGGAGGCTACGGGCTTCTGAAACATATGCACTTGCTAGTGTAGTAAATAATCATTGCTGAGAATACAGCCACCTTCAGAAGCAGTTACCGATTCCCTTGGAATGCTAAACAATATCAGATATATACAAGAGTTATTTTTTATTTCTAAGAGAGACTGGGTGCAGAAGATGGAAAGGAGAGATCACCATAAGTTCATTCATACGAGGGCTATAGTACTGTGGCAGAAACGACAAAAATCCGATCCAATTATTCTTTTTTCTCACATTATCTGGCCTAAAAGTAACTAGAGATATGGATTATTTGTATGATAGTGACAACTGACGACGTCGTTAACAAACAAAACCTTTTCCCCCTAGACTATTGAAAACGGTAAAATGTGTTTATAATTTTGGTAACAATCGGAATCATCTTCATAGCAGGCCTTTGTATCTTCCGCTCTTACAATTCATCTTCCTATCGTATTATAGAGCGTTTAATATCTCTGTGACCTTATGGCTAGTACAGAAGTACTTGTTTTGTTCATCTGGAGAGTCCATTGTTATACATCATGCTACATTTCTAATTTCTCTACCGAGTGCTGATGTGCTTTTGTGGTGAATTACCTTGCTAGGATCCGCGTGAGTTACTATGCAAGTTGATGGAGGAAGTAAGTCTACGGTTCGTACTTGAAATTAACAAGAGACTGCTGATAAAGCGAGTGGGCACTATACTAAATCATACACTGTTGCGTGATGTTTACTACATGGAAGCTGGCACCCCTATGATCTTATAAACACAAAAGTGAACTCAACCATAAGCCCTATGCATTCACCACATATAAAAATACTATATACATAATAGGTAGACAAATGTTGCATTCCACCCAAAAATTCGATACCGAGATTTGAAATGTTTTGAAATTTCCTGAATGAACCAAACAAATTGTTGGTTAAACACCAAACTTGGTATTTAAGTGAAGTATTTTCAAGGATGTGACACAAACAATTTCAAGAGAGTAGCTTTTCCATGGAACATCTTCCGAAAGACCGTGATTTATCAAATATATTCCTTTATCTTTTTCATGTTAGTTGAGATAAACATTTTCAGAAATGATCGTTATTTTCTTTTAGGTACAAGGGGAATATGGAAATACAGTAGGCTTTGAGCGATAGTCAAATCCTTTAAAGCTTTGAGATTCCATTCTCTTTACAGGTTCTTCACGATCTTCTATTTGACGACATTTTTAAGTTTTCCAAAACACACAAATAACAAGGAATATCTCCGAAATGGTTCATGCTACAAAAAAAAAATATTTGAGCACAAATTATGCTTAAGGAAGATCTACATCTTTTGTATAGTAGATTTGATTTATCTCTTACGAAAGTCATCTAGAGTAAACAGAACTACATAGGCTATAGCCAGAAAATTCAAAATATACATTTCATTTGTCATAAACATATAGCATTTTAATCAAAATCGGTAGAGCAATTTTCGAGAAAACCAAAATTTTCGAAAAATTTTCCAGGCAAAGGGTAGTTTAGGGCAAAGAAAATTAAGCTTATATACCAACTTTGATTTTTAACCGACTTTTCGTTTTTGAGTTATGCTGTCCATAGATTGACACAGACAGACACATACACGCGCGCGCACACACACACACACACACACACACACACACACACACACACACACGAACCTTTTTCTAAGAATGGTTTTTTTGATTCAGGGGCCTCGAAACATATATTTCCGGTCAAATCTCAACATCGAATTTTTGGATGGAAAAATACTTCCTCTACTTATACGTAACAGAGAAAGTAATAAATACTCGTAAGGACATTTGGTGGGAACAGGTGGCTCAAAAAAGCAATTTTTGGTTTAATGCAAGTGTAAAACGTTTGCCCTAAACAGCCGGTGAAAGTTTCTATATTACATTTTCATGAAATTCCTAAAAGAGTTATTAATAGTAAAGTGTACATAATCATAAGTATACTGACAATAAAATATGCAAATTTCAAAGAGTGTGTGGAGTAATAAATAGAACATTTACAAACAAACAAGATTGAAGTTTTACAAAGTTATGGCTGTACCTTATACAGCGGAAATGAGACTTAGACATTAATTAAGAAGCAACAGAGTAAAATACAGGCTTCAGAAATGTTGAAAGAATACCAGATATCAGATTTACTACACATAATGCAATATTATTCTAAAGGAAGGAGATCGGTAGGCGGACCCAGGAAACGATAGCTGGAGGACTTTGAAGGCGGAATAGACACTCGATTACTATACCATCAAGTGAAGAAGAAAAACATAATTGTATATTTTTAAAAATTGCTATTTGTGAGTAAAATTTCTTAATCTGTCACCAGCTATGTTAATATTTTTGTAAATGGACTACAAAATCTGACTTAAATTGTTCAAGAGAAAAATGTAGCTGAAGAAGAAAATATGTGAAATGTCTGCAAATGTTCTTGTTTATTGGAATATCATGCCAGCAATTATTAATCTAAATCATGATTTGACCAAGATTTCTACATTATAGGTTGTTGAGCAAGTGATATTTTCATTATGGTAGCTTGTATAGTTTTCAAAAACCTTAATACGAGTGTCTTTCTTTGAGTTTCAGCATGGAATTTGCTACCCTGTCCCTACCAAGTGTCCTTAACGTTGCGAACTTAGAGGGAGTCCTCCCTTATAATAGTAAATTCATCTGTAGTAAGTACTTTACATTGGAATAATATAGAAGTGTGTAATAATATCCATAAATTGAACAGATGTTGGAAGAGCTACAAACATACTGGAACATTTCACTGTCTAAAATTGTCAGATAAAATGTTACTGTTCTAGAAAGAGTGGATGAAGGTAGAGCAATACTGATGACGTCTTTGACGGAAAACTGATTCCTCAACCTAGAGATTCCGGGTTTAATTCTGCCTGGGGTGGGTACATTTTTCTTTAATCACAGTTGCATGTGGGAATGTATTAAAATAATACAAATCTAACTTAAAGCAATCTACATTCAACAATTGTTTCTCAGGCCAAAGTGTTGCATATGATTACAGAGGTTAAATTGGGAAGGTACTTCAATTTTGGTAAAAGAAAAAAAATTTCTTTTTTTGTTGTTATTAAGGACAAAATGTGTAGCATAAGAAGACGTACTTACAAATTTAATAACTTCTATACTAATGTTCACAATTTGGGAACTAGTGTTGCTTTTAAAGGGAATTTCCAAGCTTTCTTTTGGCTATTGGTACCACTGCCAATGCGCAGCCTTCACTTGTCTCTGGTAACGAACAGCATACAATTGTATGAAGAGCCAAGGTGATTAATAAATGTGTAAACTTTAACACCGTTTTTGTCAATTTACATTTGTTATATTCTATTGTAATTTATTAAAAATCTATTCATTCTAAATTGATGAACAATTTTATGCATTAATCAGAACCTAAAAATAAGAGGTTTTGCTGTGAGATTTATACAACTTTAGAAAAGCAATTTCCACCAAACGTTTAGACAAAAAGTGTTGAAAATATAAAAAAAATATATTCTTATATGCATTGACATGATATACATAATGATAGGTATTATTGTACATAAATATTGTGAAAAGTGCCCTTGAAATGCTCATTAGATAACAATAACGGTTCTCTTATAATGTGCATCCAAAGTTCATGAATTTAACATTGTTGAGATAGACAGTACCAAAAGAATCAAACACTAATAGGAAAAAAGGAAGTTAACAACGATACAAAAATGCCGATATATAATACGGTTTATCTCCTAATACCTCGGAAAGCTGAACAGTGTTGTCGAATCACGAAAGTAGAATTACAAGTAGGTACAGAAATGAAGTATTTAAAGAAATGTATAAGCAAAATCAGAAAGGACAGAATAAGAAACTATCAAGTAAGGAATATCCTTAATCAAGAACCAGTAATAAAAAGACAGAGATAAACGTTCTAAGGTGGCTTGGACACACAAATAGGATGGATGAGAGCAGAAAACCGAAACAAGCATGGGAGGCTAGAGGGAAAGGAAGAAGACGGAGAGGGGGACCAAAATGAGGATGGAGCAGTTATGTAGAGAAAATAGTGAATAAGAAAGGAAAGACTTTGAGGGAAGTTAAACAACTAACTAGAAATAGCACAAAGTACAGGAAATGGATCATTTCCGGCTGAGGAATTCCGATCGAAAGGGCGTAAGGAAGAGGAGGAGGAGGAGGAGGAGGAGCAGAAGAAGAAGAAGAAGAAGAAGAAGAAGAAGAAGAACAAGAACAAGAACAAGAACAAGAACAAGAACAAGAACAAGAACAAGAACAAGAACAAGAACAAGAACAAGAACAAGAACAAGAACAAGAACAAGAACAAGAACAAGAACAAGAACAAGAACAAGAACAAGAACAAGAACAAGAACAAGAACAAGAACAAGAACAAGAACAAGAACAAGAAGAAGAGACTTTAAAGGGGGCTATACAGTTGAAACAACGAAAAACTATTGATTTAATCGGTGTAATGCTTTCTATTTAATTACAAAAAAGGTCGCTGTTTAAATCCTACTTCAGACAGTCATGTTATTAATGAAGAACAGGAATTACAAATGTTTACTATGAAGAACCAAGAATTGGGAAAGATAGCACGCGTTTACCAAGAAATTGATCTCTCTTGATTGTAGAGGCCACCGTTCCAAAGCCTTTGACAGAAACGTGCAGTAAACGGACCACTTCTACAAGCAGCAGCTCTAAAGAGCCACAGAGCGTGCGATATACGCTACGCTAGCTCTAATTTTCTCAAGGTGCAGCGAGCAGGCATCTTGTTGAATCCGAAATGTTGAAATCAGTGCTTCGCGGAACGGCAGAGTCATTAAGACACTCATCCTTTGAAAAGGCTTCATTGGTAACATTAGCTCGTCTGTTGATGGAACCCCCGAGGGGGCTCCTCCCCCACCTCCTCATTCCTCGAACCAACCGACACCCGGTCATCAATGCTGATGCTGTACCGGTGTCGGCAGCGCTTTGATGTCTCTCAACGTCTTTGAAGGCGAAGGAAAGCAAGCTTCCCCTGCTTGCCCTAATATTGGTATTTCGGTGCTGGAAAGCGAAGCAAGGGGTATGCATAAAGGTTAGTGATGGGAGAATGTTGGCCAAGAATGTCTTGTGTGCTCCAAAGGATAGCTAGCCTTCGGTTTTCGGAAAAGACATTCCAGAAGATGTGATGCTGCGGCGTCTGAAGAAGGCCACTCATGCTGGGGACAAGTCTGGCGGAATTTAGTCATCTTGGGTTTGGCCTTCTCTGTCCTCTACAACCACAACTTCTTTTAATGTCAACCCTGATGTAAGTCGCGTACAGGTCTAAGAAATATGTCTCTCATATTTGAATTGTATATATTTGTAAACCATATTCCTGCCATGTATGTTTGCAAAAGAAAACCCAGTATTTCACATGTCCTTAGAGGTCGTAGGGTTACATTTAAAAATAACTTACTTAATACACTCACACAATTTTATCTACTCTTGTACAAAGATTTCCTACAAGCTCTTATTCCTCTCTCTATCGAGATAAACGTTTACAGAAATTATTTTACTACTAATTTTCTTCTGGGTGCAAGGGAATATGGGAATACAGTAGGCTTTGAGCGATATTCAAATCTTTAAGAGGTGATTGCTATGTGGTGACCTAGAAATTTCGTTCTCATTGCCTGACCAAAACATAAAACACTGTAATGAACCTCCGATTTGAGGAAAGCATAAATTTTGAAAATTCTGTAAGCAGTATAACTTATAAACGAAATTTCGAAAGTGCAGTAATTATATGCCAAAGATACGACACGAAGAAATTCAAAAATATCACTCACCCAAACTACCGCTTAAACGCTGTGGCAAATTTGACTAAATTACCACATTTTAAGGTACTTGTATGAAATATAAAGTCTATATGTTGCATTTTCAGGAATTAATACGTGAGTCCTCTTCATTCGCGAATGACTATGCAATTTCGTAAACTGGTAAGTCATAGCAGTTGGACAAAATTATATCACACAAAAAGTGCAGATCTCTTAAATTCACGGTTTGCTTAAGCAACTTATGATATGAGCCATTACCGAGAATATCCGTTTTAAAGTACTGCCGCTATTCAGTTGTTTTTCGCAACTTCACGGAAAGAGTATAGAAATTAATACTCATCATATAGAGCCTCCGCCTTTAAATATCTCAATATCAATTCGGCTTGTGGTATTTTCGTTGAGGCTACAACGAAATGGGAAATAAAACCATTTGTTCAAATTTTATCTCGATTAAATGAGATAAAGAGAAGAAGAAAAAAAAACTGTTTTAATAAAATAGTTTGTAGAAGCTATATGAAAATAAATTTTAGTGAGTAGATAAATTTAAGTGACTGTTTTTTTAAACCTAAGAATAATTTAAAATGACGGGGTGTCCCCGGGAGGGAGGGGTGAGGCGAGAGGATACTAAGGATGCCCGGACCTGAGGGAGGACAAGAAAATAAATGGGGTCCTTAACAATTCCCGGTGGCGCCTCAAACAACCGGTTACCCTTCACCCCTGTGGGGTGTCAGAAACCTCACCCGATTCGGCGGATGAGGATTTGTAGTGAGCAAATTCCCTGCTCCCGCCTGAAATAGCCAGCCAGGATGAAAGGTGAAGTGAAATGAAAAGTGAGGTGAAATAAGGGGACAGGAAATTCGGAGGATATAATTATCCTTCCCAGCTTTCGCCTAGCGATCCGGGGAAACCCCTAAACAGAGGAATAGGTCAGGGAGTTTGGCCACAGGAAATGAAAACATGACCTCCCGAATACGGGCCTCAGATGCTATCCTTGAGACATCCTGCTAATAGCTTTAAAATTGTTGGCAGTAAAACTCAATTGTGCACGTAGCATGGAAGTTTAAGTATTAAATACAGTGTGACACAAAAGCTAGTTGACAAATGGGAGAAAAACTCCCTGTATAAATATATGTTGTGAATTGGATAATGCACTATTGTATAACGTCGACATTATTTATCATCACTCACCTCTCATTTATTTGCTGATTTCCTCTTAATACTCTAAGAATTCTCCAACTAAGATCTTTCACATTTTTTTAAAATTAGTTTTTGAGGGTTAAAAGGTTTAGATTAGAAGTTGGAGTAGGCCATGGTAAACAGCAATACACAGCAATTACTTTTTGTATTTTGTTTAGCTTGTTTGAAGATGTTGAGTATGAAATTAATTAAAAACAATGCTTCCAATAGAAAAATAAACCTTTACTGACAATTGAAGAAATATGTTAAACCCCAATAGCGAGTAATAGTCTCTGTGGGGACAAACATAGAACAGTAAGAGAAGTTGCAGAAGAGTTTGATCCAGACATTCCAAAGCCATCCTAATATTTCCAAATTACTGCATAAATTAAAGACAACTTTATGAGCACATTATGCTCTGTTTGCCAGGAAGTAAATGAGATATTCTGTGTCCAAGAGATTGGACGAGGTGGACCAAAGGCATGGCCTCCACTGGCACCAGACCTCAAACGCCTTGACTTATTTCTAAGATTACGTGTAAAGCAGAAGGCTTTAAGGCAAAGCTCACAACTTTAGATAAGTACAACGAATGATCCCCTATACTGTTCAGAATATTTCACCTGAAACACTTTTAAGAGTGACAGAAGAATGTCAGGATAAAGTGAAGCACTGCCTTTAGACAAATGAACATCTCCGGCAGTGAACACACATACTGTAGAATACATTGAGAAACATTTGATGTTTGACACAAACCAACCTATGAAACGAAAATAATTATACATAAATATCAACATTGTCCAATAAAACATTATATAAAAGTGTACTTTAGAAAGGAAGTTTTATTCCTATTTTTTAACTGACACTTGTATCACACGGTATACTAAAAATTCAAAAACAAAATTCTGGTGCGTTGCACTCATATGACTTTCTCTACTCTTATATTAAACATTCTTACACTCTCTTATTCCTCTATCTTCTTTATGTTAGTTGAAATAAACATTGTAGAAATTATCTTATTGCTTATTTTCTTGTAGGTGCAAGGAGAATATGAGAATACAGTAAGTTTTGAGGGATAGTCAAGTCTTTCAAATCTTTTATTTCTTTGCACGACCAAAAAAACAAAGAGAAAAGCTTAAGTACTGCAAAACTCACACAAATAACATAATGGTTTACTTCACAAAAAATACATATAGGCATAACTTGTGTGTTTTAACGAGATCTACATTTTTGCATAGTGAGATGTGGTCTGTCTCTTACGGTTTACCAGCTATGCAAAAGTCATTAAGAGTAAATGTTCTATGTTCTATGTTCTATGTTCTATGTTCAAGGTCTGACTGACCATCACTGAACCTACAGAACGCAATCTAATCTAATCTAATCTAATCTAAACAGGAGTACACGGGTTGTAGCCAAAATGTACATTTTATTTGCCATAAAATATCTTAAACACATATAATTTAATCAAAACATTTAATTTAATCGTTACAGCCATTTTGAGAAAATAAAAATTTTGGAAACATTTTCCATGTATAGAATAGTTCAGGAATTTTCTTCAATATCTTCGTGTCGCATACTTGAAGGATATTAAACTTAAATACCAACTTTGGTTCTTAACCGACCTTTCGTTTTTAAGTTAGGCTGTTCACCCAGCCAGCCAGCTAGCCAGACAGACAGACAGACAGACAGACAGACAGACAGACAGACAGACAGACAGACAGACAGATAGATAGACAGACAGACACACACACACACTCTCTCTCTCTCCCTCTCGCTCTCTCTCTCTCTCTCTGTCACAGACCTTTCTCTAAAAATGAGTTTTCTTTTGCATCCAGGTGGCCTCAAAACGTACATTTCCGGTGAAATCTCGACATCGAAATTTTGGGTGGAATACAATGGTACTTTCCCTATTTACTATAGATTTCCAATCAAAAAGTCTAATTCATTATTGTAGAATACATAAATTACTATAATTATAAAGGAAATTATAATAAAAGCAACGGCAGTTACAATAACATTATAAATTTGATAATCTCATATTTATCTACCTCATCAATAGATTGAAACATGTAGAAATAATCATACATCAACAAAGTGTCAATATCAGGCTACTGCTTCAAAAAATGAATAATTCCTAGGGGAGGTCCAATTTCAATTGCAGGAGCAAAACTTCTATGAGAGAATGTTCAATAAAAAGAAACGAAAGAGCAAATAAAAACTAGGAAATCCTCGTATTTTGTACCAAGCTAAGGATGCATTGCCTTAAATGGACATAGACTTGGATAGTAAACAGAGGACGATTGAAAGGAGTTAGGTGTTGAAACTCATTTGAAAACATACACCCACAAGCAATGTTATCGCCTCCGCAGGAACACTAGTCATCGCTTTTAATTAGGATGCTGGTTGACGAGTTATTTATTTTACAATAATTTGTGGCGGTTCATCAAGTTACATCCATCTGCTCGCTTTTTTGCAAATACAAGAGGGCATCATCACCACGTTACGGCTTTTCCTAGAAATAATTGGAACATCGGAATCAAGTAATTAACGTTTATTTACACGTAACGCAAACGTGAGAGAGTAGCGAAGTTGCGACATTTGCGGGGGACCCACACAAATTGGTGTAAATAAAGAGTTTTACTGTTCTGGTGCTGACTCAATGCTATTGCTATGCGTGTGGGAACAAGGCTCTCTGTTCCAATTAGTTCCTGAAATAAGGTTATGGGCTCGACTCCCAAATGCTGACGTTTTCCTTCAAGCGATTGATTCAAGATAGTGCCATCACTAGACGATCGGCCACTTAGTCAATTAATTTGCATGCCATCCGGGATTTTTAGAAGCTTCTAAGCTCATTTACATTCTCAGATAAATGCTTAGATAAAGAATACTGCGAGTTCATTAGCATATTAAAAATAATGCAAGAAGTCTAGGATCACAAAGGTGAATTATCACCCATATTTCCGTTTTTTTTTTCAACACGTTATTACATGGAAAATGATTATACATATTTCTAATGATAACCAAAGCTAATCGTTTAAATACTTTATTTATTTTCTGTCTCTTATAAACATGGCTCGAACTTTATGACATTTGTCTTAGATTTTATGATTTTTACCTTGGCTTACTTTTCTACGCCTAAGTTAATTTAAGGATGTTTCCAACATTTGTGAACATAATGATTAGCTTTTATTGGTCATATAAATGCATATTTGATCATATTTGGCCATATTTTATGGTTAGATCATATTTTGACAACTATTAGCACTTGATACAAATATTACAAAACCAATTATATGGCAATAGAGACATATGCAAAATATCTACTCTTGGAAAATTCTAAAGAAAGTGAAACGAATATACATATTTAGGAGTCAAAATGACGAAGATAGAAAGCATGAAGCTGATATAAATGACATAATCAACAAAGGAAGGTCGGCAAGATCAAAACTAAACTGTGTTTTATGGGATAAGGAGTAGTATAAGCATAAGAAGTAGAATGTAATCACACATGGATCAGAGACTTAGCATTTGAAATCAACAAAACTGCTAATTAAATTCTACAGAAATAGAGTTTTGGCAACAGTCTGTAAGGATCTAAAGGCGAGACAAAATCATAAACACAGTTATAAGTGGAAAATGAAGGTAAATGCTTCATTGGTAGAAGAAATTAAAGTAGAATAATAAAATTAGGATGGTTTGGACACATGCAAAGGATTGTGGAAGACAGACGGAAGATACAGAACGGACTCCAGTGGGAGTCCGGAGAGGAGAAGACTCAAATTAACACAGAAGCAAAGAATATTTAAACAATAAAAGAAAGGAGATTAAAAGATGGAACCTGGAACGTCTATAATTTCTAATGGTTGCAGGAAGATGTCAAAGACATTGTAAATATGGAATAGATAAAATACCTTTCCATCACAAGGATATTTTAGGTATCATTATTTTACTCATATTTATATGAAACAGAGCATAGTTTTAGCCATATTTTATGTAGTATTCTTGTAAACATCATTTTATAATCTTTTCACTTTTTCCCTTAGCCCATTGTAACATGTTGCAACTTCATGATCCTAACTAATATTGCATAAACTATATAAGAAAGAGCCAATTTTAGTAGCTTTGATGAAAGTGGTTCATCTTCAATTAAAAATACACAAAAATTGTTTTCAATCACCATGTCAAGAAACTTAGCCTATATAAATCCAGTGCAATACATTGTAACTGTGAGCATGAAATTGTGTGGTGCATAAGTATTTTGAAACTTAGCTACAGAGAGCACAGGGTGAAGTAGTTGAGATCAGAGAAAAATTTCATCGTGAAAATCAATATGTAACATTAGTGATATTCTTTGTGGCAAAGAAGCAAAAGTCGATGACCAAGACTCTATGACAACTTAAGGAGAGAAACTTAGCGAAAGGCGATCTTTTATGTCTATGCCATTGACGGGGCAATTCTTCTGGGAGGATGGACGAGGCGAATGAATCCTAAGGGCGGCCGGAACGTTGCCACCATAGAGCAGGTGGCGAGGTCCCAGCATTTTCCCCAGTTAGAAGCACTCCGGTGGAGGCTGGCTGAGCCCGGTTCCTCTTCCATCATTTCGTGATCATACTCCCAAGGGGGCCGAAGGACTAGGAAACCGGCTCCCCTCCCCCCTCTAGCTTGTACTATCTCATGGGAGATCCGGAAACCAGGAGGAAGGCCATCTAATCCGGAGGACGAGATTTCCAAAGCGCATTCTTTCCCCCTGCCGTGTTGCTGCCGCGACTCTCGCCAACGCTTCCAACCCTGAAACAAACTAACGGTATGAAGGATGAAATGAAATTATATATGTAACGAGAAACAAGAATTTTGTAGGACATATAAATCCTTCCCAGCATTCACCTGGCGACCCGGGGAAACCTCCGAAAATAACCCATGGGTCAAGAAGGTCGTTCACTGGTATCGAACCCCCAATCTTCCGAATGCGGGCCGCAGGCATTACCACCTGAGCCATCCTGCTCGGTAAAAGTCGATGAAAATGAATCAGAATTTTCTGCTAATGGCTTCCCTTATTTTTCCCTTCTTTCTACATCATGGTCGCGGGGATCGAAACCACAACCTCCCGAATGCCAGTCAAAAGCATTACCGGTGTTGCCACTCGGTAATGTTAGTTGTCACACTTATGTCGCAACATTACTATTGCAATACACATTTGCGATTTAAGTATGGTCGGTGCTGAACTCGATATTCCAGCAGCTTCTAGCAACAAAACAATGGGAATATTCGAATTTATAGTCATCTTTATAGGACAATAAGCAGCTGACGACTGTTAATTTAATTAAACGTGAGTTACTCATGCTAAAAATAATTGGCAACATCATTTATGCTAACCTTCTGTAGGTTTGGAAATTTCCATTTACTGTCTAGAAGCTCTAAATGATTAAGAAATTATGACGCTCTTGAAGCACATCGGACCTAATTTCTCACATCCTTGACCAGAATTCATAGGCGCGAATGTTTCAGTTATTTACTAACACAGTCAAGCACTTTCTCTTTCTATTGCACGTTCAATAACATTAATCTAATTTGGCAGAAAATGATACTTTACTTCGGTTGTTTATGTATGTGTTTCATCTCACAAAGTTTCTTTTGATATAAATTACTGTGGGGAAGCACTGAATTAATAATTTGGAAAGTTATAGATGTTTGAAGAAATAAGAGTCCCAAGCATATTCATATATAGAGGAATGGATGCATTGCAGATAGCCCTTACATCATCATAATCATCATCACCACCACCAGCACCGCCGCCGCCGCCGCCGTCGCCGACGCCACCGCCACCGCCACCGCCACCGCCACCGCCACCGCCACCACCACTACTTGTCTTCTGTTATAGGCGGCGCCATGGCAGAGCAGTTAGATCTAAGCCTAATACCCAAGCGGCCCGGGTCCGATCCCAGGGACCTACTTCGTGGTGGACGAAGCGGCATCTGAGCGGTTTTTCTCCGTACCCCCGTCACTCATTCCACCTATTGCTCCATCATCACCTTTCCAATCATCAATATCGCCTTCATTTCATATCCTCTTCCTCACTATCATACCTGGTGTTTGACTGACCACTCACTTCCAGGTCTTCACTCTGTTCGGTCCATAGGTTCCTGTGCTCCCCAACAGGCGTCTGACCCTATGCACTGGCTTTAAGTCCTAGGGAATGTAAACCCTATATAAGGGAAGAATAACGGGCAAGGAGGAAGAAGGAATCTTTTATTTCTTACAGTTTTGATAGATAGTACCTTACGAGGAGATTCTTTGAAATCTCAATACTTCACTATCTCATCATTTACTTCTTTACAGCTAGTGAATATGGAGGTTCCACATTTATGAAGATATTTCGATTGGAATTGAATTCACTCGTACATGGAAACGTTTTATTTTATTTATAGATCTTCATAACAAAGTGTGATTGCGTAAAAAGGTAACTGTGATTACACTTAACTCATTCAAACTGATTTTAGATATGGCCAACAAGCAATTAGCAATACATCTAATAAAATTAATCCAATTAACTCCATCCCTACCAAAAACTTTGACATGTAAATACATTTTGAGGTACCTGAATCTACAAAAAGCATTTTAGAAGAAGTTCAGAGCATAGTGGAAGTGTGTGTGTGTGTGGGGGGGGGGTTGTCCCTATGACCAGTATAACTAAAAACCGAAGAGTCGGATAAATACCCAACTATATACACAAGTTCATTATCTGCCAAAATCACGACACGAAGATGGTTGTTAATAAACTTCCCCAAACAATCCTTTACATGGAACTTTAACCCTCATTTTATCTGTTTATTTTTTATTATAAAAAGTATACTGATTTTAGTCATACCAACTTTATATTTAGGTAGCAGTTTAATTAAATATAGATTAAGCTATTATTTACTATTTTATTCTTTGATATTTTTATTTCATCAAAAATACCTTTAAAGATTTTGATTAAAGTGCCACATATTTTAAATATTTACATGGCAAAAATGGATATCTTAATTTTTCTAGGTAGCCTATGAATTTCTGCTCATTCGGTAGGAATTTTGTATAATTCCACATTCGAGACAGGTAAACAAATTTTTTGCATGCACGCGAAGTGTGTTTTTCTTTTGTGTGTGTGCATGTGTGTGTGTGTGTGTGTGTGTGTGGGTGTGTGTGTGTGTGTGTGTGTGTGTGTGTGTGTGTGTGTGTGTGTGTGTGTGTGTGTGTAATGCTCAAAAGTTCATAATGAAATCATTCTCCTTCTAGTTTCCTAATTTTTTGATGCCACATTTTCAAGAGTCACAGCAGAGCTATTTTTAAGATGTGCCGTGTGTATTTCTTGTTCTTTGGAGTGTAGTGAACAAAGAATTTATATTTTTGAAGCGCAAATTTTGTTTAAATTAACTTTTTCATGCATCAGTCGTTTCCAAAATATGCGTTATTATTGGTTTAATTGGTTTAACACTTTGTCATTTTTCGAAGCGAGTTGCTATTCATTTGTTTCTCGCGATATAATGAAAAGACTACAGAACCTTAAAGCAAGTATGTGGGAAGACGATTTTATAGCATTTAACTGTCAGGTCTATATTTTGTGCCCACGACGAAATGCATAATAAAGGCATTTTCTCTGATGATTATACATATAAACCTAAAGTAGATAGAAAGAAATCTGATGTGTTGCACTCACATGACTTTCTCTACTCTGCATAAACTATTCTTTCAAACGCTTATTCCTCTATCCTCTTTACATGTTAATCGAGATAAACATTTGTAGAAATTATCTTACTACGAATTTTCTTCTGGGTGCAAGGGGGATATAGTAGGCTTTAAGCGATAGTCAAATGTTTTAAGAGTGGTTGCTATATGATGACTTAGAAACTTCTCTTTTTTTTCAGGACCAATAGATAAAAACTGAATAACCACCCGTTTGAGAACGGTCTCTAAGTATTGCAAAACTATGATAAGCAACACCTCCGAAATGCTTCACTTCACAAAAAAAGATCACTTGACATAAATCGTGCATTTTAACGAGATCTACATTTCTTGTAGAGTAAGATTTGGTCTATCTTTTACGGCTTACCAATTAAACAAAAGTCATTAGGGGTAAACAGTGGTGCATGGCTATAGTCAGAAAATTCAAAATATACATTTAATTTGCATTAAAAACGTCTTAAACATGTGGCATTTTAATCAAAATCGTGAGAGGCATTTTTGAGAAAATCAAAATTTTCGAAAATTTTTCCATGTAAAGAGGAGTTTGGGGCGCCGCATCCTTGAATGATATTAAACTTGAATACCAACTTTGATGTTTAACCGACTTTTGGCTTTTGAATTATGCTGTTCACACACACACACACACACACACACACACACACACACACACACACACACACACACACACACACACACACTCAGGACCTTTTTCTTAAAATGTCTTTTTTTTGGATTCAAGGGCCTCAAAACATATATTTCCGATGAAATCTCGACATCGAATTTTTGGGTGGAGTGTGTCCGATGCTCAGAGGTAACAATGGAATAATTCTGCTTGTAGGTGTCCAACATTTTTATGTTAAATTTTCATCTGCCACAAGAGAATCACAATTTTTAAGATGCTTTCCATGTCCATTTCTTGTTCCTTAGAGCATAGTAAACAAAAAATGTAACTTTTTAAAATACACGGGTCGTTTAAAATAACTTTTCGTGGGATCAACCGTTTTCGAAATATGTGTTATTATTGGTTTGAATTGATTTAGTACTGTCATTTTTTCAACGTGATATTGTTATTCAATTAAAGCGTCATGTCTATATTCTGTGCCTATGACGAAATGTTGAATAAAAGCATTTGCACTAACTGTTACGTAGATAAACCTAAAGTACATAGAAAATAATACTTTTGGTAGTAAATGTAATACTTTAGAGATTTCTTAATTTGCAACGTTTTGAAGTGTATTGCCATCCATGCCTCCTTGTTATGCCTCCTTCATTTGTTTTGCCAATGCGATTATACAAGACGACTCAGAAGCGTAAACCAGTGCTTGATGCCTGCCTGTAGACAGAGTGTTTCGAGAGTGCCCTGTTGGAACTAAAGAGTCATTTACCAGCAGCTGGATACAATCGCCAATAAATAACGACATTAAGCTTTCGTGAGGAATATAGAACAAAACATTGTGTGCTGCAAGTTTCGGGGTGGGCCCATTGAATGTGGAGAAAATATGAGCAGTCTGATGGGAAAAACAAGCATGTCAGTAGGAGTGGGGGGAAGGTTGCCCATATGGTCAAGTGGGCAAGGGCGTAACAGCGCTCGCGTGCTGCTGGCTAACTGAACAAGTAGCCACACAGTGCTCTCCGTCCATAGAATACACAAGTAGCTACCGGGCGGCGAGAAATCACCTGCTCCTCTAATTGTTTCTCCTTGGTAATACGGTGTGGGAGGCGGAAGATTCACTAACGAGCTTGTTTTTCAGCCTCACTTAGGGAAAATTCTGGAGGTTATAGCAGCACTGGAATTTCTAGTTGTTGAGGCAATATTCCATAAGTCGACCTTGAGACATTGTCCTTACACACCAACCGTTTTCCCCAACATTTAGATGAACTATAGGTATTGTATGCCAATCATGGGTCACATTTAGACTACAGAAAGGGTCGAAGGCCACATATGAGAATCGTACACTGCTTCAAACCCTGAGTACCACTAATTGAATATGTACAGGATGTTAAGAACAGCCCGAAACATTTTCAGGCGATATGGAGATGTCTTAAACAAGTAATTTGAGATTTAGGCTTTAAATTTCGAAATTACGATTATAAGTTTCTAAAGTGCCAGTACTTCACTGGCTAATATCAACCATTCAGAGCACTACACGTGAAAACGAAGTGGTGCGAACCCCTATGGTGCATGATTGACACTAGCGTTCGAGTATAACATCATCGAGTTCGAGACTCGTTCACTGCTTTTTTTCTTCCTTCCTTGACAGCGGTTAAGGTTTGTCGTACTCTATCCAAGACGCGAATCAAGGAAATGATACTAATATTATATCTCTTCTTCGTATGGAATAAAGAAATAAGAAATAAACAAACAGAGTAAGTGAATGTCAGGAAACGAACATATGACCATCGGAATAAGAGTCTTTGGCATTACGAATTAAGCCACCAGAGCAGTTAAACAAACGTGGGTCCGTAGGTTCCTCTGTTCCCCGACAGAGTAAGTGAATGACAGGAAACGAACATATGACCATCGAAATAAGAGCCTTTGGCATTACGAATTAAGCCACCAGAGCAGTTAAGCAAACGAGGGTCCGTAGGTTCCTCTGCTCCCCGACAGGTGTCTGACCCTAGGCACTGGCTTGTAAGTCCTGCATAAGGTGAGGGTAATCAGAAAAATAAGAAGTCTTCTTTTATTTCTTACAGTTTTGATAGATAGTACCTAAAGAGTACATTGAAATCTAGATAGTTTACTATCTGTATCATTGAATTCTACATAGCTAGGGAATATATTTTATATTAGTATGTTCTAGGGTAGGGTACATATGCAAGAAGTTCAGTGTCGCATTGTCAAGTGATTAGTTCTAGATTTGAGAGATTTTGGTGTGATTAAATCTTGAGAACGCTGATAACGATACTACAAAAACAATTTTGAAGACATTACAATGCAATTTTTCACCCGTCCTTGTTTTAACACCCACTTATCAGCAGCTGATATCAATACGTTGAAGGCCATATAACTGCGTTATGTCTAGCCGCAGACCATAAATGCCTATCTCAAATTACTTATATCAGTCACATCTAAAGTTTCTCAAGTTATTTCGATGTGGTTCATTAACACTGTATATTTTAATGAATAGGGAAATTGGCATACAATAGTTTTGTCTGACATTAGTAGTTGTTTAGAAAAAAATTAATCCTCTAATATTAGTGTTCAACACTCTGAATGAGTTAAATATACCTTATCAACCTATAATATAATCCTACCATTATAAGGAGATTGTTACTATATCAAAAGGATACATCATTATCGTATATGTGTCAATAATAGCAATGTCCTTAAGTTGCCAAGTTACCCAGAGCGATACATTTCAGTAGCTTTCCGGTCCCGCAAGAGCACGGATATTAGTGCAAGGTCAGGCACTGGCTGTGTTCAGCACAGCCGCTCCAGCATACATAGCACACTATGGTGCGGTAGTTCCGAATAGGGAGCCTAACTCTGGATTAATGTACAATTGAAATAAAGCTCAGTCTAAATTTATGTATGCAATTGTGGAAGAGTTAGATTTAAAGCAGTTCTCCACACATGGAGAACACATTACATGTAAGATGTGCTATACAGGTTTTGTTTTGGAAACACTAAAAATGTATATGGCAATACAGCGCAACAGCTTACAGAATACTCTCTCGTACATTTATGAATGGTATAAGTAATTCAATGTCACATATAATTCAAGCTTTTCTTTGTATTGTCCCTTTTACAGATCTCCATGTACAATTTAATGACTACTCTGGATCTTACTGCATATAATTTCAAATTAGCTGCTCATCTACAGGTACACTATACTTTGTGTACGTCTTGATTGAGTGCGCATAACAAGCAGCTTTGTTTACATTGTCGCTTTCCAGTATTTCGTGGGCTATGCTCGTTTATACTAAACGTTAAGAGACAGGTATTAAAATGCCGCGTCCTGATTATTAAATATAGAATAATTATGAACTAAACTCATAATTACCTAACATGATATGCTGATAATATGATATATTACAGACCGCAATATCTGCCCAGTTTCCTCTCAAGAACGGAATGCATGCAAGTTGCATATTGGTTCAATACACAAGGTAATAATCTTAATAATCTTAGCGTGACACTCGTGAAAATTGTCCCATGAACCACAATCAATGACATTCACTCGTACCATAATCATGCAAATTAATCATAAATTACTATTAATGAGATAACTGCCTCGAACCTGTCTACATTTGATTTTATCTAGCAATTTTTAGCGACGATTGAAAATGGATCAGTAATTTGGTTGTAGTTTGACATTCAACACTGAATTTGCTGAAATGATTAACTCCACAAAAAGCTACGTTTTTTGTGTTGCAAGACTTTATCTATCTCCTATTGCTTACCAACTATGCAAAGTCATTCAGAATGAAGAGGACTTAAGAGACTATATCTAGAAAATCCAGCATATAATCTAAAAAGATATTGGTTACTGGAATAATTACAGGAGCTACAGGGACAACACCCCCAAAAGTACATCAGTTTTGGTTAGATTATGTCCTGGACAAACGCCTACTATATATGATAGCAATCACGACAGTCAAGAGATCAATTATTCTCATCATCCAAAATCATTTGCACTCATAATCATAATATTTATTTTAAAATATGCATTGAAACTGGCATGTAATATTTTAATGCATTAATTCTTCAGACATTACTAACATTTTAATATGATTGAATCTTATTGTTTATATTTCCTTGAAGTTGATTATTATTAATTTATCGTGTTGTAACTAATTGTATATAGTTGTAATTTTTTTAAAACAATAACTTAATTGTAATTGTCTTTTTGACAGCTCTCAAATTAGGAAACTGCTTGAAATAAATATTCATTAAAACATAATAAAACTTGAAGTATATATCATAATGGAATATTTTCAAAAATATTCCGTAGAGGTTGTAGTCTGGGATAGGCATTTTCTTAAAGGTCTTCAGACTTGGACGATGGGGATGTTAAATACCAAGTTAGGCATTTAATCGGCTTTTACTTTTTGAGTGATGTTTTCAGACAGACAGAGAGACAGAGAGACAGACAGACAGAACACACACATTCACACGCACGCGCGCACTCGTGCGTATATTCCACGCGTACCTTCTAATTTTCTTTTTGTTTCAGTAAGCCTCAAAATGTGTCTTTGGTGAAATCTCCACATCAAATTTTTGGGTGGAATACAATATTTTCTTTACTTACTGAAGTAGGAATACCTGTAAGGGGAATAATGTGATTTCATATGAACACGGATAGAGCCTATTATAAAAATAAATGACAGTGGATAGAAAAACTCGACGTGAATGTAACACAGATTGTATCCCAATCTAAGCGAAAAAAATCATTTCGTGTGATATTTAATCTCTTCCTATCTATGTTTAAATTTGTTGGAAGATGAGAATGTAGATTTGAGGGAAGACGTGATTAGATGAGGCCTCGAGGGTGACAGAGACAATGTATCAGCAGAAAGTAAATAGGACCTAATTTGTAAGAAGTACTGCATAAAACAACGCATTATTTGAAAGGAGATGGATACACCTTTCCAAAGCAGTATGAAGAAACACAAGTCATGACATCTGGCTGTGTGTTTGCCAAGAATCGTAAATAAAACGGATTTAAAATGAATGATTGTCTAGACGGCATAAACCGTTGAAGTTCATTTCACCTGTCATTTAAGAAAAATAACTCTCCCTTTTACAATGTCTTTAAGAAAACAGTTCCAATGGGCTGAAAAGTGTTTTAAGCAACATTGTAGTTGTTTATACAATACATGCTGTTCATTTAAGTTGCTCCTTTTGTTTTTCTGTAAGTAGCACCAAAGAGCTGATGGTAAGCTCCATTTATCGCTTTATGCTCTAGACGTTAACGTTCATTTCAATCTTTACATTCCGTATACGCCACGCTGATGATCCTTGGCAAGCAGGAAACCAAACGGCGAGGAGTGTTTATCTTTTGTTTTCCATGTTGCTTTATCTGACTTTGAATAAGTGGCAGGTACAGGAAACTTAAACAGTTGACGTTCTCTTCAAGAGCAAGAATGCCAATTCTGATGAAGATAAGCCTGTGTTAAACTAATTATTCCTCGCTGCTACCACTTAGATCAGATTATACATTTTTTGTGTATAAATAAAGCTGTTTGAATTATGGCCTGAGACATTATTTTTAAACACTTTTGCCTCATTTTCCAACTGGTTTTTGCTCCTTTATTTTGTGTACTGGGTAACCATGTTGAAAATTGCAGCGGAAGGAAATTTTCATCATTTTTCTGGTAATTTGCCATATCATTGCATGACTTTCAGGTATTTGCTTATTATTCAGGCATTAATGTTCTTAAAAAGCGGTGTCACTTGTGCATGAAAAGGAGACCAAATGCGAAAACTGTCAAAAAATGGCATTTATAGTTTTCTTATGCGGTCATTTAAATTTGAATTTCCTATTGTACATATATTTAATCATTGTAGAAACCGAGTGGGATGGCTCCGGTGGTAATGTCTGTGGTCCGCATTCGGGAGGATGTGGTTTGATCCCTGTTACTCCGCACTCTGACATGGGTTTTTCCGTGGTTTCTCCATGTTACTCTGGGGAACGCTGGGGTGCATTCTTTCATACTACGTTTTTTTCCCCCATTTCTCTTCAATCTTTTTCCTTATCATCGTTCAGCTGTACTTTTAGGGGAGTGGTGTTGACTGTGCCGGACAGATGGCGTGGATGCTTGCACATGGAAACTGCTGTTCTCGGCGCTAGGTGATGTTTGTGCGGCGCTGAACTCGTCGGGGGGACGCGAAAAAGCTTACACTAAATGCCAAAAATGTAGAGTTAAGGCTGCGAACTGATGCAGTTTGCGACACCCTCGGACGCACGGAGCGCTAACTCTGGCGGTGGGAGGACACCTGTGCGACAATGGTCTAAATGCTAACATTGCATTTCCAACGAGTCAGCTATTTTAAAAAAGAAGCATTGCTTTCCCCAGGGGTGGTGAATTTTCTAGTGACCCTCGTAGAAGCTCCTTTTTGGCACACGGCTGTCGCTTTTAAGCACACTTTGAACAGAATCACTCTGGGCGCGGTTGGAACTCGCGACCTTGGGGTCAACAGGCCAGCACATAACCAACAAAACCATCTGGAGGCTCAGGATCGAAGTAAAAAGGGGGGATAGTGCAAACATTAAGTGCAGTGCCTGAACTGGTAACGGGTGGGGGATGGAAGTGACAGATACGGTTATTTGCTTACTAATATAAACCACTACGCGGGGCCCTAATGACCAAGTTGACGACGGGCCCTTAAACACTAAACCACTACGCATTAGGCTCGTATCGACTGTATTCCGTGCACTCGAGTGTAGGTACCATAACAAAGCATGTTACGCTGCAAGAGTTGTGTGTGTGTATCTGTGTGTGTGTGTGTGTGTGTGTGTGTGTGTGTGTGTGTGTGTGTGTGTGTGTGCACGCTCGCGCGTGCACTTCCCTCTTCTATAGTACTGTTTCTAGGGAGCGAACCTAGGATTTGGATTTGGATTTGGTTTAAGGGCGCTCAACTTCAAGGTCATCAGCGCCCTTAAAAGATTCATGGCAATAGCCAGATATAAATTTCACTCAAAAAATAAAAATACTAGAAACAACAAAATATACAAAGGTAAAAAGCAGTGGCAATAGCCAGATATGAAACAAGGTGATAAATTTGTCCAAAAACAGAAACAGATAATTTAAAAAATTCAAATCCTCAAATTTATATTACACTGCGCTAAAAAATTAAAAACTCTATCAACCGCTGTTCTGTCGTCCGCTAGGATCTCTGCAAGTCTGGCAGGCAGCTGCAGAGAATCCCGAAGGTGCGCTAGAGAGCAACACTCTAGCAGCACGTGGCGAACCGACAAAACGTTGTCACACAGCGGACATAGAGGCGCAGGGTCCCTTTTAAATAGGTGACCGTGCGAAAAATTGCAGTGCCCTATTCTTAATCGAGCCAAACTAACCTCCTCGCGACGAGATGTGCGACAGGAAGTTACCCAGTTTATCGGAAGTTCTTTCACTTCTCTAAGCTTATTACCGCGGAGAGCTGACCACTCGTCGTGCCAGGACGACAGCACCGCTCTCCGCACTTCAAGCCTGAAGTCTTCCGAAGTAACACGTGAGATGGTAATACTAGGTTCTGTAGTTGCCGTCTTTGCTGCTAAATCTGCCATTTCATTCCCAGGCAAACCTACGTGACCAGGAATCCATGCACACACCACGTCAACACCAGAAGCGTGTAAAACATGGAGGGCATCCTGGATACGTTGTACAATAGGGTGGGGGTTGTACAACTGACAAAGGCTCTGCAGTGCACTAAGGGAATCGCTCAAAATCAGGCAGTCACCTAATTTACGACGGCGAACATACAAAACGGCTCGATAAATTGCATAAAGCTCTGCAGTAAAAATGGAAGTGCTATTTGGAAAACCGAATGTATATGGTTCGGTTCCATAAACATAAGCACATCCAACACCGTTGGTGTTCTTTGATCCATCGGTGTAAATATATGTACGGTCAGAGTAACCTGACAAAAATTCTAAGAAACACGTGCGGATACTTGAAATAGGCATCGTGGACTTCTGGTGTATGGTCATCCCAAGATCTACATGGGGCGTACCAGATAGCCAAGGGGGGTGAAGTCTCTCGCCCTTGGCGAACATCACAGGCAGTTCCACTCCAAGCTTCACTAGGAGCTCTTGGAAACGGAACCCCGCAGGCTTAGGATTAAGGGAGCTATTTCTATATCGTTCTCTTAGCGTGCTGGTGAAAAAAGAGGCGAACGTTGGGTGCTTAGGCATACATCTAAGCGCACAACCATAATTTGCCAAGAGAATCTCACGCCGATATTGCAGAGGAGGTTCTGCGGACTCGGCGTAAAGGCTCACCACTGGGCTTGTTGGAAAAGCTCCTGTTGCAATGCGGATGCCCCTATTGTGGACCACGTCTAATCTTCTCAGCACAGATGGTCGTGCTGACGAATAAACAACACACCCATAGTCTAGCTTGGATCGGACCAATGCGCGATATATTCGCAACAAAGTTGTTCGATCCGCTCCCCACGATTTGCCATTCAGTACTCGCATAATATTTAGGGAACGGTCACATCTCGCTCTTAGCTGTGCAATATGCGACGACCAACTAAGCTTCCTGTCCAAGATCAAACCCAGGAAGCGCGTCTCTTCTGCGAAGGGAAGTGAATCTGGACCAAATCGGAGCGAAGGTGGTAATCGTCTTCTACGGCGCCAGAAATTAACGCAGATTGTCTTCTCAGTTGAGAAACGGAAGCCGTTTTTCACGCTCCATTCTCTAAGGTTGTCCAAACATTGCTGCAGGCGCCGTTGTAAGAACGCCGTGCGCTGAGAAGTGCAATAGACAGCGAAGTCGTCTACGAATAGGCATGACGAAACTCCAGGTGGAACACATTTCCAGATGGAGTTAATTGCTATAGCGAAGAGCGTGACACTTAGCACCGAACCCTGAGGTACTCCCTCCTCCTGAACAAAAGAATTAGAAAAAACCGAGCCGACCCTTACTCGGAAAAAGCGGTCCTTCATAAACTCCTGAATGAAAAGTGGTAGGCGTCCACGTATGTTCCAGGCGTACAGGGAACGTAGAATCCCTGCTCGCCAGCACGTATCATAAGCCTTCTCAAGATCGAAAAATATGCCAACGGTTTGACAGTTCTTCATAAAGCCGTCCATTATCTGTGTCGATATTGACACAAGATGGTCAACAGTTGAACGGCGTCGTCGAAAACCACACTGGATGTTAGTCAGTATGTTGCGACTTTCTAACCACCATACCAATCGTCCATTGATCATGCGTTCCATCACCTTGCAAACGCAACTGGTGAGGGAAATAGGACGATAGCTGGAGGGAAGATGACGGTCCTTCCCAGCTTTCAAGATGGGAATAACGGTGGCCTCCCGCCAATTTTCTGGGAGTATACTGTCAACCCAAACACGATTATAGACCTCGAGCAGGAATGCCTTACCTTCAGGAGAGAGCTGTTGTAACATTTGTACATGAATACCGTCCGGTCCTGGTGCTGAACATCGCGAAGATTTCAGGGAATACTCCAGCTCTGCCATGGTGAAAAGGCGATTGTAATCTTCTACGTTTCTAGAACGAAACGAGAAGCCTTGAGATTCCACCTGAGTTTTAATTGGAAGGAACTCAGGGGAGTAGTTTTCCGAGCTAGACACTTGTGCGAAAGCACTGCCAAAGGTATTGGCCACTTCAAATGAATCAACAACAGCTCCTGTGGCTGTTTTTAGTCCCGCTATTGGTATTTGGGTCGTTTTTTTGGCAACACGCCTTAATCTATCCCACACAACCGAGGAAGATGTGTGTCGGTTAAATGAAGCTACAAATTTGCTCCATGATGACTGTTTGCTATCCTTAATGACTTGTCTGGACCTGGCGCGCATTTTCTTGTATTCGATTAGGTTTTCCAAAGTAGGGTGACGTTGGAAAAACCTAAGTGCACGCCTTCGAGCACGAATGGCATTCCGACATTCTTCCGTCCACCAGGGGACGGGAAATCGACGAGGGTGTGTAGTCGACCGCGGAATCGATTGTTCAGCAGCAGAGAGAATCGTCTCCGTGAGATGCTGCGCCAAATTATTCACTGAGTCGTGCTCGTTGTACGTAAAGACAGCCAACTGGGTGTAAAGGTTCCAGTTGGCATGGTCCAAACGCCATCTGGGCATACGTGTGGAATATGTATGTTGCGTCAAGAGACTAATAAGACATGGGAAGTGGTCACTAGAGTGTAAATCAGAGATGACATTCCATTGTAAGGAGACTGCCAACTGAGGTGAACAAACTGCAAGATCAAGGTGTGAGAAGGTGTTGTGGGAGTCCGAAATGAATGTAGGCTCTCCAGTGTTGAGGAGAGCTAGGTTGTGACTGTCCAAGAAATCGGAAATGAGTTTACCTCTCGCACAAGCGCGACTTGAACCCCAAAGTGGGTGGTGCGCATTGAAGTCTCCCACCAACAGAAACGGTGTTGGCAACTGGGAAACTAGATCTTCTAAATCAATGTGCGAGAAGTCATGGGACGGAGGCAGATAAACATTACAGATGGTGAAATGTATGTTTGGCAGTTTAATCCACACAGCAACTGATTGTATATCAGAGTGCAAAGGTAGAGTTTGCATATATACGTCATCTCTGACAAGTATCATAGCGCCGCCATGTGCCGGTACACCCTCTTCTGGTGTAACATCACACCGTACTGGGGTGTATCGCCTTAGATGGAAAGCGTCTTGAGGACGCAGCTTAGTCTCTTGCAAACATGCGATCAGAGGTTCGTTTTCTTTGAGCAAGAGCTCAAGTTCTGGTCTTTGAGTTCGAATGCCACGTATGTTCCAATGTAGGATAGCCATATTGCATTATGTATGGGATAGGTAACTCCAAGGTAACTCTTCATTACCTTTGAGTTGGCGGTTGTCGAACTAACTTAGCCCTTTTTTTTTTCTCTGGGGCTCGCATTCTTGTCTGGCGCTTTTTCGCGCCTCTTTTCTACTGGGGGTCTCCCAGTGTGGGCAGATTCGTACTCCATGTCCTCTGCCGAGGACGTCCGTGTTCCGATACTGAATTTTGGTTCGAGAGCTTCGAACCGATTTGACACGGAGACCGGCGAAGATGAAAGACGCCGGTCAGAGTCCACTCCTGAAGATTCCCCAGAAGAGGATCTTCGAGGAGATCTCCTTGGACTCTTGTACCCCTTTGATGTACTGGGTTGAGCCTTATCTTCCTTGAGGAAATCGTTCTTTGTGTAGTTCTTTTTAAATTTTATCGGCGAGCCATTGTAAATAACGGGTTTGCTAGTCTTCTGTGTCGAGTTTGGCATTTTCGTTGGTGATCGAACAGTTGAATTTTTTTCACCAACAGATTTTGTACACGTTGATACAGATGTGCGTGCTGATGTTGAAGGCTTTGGTATAGAGCTACGGGCAACAAGTGTTTTTTCAGAAATTGTTGCCCCATTGAAATCGCTGGTCTGAGTTGCGATCTCTCTGCTCGCTACCGCTTTAGCTGCAACTGAGCTATAGGTTCCGGATCTGGGAACAGAGGGTTGGCGTAGACGCAAGAGCTTCCGGGCCTCTGAGAAGGGCACCTTCTCTTTAACCCGTATCTCTTGGATCGCTCTTTCCTCTACAAAGCGGGGGCAGTCTCGGGAACTAGATGGATGTTCACCTCTGCAGTTCACACATGTAGGAGCTGTAGTACATGCACCATCGTGGGATTCATCTCCACATTGCGGGCATGTAGCTAGTCCCTTACAAAGTTCACTTGTATGACCAAAGCGCTGGCACTTAAAACATCTGAGTGGGTTCGGGATGAACGGCCTAACTTCGATGGATTCATACCCTGCCTTAATCCTTTGTGGGAGGTCTACCCGATCAAAGGTCAGGAACAGGGTATTAGTTGGCTTTAACTCACCACCTTCTTTACGTTGAACCCGGTAAACGTGTATGACGCCTTGTTCCGCCAGATTCTCTTGAATCTCCTCATTGGATAATCCTTCCAATGCACGGGTGTTTATCACACCGCGCGAGGAGTTCAAGGTTCTGTGCATCTCGACGCGTACTGGATAACTTGCTAGCATATTCGCTTTTAATATCTTAGCTGCCTGGGTAGCTGAAAGTGCTTCAACCAGGAGCGTTCCATTGCGAGATCTAGTGCATGATTTTACTGGACCAGCAATGTTATCCAAACCCTTTTGAATTGTAAACGGGCTTACCGATAAAAATTTCTTATCTCCCTCAGTTCGAGATATAACTAAGTAGCGAGGACCACTCGACTCAGCTACTTCCTTTACATAAACTTTTGTATTTTTTTTGTTGTGAGTTTTTTGAGAACTCATGGCGATGTCATCCTCCACCATTGCAAATGTCTCCGATGGCATGCTCACATCCTGGGCGCCACCCCGGCTTAGGTGAGAGTCCTGGCCTGGACCTTGCTCACCCTAGGGTCTCACCTCCCAATGTATAGACAGAGGGACCCAATCGCCTTCAGGAGTGCATCAGCTCATGCAATGGCCCCTCCCCGGGACTGACCTTTATCAGCGGATACGCACACAGATCCTACATGATAACCAGGGGCTGGGACTTACGCGATTACCCAGTCACCCCTTGCGTCACCCCATCCTCCAACCCGCGCGTAGGTTATCCGTCAGACTGTGTACAGGGAGGTAATAGGTGGGAGGTCAAACACAAAAGTGGACCAAAGTTGATTGGGCGTTTGGCATGTGCCCTCTCACCTCTTGGAGGAACCCAATCGAGAGTATGGCTGGGGGCCCCGGGTACGCCAAACCCGTACCTACCATAGTAGGAGCCCCTGGGGGAGTTTGATTTCGGAGTCCTCTTCTCCTAGATGAGTCGTCAACCAAGACTAACGAGCCCCATCTACCCGTTTGGAATGTTCTTTGCTTCCCCTCACCTCTTGCCTACCAGTAATCAAAATGACACTTAGTAGGTCGTCTGGCTCAGGTACTGAGCCCCTCCGCCACGACAAGGCGACACTCCTTCGGAGGGGCGAACCTAGGGAAACAACAGATTGCGGAGTTTGGACTGTAGGAAGTGGGAGAGGTCAGTCTCTCACATGATCACAACACAGAGGAGGCCAGGTACAGGCAACGCACGAACGTTGTAGACAAATGTTCACTCCCAAATTCTTGTAACGAGTGATCTAAAAGACTCCCAACCGGCTTTATTCTGTTTTGCCTGTACGCATCCTTGGCGCTCGTCACCGACGCCAAGGCATGAAACAGCGCGGATGAAATCATACACTTTTAAAACTACTTTTAAAGGCTTTACTTACCAATGCTATTAAAAGAGATGCTGAAACTGGCCACCATCGTTGCCCATACATTTTTGGCACCTCTTTAGGAAACTATCTATAGCTCGCCATAGTTAACGTTGAGAAATTCTGGCCATTTCCTGGCGGATATTTTGTTTTAATTCTTCCAGGTGTGTGGGTTTGCCCTGTACACTTTATGCTTTAAGTTACCCCAGAGATAGAAACCGCAGATCACCTGGAAGTATTTCTGCATTCACACTAAGACACGAATCATAGATAAATACACACTGTGCAGCAAAAACCAAATACTGAGCCATAATACACTTTGTATTAAGTACAGGACAAATTAATAAAGCACACTGTTAATAACTCAACCACACGATAGTGCATCAACTCAATACTGCACTTTCAGAGCAGAGAAAACCAAGTCAACCGCGTGACCTTGTGTACAGCAGCTGCGTTTTGTTTTCGTATGCACAGTGGAAAAACACCGCATTCAGATGTTTTTGGACCACTCTGTACAATGTCAGCGATACGTGAATATTTCAATTTTCGTGCTGGAGGTGTTCTACGTGTGTGAGGAAGTAGTGAACACACTCGAGAAACACTGTGCACTATAGACTGTGAGCCCAGTTGTTTGTGCTCTCACTGAACTGGGACAATGAGGTCACAATCTGCCCGTGTGGCAGGTAAGTTGCCTCATGTATAAGGGTTCAAACCCTAACTGTGTTTTCTTCCCGATTTTTAATTTCATTCAGCGCAATTTTAGTTGTTCAATATAAGAGCGAATATGTGGCGCTACAAGGACTAATATTGCGAACCAGCCTATATTTCAACACATGGCACGCTTCTTTTTATGAATGGCTGTGAGAAAGCCAGACACCACGAATGTGTGTTCCTTAATAAAAACAATAAGTGAGCAACGAGGAGCGACGACGATTATTGAGGTTCCAGCTATGAGATCACAAATAATGACGTCACGATATTATAGAGAGCGAGGGATGTCTTGCTCTTGCGTTTCAACTAGCGATAATTGGTTTAAACTGTTGCCTCATCGCATATGAAAGTTGTCGAGAAGAATGACATTCATTGGCGCCTATGAAACAGACATCTGCCGGGCGAGAGATTTACTACTGGATGGCTTAACAGAGAGCGGTTAGCTGGTGACATTTCACCTCTGATGACACCCCGTGATGGATACCCTAACATCCTGTTCTCATTGTCTGCCAAGAACTGGGGTAGCTTCCTGTTGCAAATGGACGCCATCATTCTTTTGCCTCGCACCAAAAGTAATATACGCTATTCTGTGAAGTGATAATCAAAAGCTACTCTGTTGATACTAAAATTTGTGACTTGGCCCAGAAAACCGTGCCACGTGTCACCGAAATTGTTATGCTCCATTTTGGTCCAAGGGATGAAAAGCTTAAATCTGAACTTAGAAAAAACTGTAGGTAATTTGAAAATTCAGAAGACTTTTTCTGTCTATTTATTGCTAATTTATTTTGCATTCTTGGGTACTAGGAGATAATTAGGAAACTATTTTGGTTACAATAACCACTGAATTTGTGGTGGGTGTATCTTATATATTTCTACAAAAATGATTATAAAAATAAGCTAGCGCTCACTTGTGCAAAAGCAAATAAGTGACATTTTCCTTCTTAGTTAAAAATGTTGGAATTCAAACGCCAAGTGCACATTCCTCCAGTGCTTTTGTTTCTAGGTTCATCATTTTTTCCCTAAAGCATAAAAAAGATAATTTTATCACATCTTCTGATGTGATTAGAATTCGTGTTAAAGTATTTATTGGTAATGTTGTTCTATTATCAACTTCTAAAAGTCGAATGTTATAGGAATTTAATTCATTTTGAGGAATTATATAAGCGTCAAATTCTACATCGGTGAAATTTCTGCGAATAAAGTAGTTTTCCAATATATTTAACCTGTGTAACATAAAGACCTTACACTTTTTCATGAATATTTCTTTATTCTCACATTTATTTGTACCTCAAGAAAAAAGTACTTGGGTATAAATAGATAGTTCCCGGAAATATTCAGTAAAGTTTTGTACTGAGAGAAAATAAAAAATAAAATGAGCGTGGTTATGTGCCTTGGTGTATGAATTAGCAATTTATAGGGCCAATAAGCCCAACGATATGTATTATATTAAATTATGCCAGCAGTTAAGCAGTTTTTAAGTTAAAAACTACATGCCAGCAGTAAAAATTAATATGAATTGGCAGAACCGAATTATAGCTTCAATGTTCCTATTAGAGTGACGCAATTTAAAACGTTTTTCTTCATTTAAATGTTAGAATCAATCATCAAGCAATTGGGTGCTTAGTCCGGTTTAATCTGCTTTTTTCTTGTTCTTGGCTTGTGAGTTTAATTAGGCTTCTTCGCACTTAATAAGTTACAATTCAAACTCACAAGAATGCAGATGGATGAGGCGAGTAGAAGGTTCTCGCGGAAATCATTGTACTAAGAAGACTTACGTCCTTCTTTTTCTTCTTCTTCTTCTTCTTCTTCTTCTTCTTCTTCTTCTTCTTCTTCTTCTTATCTTTTCTGCATGTAAATCCTACGAAGAAAAGAGCAATCTTTATGTATCATATGACATTATCCAGGCATCCTTTTACCTTACTCGGTGGTCTAGAGGCCTCTGGTTCCGAGGTCGGGGGTTCAAATCCGGCGCAGAGTGATGTGTTTATTTGGGCGTCAGGTGTTGTCCATCTGCTACAAACGTTTTTACTAGTTTCAAAAATTCTGCCTTGAAAACTACAGAAGACGGGATAGCTTTAAGTCCTCTGAAACATTTCGTTTTTAGTTTCTCCAGCACCTAGTGCACATAGTACTTAGAGGAAGTAGTATACTCCACCAAAACCACATGATCAATTATTTGTTTTTATTTTCTCAAAATAGTTCTCATTTTCATTAAAATACATTATGTTTAAGATGTTTTCACGACTGATAATGGAAACTGAAATTTCTATGAAATAGACTGCGAAGCTCTTTTCACTCTAACTTATTTTGTGTAACTTTGTGTAGCTGGTGTACACATAAATAATTTAGATCTCGTTGCAACACAAAATGTATACAGAATACATTTTTATAGCCTTATGCATTTATGAGATGTTCTCTGTATATCCAGCGGTCTTACGACTATCATACATTTTGTGAAGTGCATTGACCATTCCAGTAATATTACTCAAAGAGTGGAATTTCAAAGTTGGTAAATACCGACCGAACTTTTAAATATTGCACTGTCACTTCGGCCTCCTATATCTACTTTATATCCACGGAAATTTGTACATGAACTGGGTACCAAAGATTTTAAGTCTGACATTTAGTAGACAGAAAACTAAGTTTTTTTTAAGATTACTAAATATACAATAATGGATAGAGATGAATGCATTATGCAAAAATAATGTGTCAGATTGCCGTGCGTAAGTGGCCGACCCGAAGGGAGTCATACCCGGGACCCCTCCCTCCCCAAATGCGATCCTCACACGTTATCGCGGAGCCAACCCCTCCATCCCACTTCTTACTCTGTGCCACATTTAAAACAAATTATACATTTTCTTCATGAATTGAAGAACATTGGCGAAATGTAACGTCTTACTTTTTAATGTTTTCAAGGAAAAAAAATAGCTTTAATGTCTTCCAACCGGTTAGGTCATATCGCAAGATGAATGAAATGAGTAAAATGGTGCTCAAATGAGCTCAAAATCCACAGAGCTTCCTGATATTCATATAAGTAAAAACCCTGGAAATATCTCTTGCAGGTAACTCAGCATGACTAAGATTCAAACCCGGGACCTCTTGAATGCGCCGCCCCATGTGAGTTAAAATTATTTTGTTGTGCAACGACGCTGTCAATTACTAGTATCATATCAGCATCGCAGGTGTGCCGGAATTTCGTCCCGCATGCCAGTAAATCTACTGACATAGAGTTGTCGTTTTTAAGAACACTTAAAAACCATAGGTCTGGGTCGGTTTTGAACTCGTGGCTTTGGGATCAGTAGGTCAGCGTCTAACCAACTGAGCCACCCAGGCTGACTCTTTGTGTATAGGTACCACCATATTGTTTGGTTAATGTAATCGCAAATTCTTTGTTCTTTTCAAAATTTATGCAGTTGAGTTTGATCCCTTTTGGAAATAAGCTTCTGAGCTAGATTTCACAGATAAGAGTGGAGAAATTCAATATGGGGGCCATTAATCGGAAAGGACAACTTGAATTCAAATCTTATTTACAAAGAAGCCGAGTAGAAGCGTTCTACGACTGCAGTCATCAGGAAGCCGTCTATGGTCATCCAAATCACAAGCATCTTGTTTTACCATTGGGCTGTCTTGATAGGATCGCCTTCTTATCCCACATTATTTAGACACGCCTTCTACCATCTTCACAAACATTTCGACAGCTGAAAGGTGTACCGTTGGAAGGGGAGAAACAAAAAGCATTTGTCAAACCGGTGCTAAGTGATTCGGCCATGTGAGAAAAGGATTTTTATAGTTCGGTAACCTCTACTTTCAATAAAAGAGAATAAAATAAAGAATGCCGCACTCTTTAAACAAAGAAACATTCTCCGCTCTCTTATCTTTTTATTTCTAAGCTTTCTCTTTGTCTTTCACATTTCCTACAGAGGTCAACCTGTTAATTTATTCAATAATTTATCGACCACTGTGGCTCTAGCTACTTTGTATGTGAAAGCTGATAAACCTAACATTCTGTTTCCTTACTACGATATGTGTACATTAAACTCCTTAAATACAGAAAACTTGGATCATCTTACGGATGCTACCTCATACTTCTCTTCCTCTTTTTAACTTAACAGTGACCTTTGTTTGCATCAATAATGAAGTTTAAAATAATAATTTAAATAGATCAGCTGTCAAGGAAACGCGCTTAATTTTGTATCTTATACTAAAATAAAAACATAAATTTCAGACACCTTCCTTAGAAAGTAGCCTTAAAGAAAGTATTGTAATTATATTTCCAAAAATTGGATATTATAATTTCCCCAGTAAGACAAGTTCGATGTTTACATTTTTAAAGCTCCGTGGGTTGGGAGGGGGGGGGGGTCTAGAATACTGTAACGAATATGACAAAATCAGTCCGATTAGTTCTCTATCACTTTATTATCTTCTGAAATGTACCACAAATATACACTTTTCTTCTCGTCGTTAACACAGTCTACAGTCTTTCGGGCTATCGCAACTCATAGTACTCACAACCTTGTCCAGTCCTTCTAGTGTCTTTCTTCACTTCCTCTGTCTCTCATACCCTAATTACGCCATTACAATCACTCGTGACGCTCGTTGAATCTTCTCATGACGACACACACACACCACAGCTGTCTCACGCCCACTGACACACTGATCAACCCTGTGCCTAACTCAACTCTAAAACTCACTGCTCTGTTCTTCTCTGCGCTCCTCATATACTGGAAATAACATCACCTGGACATTTCTCGATTTCTACACACACACACCGGAAACGACTCAGAAGTCTCGCGAACGATCTCGATATCATTTTGTTTCTGCCGCCTTGATTGTGCAGTCACATATACACAGCAGTTCCGCGAGGCAGCCTGGTCTTGAACGTCTTTGCCTTCTCGCCGGCATGGCATGTGGTGTGAAGTAATCTGACCCCGTCCGACCTTTGTTGAGCGCCGAACCCGATCTCAGAATAGTAAATTTTTTTAATAACTCTAACATAATTTAAAAATAAATCACGAATATTTTAATTAAATTCCCCAATCTTTCATTAGTGTATTTTCTCAAAAACTGTGGCAAGTATTTTGATTAAAATACCATATTTTTAATAAATAAATTCACATCTTGATTTTTTTCAGTAGTCTATGAAGTTCTCTTTATTCTAACTGAATTCTGTACCATTTTGTAAATGGTGCAACAAAGAGGTTTACTTCAAGAAAAATGCACATTCAGTAAAATAACCAGTTTACATAGAATGTAACTTTTAACTAGTCATGCGTGCAAACAATTTCATCAAGGTCGCTGTAGCAACTGTTCTTAAAAGATTAACCTTACCGCATCCGGCGTGTTCCTGTATAACTACAACAAAATGTTTGCATAATGTTTATGAAAATAATTTTTAGTATTTAGGTAAATTCGTGTATATGCAACACATCAAATATATTATTCATGATATTTTAATATGTTTTAGCAAAAGATACATTTTGTATAGGTGCTTGAAGATAGAATTATAGACGTGAAATTGTGTGCTTGTAGTGTGTATGCATAGAACGGAAATTTTTGCGTTGCAGTATAATGAGAAAAACTATTCAAAGCATTTGAAATGCGAATATGAAGAAGACTGGTGACGAAGCAGAAAGAATGCAGAAATTGGCCAGGATATTGAATGAAAAGAAGGAAATAAAATTCCATGTTTCGCTTTTACAAGCTAGATGGTAACAAAAACTATACATATTGTAATAATCAGACCTCGGAATTCAAGGTCATAAACGACTATTTCTTTCAGGGGACATGAAAAACAATTGCATATGCGGAGCGAATCTTGAAATATTTTTAGAGTTTTAGTGCTTCTTATGACTAGAACTGCCTTAACCTTTTATTGTAATTTTGGAAAAATATTATCTGTTTCTTTTTCTATCATCTTTATATGGTAGCTAAGAGGAAGTGTAATATTTCACCAAAAGTTCCATATCAAGATTTCATTGAAAATCATGTTTTGAGGTCCCTTGGATACAAAAGTATTTTGTTTAAAAATTCCGCGTGTGTTTGTGTATGTGAGAGAGAGAGGGAGGGAGAGAGAGAGAGCACCATAATTAAAAAATAAAACTTTGGTTAAATGCCAAACTTCCAAGGAGGTGACACGAAGATTTCCGAAGAAATTCCCCCATGCCAAACAAAACTTTACATTTTCGATGTTATCAAGAAAAAAGAAAAAAGATTTTTATCAAAATATTACATTTTTGAGATACATGACAAATAAAATATAGGTTTATCTTGAACTTATTGTGAAAACCTCTTCATTCGGAAGGAAATTTGTATAACTTTGTATAATTGTTAAGTAATAAGAAATAGAGATAAACGTACTATACAAAAATGTAGATTTTTAAAAACATAACTGATACAATTATGCTTTTGCGGTGGTCGTCTCCTTAGCGTGGTGGTAGCGCTGTTGCTTGCCAAGCGGGAGACCCGGGTTCGATTCCCGGTGCTGGCGTGGGGATTTTCTCTTGGTCTGGGACCTGCTCCGGGGTGCAGTTAACCTTGAGGAGCTACTTGTCTGGAAAATAGCGGCCCCTGGTCAAGAAGACCGCATGTCCGGCCGGAAGGACCGACGCGCTGATCCGCCCCACCTATAGTACTGCACACCACTCATGACGCCTGGGGTAGGCAGAGGTGAGGGATGCAACGGTCGGGCGGTGGGCTTTGGCCCGGATGTGCTCTTGTGCCATTGAGTAACGTAATGCTCTTGTGGCATACGCCATTTACGACATATCCATAGTTATTGGTTTGAATACACATACATTTTTGAAGTGCTGTCGTTAATTTACAATATCGTAGAAATAGTGTGAAATTTCCGGGCCAACATACAGGTATCCGATTTTTAAACATCTGACTTTGGGTTTGGTTTCATCTGTTCCCTTGTAGCTTCAACTAAATGTGTAATGAATTTATTTCAACAAAGGGTGTCTATATTAATGTGGAGTAGATAACAAATAAGCTTTCTTAAGAATGTGTACGTGGTAGATAAGTTAAAAATCTGATGTATTGTACTCACATGACTTTCTCTATTTTTGCATAAACTGTTCTTGCGAACACTTATTCCTTTATCTAGTTCATGTTAATAGAGGTAATTTCTAGAAATTATCTTTTTGTTAATTTTCTTGTGGATACTAGGGAAATGCAGTAGTCTTTAAGCAATAGTAAAATGTTTTAAGAGTGGTCGCTATATTATGACCTTGCACTTCCGTTCTCAGTGCATGACCAAGAGGTCATGACCGTTTGAGAACAGTCTGTAAGTATTGGAAATCTCACACAAATAATAAATATCTCAGAAATGGTTTACTTCACAAAAATGATCATTTGATATAAATTGTGTTTAAGCGAGATCTACATTTTATATCTTACGGTTTATTAGTCATGTAAGTCATCAAGAGTAAACAGGACTATGGACCATAGCCAGAAATTCAAAATTACATTTCAATTTTCATGAAAATATCCTAAACATACGGGGCCCTAATAACCAAGTTGTCGACGGGCCCTTAAACCCAATACACTCACTCACTCCTAAACATACGGCATTTTGATCAAAACCGTTCTTGACATTTTTGAAAAAATCAAAAGTTTAGAAAAATTTTCCATGTAAAGGGTAGTTTAGGATGGAGGAATTTTCTTCAAAATTTTCGTGTTGCATCCTTGAAAGGCTTTTAACTTAAAAACTAACTTTGGTTTTCACACACACACACACACACACACACACACACACACACACACACACACACACACACACACACACACACACACACACACACACACACACACGAAACGTTTTCTGAAAAAATACCTCTTTTTTGGATTCAGGAGACCTCAGAAATATTATTCGATAGTTCGATATCGAATTCTAGGGCCGAATACAATACTTCCACTACTTACTACATGAGGTAGAGAAAGCAAAGATAGCATCTATTTTGTAGTTTAATAGTTTTTTAATTTGCTTGAAATACTTAAAATTCCGTTCCTCGTGTCTAAGATTC
Organism: Tenodera sinensis; assembly: GCA_030765045.1. Lineage (NCBI taxonomy): Eukaryota > Metazoa > Arthropoda > Insecta > Mantodea > Mantidae > Tenodera > Tenodera sinensis. The sequence goes on from CM060965.1 coordinate 87,392,581, forward strand.
CAAAGTCTACAGTTCTCAGCTAGAAATATTTGTCTACGTTTTCCATAAACTGCATTTTAAGAATGAGTTCTGAGTTACTGTGAAAACACATTTGGAATGGACATATACTCCTATGTAATATACTACATCAGCATTCCTTAAAACAATATCTGAGAAGTAAGACAATGAATGGAACAGTACTTTTGCATTAATTCAACAATAATTACAGCAATTAAATCGAATCATGAACGTATTCTGATACCAGAACAGACGGCAGATGGTTCACAGTTGTGTTTATAGTATGTACTTTTCTGGCTCTCAGAATATCCTTAAGTATACACGTGCATTTAGTTTATTGCAGCACTAACTTAAATGACATACTACAAATAAACGTCCTAATGGTGCATCACAAAAGGCAAAAAGTTTTTAAAAAAAAAGAACAACGTTCATAAAACCGAAGCCTGTCTTTGAGAACATAAAGGCTTTTTTCCGTGGCGTGGAGGCATTTCTTATTCCATTGAACATATATAATTACATTCTTACAAAAATACTGGGCATCTGACGATCTGAAGAAGTTTGTTACTTTCTCGATCATATATCTGGCGATAGAGAAGGAATTGCATACATAGAGGAAGTATTTATTCCACACAAAATTTCGATACAGAGATATTACCGTAATGCAATCTTTTCAAGCCCAAATAAGCATTTTAAGAAAGAAGTCCACGCGTGTGTCTGCACTGCGTTCAAGTTTGTGTTGTGTGACGTCTGTGTCAATGAACAGCATAACTTAAAAGTTGAACAAAGACTCGGTTAAATACAAAACGTGGTATTCAAGATCAACATCCACAAGAGCTAAATAAAACGTTACTGTACATAAAACATGTAGACTGTTAAACGTCACAATTAATGTCAAATAATGTTTCGTCACTAACCGCTTTTCACAAATTCATTATTACAGATTTTAGTTTTCATATACCATATGCTTCTCTCAATTGCAAATTTCTCAATTTACTTTCTCTATTGCTCAGCTATAATAAGTAAAGACATTCCCCCAAAAAATTTGACACGATATTTACCCGGAAATACACGCTTTGAGATTCCCTGAATTAAAAAAAACAACCTTTTTTAGAAAAAGGACCATGTGGTGTGTACTTGTTTAGTACAGCTCAAATAAAGTCGGTTTACCTCTCTGCCACTTCCACACTCCACATTGTACCTGCCAATCCCACCGTCTACTCATTCACTGTGATATGCACACCTCGAGATGTTGTTAGATGCTGGAGCCCGGAATAGAGATACTATCAACCTGCAGTAGGTGCAACTATACGTTTGCGAAAATAGTCTTCTGCGCATCCTGCAGGTTGACAAGCTTTCGTTGCACCAGCTCTACGTCATTGCACATAGTGCTTATCATTATTTCAACAGTTTTGTACCTTCACGCCACCCCCGAAGGGAGAGATGAGGTGAGAGGAGATAGAGGAGCACCAGAACTGGAAAATATGATAGCAGAGGCAGGGTGCATATGGATTTCAGATATAAAGCTCCAGTAGTAGAGTACAAGCGGCCCCCTGACGGTTTATGCATCCCACTAGGAAGCCTCGGGTCTCGGAAACCGTCCCCGATTTGAAGGACTAAGATTTAAAGAGCGCGTCATTCAACAGGAAACTCCAAGCAGATGAGTGGGACACGACATCAATGTACGTAATTATTAACCTTTTCAGCATTTGCCTAGCGACCCTGGAAAACCCCGAAAAACCCATAAATCAGGAAGGTGAGCTAAGTAGATTGAACCCACTACCTCCTAAATGCGAGTCACACCGCTACCACCTGCGCCATCTAGGTCAGTAAACTACTGGATGTTTTTCCCACAGCAGATGTGGTATTGTTGCCAATAATAAAAACGCCCAATCTGGAGGTCATGAACAGATTTATTTATTCTTTGGGCTGATTTAACTCCGAAGAGCCTGTTCGGGTGTCTCACAGTTGCCAATGACTCGCTGATGGAATTATTTGCCCCGATAAGGTCCCAGACTCGGAAAGAAATATGGTCATTCTTGCAGTCGGAGGAAAGGGATTGTATATGATGTGAGAAATCGCCTGCTGCAGCACCAACCGGAACCAACGGCAACCGTGCGAAGTGGCAAGAGATGTATTAGAAGCAATAAAAGGAAACCTGTTTTCCCAATCGTGGTGCAAGTCGGTTTTTGTTCCTGGCGAGCAGGATATGCGATTTATGGCTCTCATACAATTAAATTCGGTGACTTGGCGTTGCAGAGCGTTTTACTTTCATATTATTATGCTTCGGCCGGTCCTCTCATCTTCCTTTTCTCTCTTTCTTTCTTCATCCTTAATGTTATCTTTTGCTCTTAAGTCTCTCAATATTTCCTCAAAATATCCCATTGCTACTTTGCTTCCTGTTTTCACTTACTGTTTGTAATACTCCATTCCATCGAAAAATTCAACGCCGCTATTTCAGTGGAAATGCAGATTTTGAGGTCCCTCAATCCAAGAAATGCATTTTACTCCCACTTCACAACGGACAACATAATTTAAATTCACTACTTTATCCTTAGTGGGTCCAATAGTCATATCTTCAGCAATTTAAAAGTGCAGCAAAAAGAATTATACCAGCTTCTTTAGCTCATTCCCTTTGAGTTTTTGTTCAAAGTTGGAACAATATTTGTTACAAACTACATCCTATGGAACCTTTTAGAGTAAGAAAAATCAAAGTTGAAAAAAAGGCATTGCAAGTAAACACAAGCGTAATTGAAGTTAAAGGGTCAAAATTTTTGGACACAAAAATAATGTGAATTTTTAAAACAGTTGACCAAGTATTGGTCAAAAGTACCCGTAACATAATTCTGGTTTCGTGTCACTTATTCCGTAATTTCTTTCATGAGAAAGGGAATCATGCCTCAACCGCTAATCAGATAGGCACTTCGCTACGGTCTTTATATTCTAGTAACCATTGTGCATATATAAGGATGAAATTTACGATGTTGATCTGAACTGCTTCGAAACATTTAAGGCAGCCATTCTCAGAGAAGAGGAAACAACTTTTCTTACACATTCCTGGGCTGTCATTTACGTCTGCTGCCTCAAAGCGTTTCTTTATCTGAAATTCAATGTGTAAACATCCATGTGTCTTCCTCGTACCAGATGCCGCACTTCCGTTGTAGGGTCATTTGAAGGTACCATATATGTCATGAATACGCTTAGGGCTTAGCAGCTGCTATGTTAAATATTCCGAAATACGTTAGTAGGCAATATATTTTCTCTAGTGCAACACACTATAGATCTTCTTGGTATGGTAGAGCTTCTGTTGTCACATACATATATCAACAACAATGTCATCATCATCATCATCATCATCATCATCCTCATCATCATCAGAACCACCACCATCACGGCATAAGCCCGGTGACTTGTTGCGATTTCAAGAACACTGATCTGCCTACTCAGCGATCTAATCAGAACTAATCAGAATAAATTGAAATTTGGTATGATTACAGTCTAAGTATTTGTAAATTCAACTACTGTATAATAATTAAATTACGTTCACAGAACTCCGTGAAAAGGGGCATACACACACCATTATCCTGAAAAAAATATTACACCACATAGTTTAGGTGCACTTTTTTTTTGTAGAAATTTGAAGCTATAGACACCAAGTTTCTTCCTGAATAACATAAGACACAGCTTTATATGCTAGGCTAAATAAAAAATCAAATTTAGTTAATATTTTCACATAAAAATGATTTAACCATCTATTTAAAAAATGCGATAATATTTTTAAGCATTGAAATGTTTTCCCCAATAATATAACCAAAATGAATAAAAACCTGGAGTACGAAAAATCAATGTTTCAAATTATTATTATTATTATTATTATTATTATTATTATTATTATTATTATTATTATTATTATTATTATTATTATTATTATTATTATTATTATTATTATTATTATTATTATTATTATTATTATTATTATTATTATTATTATTATTATTATTATTATTATTATTATTATTATTATTATTATTATTCACCATCGCCAAAAGTATCAGTGATTGACTTTCTAGTCCAAGGTTATTTTTGATCGATTAACTTTTTACGAGGAAGTATGGTCTGTTTAAGTTACCTTTGGGTTTTCTTTCAACGAATGATGAATGTTTGATATGCTTCCTCCCAGGCTCTGGGCCTGGAGAAAATACGGCGTGAACAACGGCATTCTTCATAGCTATCAAATATTCGTCCCTAAAGAAATGAAAAGTGGGTCTACCACTTTTAGGGCATTCATTGACGACAGGTGCTTGAGAAAATGGCAGGCTTTTTGGGATTTCCTTTTCGGGAGTCTCGATTCACGTGGCACATGCCGCCTCTGTGTGTTCATCCGAACTGAACCTAAGAAACGTTTTAGGTTACACATTGTACAAGCACAAAAAAGATACATTTCAAGAATGAAGATTTATATCCATTGTATTTTACTTTACAAGAGCAGCAGGACTAGATATTCTAAATAACCATTGGGTGGCCATGCTTTCTTCATTTGGTAAAGTTTAACGGTGTTCAGAAGTTTCTGAAATTTGTTACGTACATGTGGTAGACATAAAGAGGGTTAGGTTAGGAGCTTTTGTTTACCTGCATACATTAGAGGTCAATCCCGTTTTCTCCTGCTACATCTAAGCTCACTGCACCTGCCTAACGGAATTAGCAACTCACCATTCCTGTTTTATATTTTCTGTGTATTTTCGGGCATCAAATCATTATATAATAGTGCCGAATCTAGGATCAAAATCGGAACAAATTATCTAGAAAATTTAAAATAACTAAAGGGCTTACGACAAGGTTGTAATAGTTCTCCATTGTTTTTAATATCTATTCAGACACAGCATTGAATAGCTCATTAAATAATTTCAAAATAAAATGTGGTGGGTTGGAATAGCAATCAAACAATATTATCCACTTTGCATTACAAGTTAGTGCTCCCTCAAGACATAGAAGACTTGGAATATATGATAAAAAATTAATGAATATAAAAAATGGCGTCTCTCCATAAACTAGAAAAGAAACTTTATATTATGCATAGACGAAGGCGGTCAAAAGTTGGAAATATATGAAATGAATATAATTATCTAGGAGAAAATTTGGATATTTCTAGCACACGTGAAAAAAATTATAAATTCCACAATAATTTAAACAAAAAGAATTACTAGAGTCTTAAATTCCGTGTTATGGCAAAAGATCCCAAATGTAAATCTAAAATAATAATCCATAACTGCATGATGAAAAGTGCAGTTTTATATGGATGTGAAGTCTAGCAAGTAAATGGAAAGATGAAAAAGAAACTATTGTCAACAGAAATGGACTTCCTACGGAGGTCTGCAATAAAAAAGGAAGAAATGAAGAAATTAGAATATGAGTCATTAAAGAACAAACTATTTTTCAAAAGTAATAGCCCTATTGGCACTTTCATATGGAGCAAGACCTTAATACTAAAAAAAGAGATAAAAGGAGAATCAAAGCTGCCGAGATGACATTTTTAACATTGGTTGCAGGTTGTACACTTTTCGATGAAAAAAGTGGTGAAGAAATAAGGACGGAATTAAAAATACAGAGTATTTTGGAAATCATAAAGGGCATGTTAAAAAGGATGACTGAAGCACATTCAACGAGTGCCAGTAGGTACAGTAACTAAAGCAGCCCTGTTACAATCCAAGGAAAGAGATATCTAGGAAAACCCAGGGAACGATACCAGGATCAAGTTTTTGGAGATGGAACAGGCCAATAGGCCTAACCCATTAACAATATGATGACTAATTTTGAAGAAATGCAGGAAAAACAGCTAGTTTGGTATGGACATGTTAGCCGCATGGGAGAAGAAAGACAGCCAAATATGATTGTGAAGTGGACCTCAAAGGGAAGAAGAAAGCGAGGACGCCCACCGGGATGAAGATCATCATCAGTGCTATGCCACAGAAAAATCTTCAGGAAGAGGATTTTTTAGATAAATATAAGTGGCAACTAAGAACTGGAAGGCCACCAGTTTCACTGTGATACCGAATAATACATTTCCATTAGTGTAATGAATTACAGTTTCCACAAATTTGGAATCAACGATTTGGTAATGTCAAAGAAGAGAGATTTCTAAAACACATAATGTATAAATATCTTTGGTTGGTATAAGCCTTTTTTCTGTTATCAGATATCAATGAAAAATGTAGTGGACGCATGGCAAAAGAAACATCGTGTAACCCTGCATGTGTTACACCATTTGAAAGTTAAAATGAAAGGTCAGGGAGTGGATAGTGTTACATCATACCAAAATGAAGTTGGGTTATAGGGCAAAATGTGTAAGAGACATGCTCCTAGAAAAATCTGTATAGGTATATCCTAGTAGCTGGAAGTACTCTTGTAGCGAACATATTATGCAAATGTGAGCTTTAGTGCTTGCCAATGACTTGCATTTATTTTTATGTTGTTCCTCATCCATATTCCTCAATTCACCTTATTATCATTAAGTATTTCTATATAGATTTCGTGTTGACACCATATGAGGTTATTATTATTATTATTATTATTATTATTATTATTATTATTATTATTATTATTATTATTATTATTATTATTATTATTATTATTATTATTATTATTATTATTATTATTATTATTATTATTATTATTATTATTATTATTATTATTATTATTATTATTATTATTATTATTATTATTATTATTATTATTATTATTATTATTATTATTATTATTATTATTATTATTATTATTATTATTATTATTATTATTATTATTATTATTATTATTATTATTATTATTATTAAAGGGATGACAGCAAATGTGGCATATCAAATTGTCCAACCAAGTTTTCACCTCGGTATAGAAGAAAGCTGTAAAGAAGCCTTCGTCCATGTTGGTCGCACTGGTTACCGCGGCGCCACCTCATTCAAATAAGTTATGCTTTATTCAGAATTAAAGGAATATCCCAGTCTTCATTAACTCATGGATTACATATTTAAAGGATACACGGTCTGGCTAAAGAAGGGGCAAAGATTCCCTTTATAGGTCCCGTCCTATGGATGTGTATGGGGAGCAATTCGGGAGTGGACAAGAAAAAAAGAAGGGAGTACTGGAAATCCTATTGGGACACAAGCATTGAAAAGCTCTAATTAAAGATATAAACAAGAGTGGGACAGACGAACTACTCAAATAGACAACAGGACACTGTCAGTTATGTCTCTACAAATTTGGTAAAGCAGTTGGTGCGAAATGTGGAAGATGTAGGAAGGACTGTTTCTCATCTATTATGCGATTGACGCACTCACAGTCTTGAGTTAAACACTTCAATCGTGAAACGATGCAATTGTATGGATTTTTAGGAATAAAGACAAAGAAACTTGTAAACTTTGTGAAGCGGACTAAGATCTTGACAGTGTAGTGGAAGAGAGCACAATATACGTATTCTGGTCGCGGTGCATAGGGCCCTCTTCTCCTTTTAAAGTATTTAATTAATTGTATACTTCGGAAAACGTGTTTGCTTTGTCTCACCTTCAACGAAAATACGCCACCAACTTGATTACTCAAAGCCATAGCAAACAAATAGAAAATTAAATAGGCACAACATTTTGGTAACTTCTCTCGAATCTTTCGAGAAGGCAAATATGCTAATGCACTTAGCTAAAATATTACACGGAGAGAAACAACAGTGAGATCACTTGCAGTGATACCTGGGCAAGTAGTGGGTAAATGACTAGTACACGATCACAACATACATAATCGTTTATTGTGTATCCATTGGTATTGGAAGTACATTGAATTATTCAATGAACATTACACGTAGGTATTTCTGAAATTTGAACCGTTCAGCTTATTACTGTTCTCTTGCGACCACGTCCATAGATAAAGACTCATGACTCAGTACCTCTAAATGCATGAATGATGGGACAATAATTAATTAATGATTAACAACTACGAGTGGTATTGAACAATACAGGCGAAATTATAATTACCAGTAACTTTCATGCAAGCATAGGAGAAGAACGGTTAAATTAATTAATTCAGTTTGAATATGTAATAGTGTTTTTTTAAATAAGGAAAGTATAGTAAGGACAAGTTTATGAAAAATGAGGAGTTGTAGACAAAAAACTTTTAAATTCCTGTGAAGAAAACTATAGTATTCTTTGTAGTTTAACGAGAGGGGCATATTTCGACAGAGATTTCATAACTGCAAACAGAAAAGATTAAAGTGTGGTGGACCAGCTATTGATACTTTGATTATGATTTTGAGGTTATGGATGATATTAACAATTTGTAGGGCCCTAATGACCTAGCTGTCGACGAGCCCTTAACCCCTATTGACTCACTCACTGTTTCACTGATTGACTCACTCACCTCACTCACTCTCACTCACTCTCACTCACTCACTCACACTCACTCTATCTAACTCACACTCACTCACACACACTCACTCATACTCACTCATTCATACTCACTCACCCAAGGACTGTAATTTCACGATGTATCTAAACACTTTAAAATGGCATCCCTAATTATATATACCGTCTACGGTCATTTAGACACTGATTGAATTCTTATTGAATGGTCTTTGAGGATTATTTTCCAAAATGCTGTCCAAAGTTCAATATTGAATACCCTAAATTTCAAACCCTTTTAAGAACAATGTATATTTGAAAGATGAATCGTTTTTCAATTCAAGTTGCTATATATATATATATATGTAAGATATGCCTACTAATTTATAATGCGCAGAGTAAGTTGCAGATTTTCATTTTGTACCATAAAATATAATGGTTATTTGCATGTCTTACCATTTTGTATATATCTAAACTTTTTATGGAGAGTAAATGTCATCGATGAGCTTTCGCCAAAGATGTCTCTTCTGATCTCTAATACCACTTGGCAAGGTCTCCACGTCGACGAATCCTAATATTGCTGTAAAACCAGTTGATTTACATAGCTTACCTCGGTCACCTTTCACCTTTCCTTCACTCATGACTAGCTCTTGGCATGTTGGGAAAAATACATGCAAAATGGATAATGGAAGAGATTGAAAACAAATAAAAGCTAATTTAATGCTTATCAGAAACTGAAAACACAAAATCATTACTCCGTATGAAAACAAACGAGATTGTTAGTGCGTTTTGACGTACGAATGAATTCAGTTTGGTAAGTTCCTAACGGAAATCAGCCATCACGACAAAATTTATCTTCACGGCAAAGTGAACAAGTGATTCATACTCGGCACGTCAAAAAATGAAAATAATCGGTTGGTCTTATGTTTTTTGGCCTCGAGAACTGAAGATAAGAGCTGCCTCGCCTGTGTAATTTTGACTTTCTAGAGGTCACAACATTTACCTTGATTTGTATTACCTTTTATTGTGTGGTGATATGTTTGCGATTAAGGTTAGAATCTTAGTTATTGTAGTAGCCGTGTAAGCTCACGTTTAGAAGGCTGAAGCATTACATTCTCATTACTTTCTCTGCGCACTATCCCTTATTTTTGTACAACTAATAAAAACTATTCCTACCAAAGCTTACTTTTCTACCCAATTTAAGTTAAGCGAAATAAGGAACACCGTCATTATAAATTTGGTTGTATTACAAGCAGGATACAAAACGAAAAATCTATACGTGCATGACAATGCCAGAAACAATTGAATAGTAATATAAACGGATATCTCGGAAGCTTATGCCGCAAAAGTTATATAAAATAAATTCTTTGCTGTATTCTTTGTGAAGAACGTTTGTGTCTATATATCATGGTTCAAATATTTGTGTTATAACAATTATACAAAATCCATTCCGAATGAAGAGAGGTCATTCGCAGACGATTCAACATAAATATTTTGTACTTATATTTTTATCAAACTCATTAAGAGAGATTTTTCAAAGGATAAAAACATAAAAATGCTACCACAAGACTGGTTTGGCGCGAGTGTATTTTCTTGAAATTCGAGTCGTATCTTTCGAAAGTATTAAGCTTAAATTTCAAATTTTATTTTCATCAGATTCTTTGTTTTTGACTTTGTTTACAGATACACAGACATACACATACGGGTTTCCTTTTTCTAAACAAGCAAAAGAAACAGTTTTTGAGGTGACTTCAAAACAACTATTTTCAGTTAAATTACGACATGGAATTTTTGAAGGGAATACAATACTTCTGTCACTTGGAAGAGAAAGTACAAATAGGAAGACTCATATTTTGTTTTCCTTTCTTTTCTTTTTTATTATATAGACCGCTATATTTTTCAAAAAAGGGAAAAAGAGGCAATCAAAAATAGTTTTGTTGCATGCAAAGGGGGAGAGAGAGAGCAACAGACAGTGTGTCAGAGTATGTGTGTGCGCGCGCGCATTTGTCTGTGTTTGTATGTGTATGTGGGGGGGGGGGGGTGTTAATATCATCGCTCAAAGACGAGAAGTCGGTTAAATACTTAACACAGTATTTAGTATTTAAGTTCAGCATTTGCAAGACTGGAGCACAAAGGTTTTCAAGTAAATCTCGAAACTACTTTCCTACATGTATTCGATTTCATGAAAAATGGCTTAAATGATATTGACTAAAATACCAATCATGAGATATTTTAATGAAAAATGAAATGTATAACGTCAGCTTTTGTATAATGGTTTGAGATGTTCTCTTTAGTTTTCTTTATTGTGAACAACTTCTGCATAATTGATTAACAATAAGACATAGACAAAATCTTACTGTACAAGAAGTGTAGGACAGAATTTAGATAAAATATTGAATTTGTGGAGTTAACCACTTCTGAGATTATCTCTTTCTTATTGATTTCAATTTTCCAATAGTTATAGCTTTCTCAAATAACAGTAATTCATTTTTACTTTCTCTACTACGTATAGGTATAAGTAGAGGAAGTATTATATTCCACCCAAAAATTCGATGTCGAGATTTCACCGGAAATACGTATTTTGAGGTCCCCTGAATCCAAAGAAAGCAATTTTAGAAAAAGGTTCGTTTTTGTGTGTGTCTGTGTGTCGGTCAGACTGTGGAAAGCATAACTCAAAAACAAAAAGTTGGTTAAAAACCAAAGTTAGTATTTGTGTTTAATGTCTTCTAAGGGCGCGACCCGAAGATTTTGAAGAAAATTCCTCTTTACTCTTTACATGGAAAATTTTTCAATAATTTTAATTTTCTCGAAAATGGCTCTTAACGATTTTGATTAGACTGTCGGATGACGGATGAAATGTATATTTTTAATTTTCTGGCTATAGCCTCCTATATAGTCCTGTTTACTCTGGATGACATTTGAACAACTCGTAAATCGTAATAGTTAGACCAAATCTTACTACGCAAAAATGTAGATCTTGCTAAACAAACGATTTATGTATGTTTGCGGGTTTTGGAATAAAACCTTCGCCAAATGGAAGTTTGTTATTCGTTTTGTTGTTGTTGTTGTTGTTGTTGTTGTTGTTTGTTTTTTTTTTTTTTTTTTCCTGATGATGCAAATGAAGGGAATTTTAAAACTATATATGGTCACTAAAACGATTTGATTAACGCCTAGGCCTACTGTGTTCCCCAATTCCCATTGTTCCTACAAGAAATATATTACTGAAGGTTGGGTTGAGAAAGTTAAGCAAACGTAAGATAGCAGAATATTTTTATGTCTTCGTTGAAAACATTAGAAAAAAAATTGGGTATGAGTGTGACAATGATTTATTTGATCCCAAGATCAAAGATTAACAATATATTTTTAATTAATGAACCGTATTTGGGCACTTAGTGAGTCGCTTGAAATAAACTTCTCCTAATATGAAGGACCTTTATACGTAATAATGCTCAAGGCCGCAACAGAAATTTCGCGTGTTCGACTCTCAATCCTACGTTGGCAAACATGAGCAGCTTTTTGTTTATATCATTAAGGAACTGACGCGCCAAAGATTCCCAGTTTACACCCTTATTGTATTGGCAATTAGAAAGTAATGACTTTAGGTTATACGCGGCTATTTCGTGCCGTTCTCCTCCGGTAATTGTATTGGAAAAGAGAAGAAACAGGAACGAAAAACGACTGAAATGGAGAAACACGCAAACGGCAATGTTACACGTTGCTCAGGATCTACTATTGTCTGACCACCAGAATAAGGGAGCTGGGTTAGAATTTTTAATCTGCTGATGTACTCAACTTGTTTATCACGAAATATGTATATTTGTTTATGTGACTCACCAGTGCTGCCACTCTAATTTGCATGAACTGCTGTGACTATTTCATACATTGTGGCGTTAAATTATCATATACGAATTATCACTAGGCCATTCTTTTGTTTTGTAGAGATTATCACAAGGTTATTCTTTTGCTTTGTCAGTGTTGTCAATTGTACCCCAAAAATCGCTGAAAAAGAACTTATTACACATTACAATCAACAACCAGAATATCACGCCATTTCAATTTTAAACTGTTTTCTTAACTGTTCTCTTTTTAATTAATGGATTTTTCCAGAAGAAATTGTTAATGTTAAAAACAAAAAATATTGGGGAGTTGGAATTTTTCTCTAGCCAGGATTATTCCTTACTCTTCCCAGGGTCGGAAATTATGACTGAGAGTGTGAACGAATGTGTGATCTAATGTATAAAAATACCTAAAGATCCAAAAACCATTGTATACGAGTTAGCACACTGCCTATAGCGAATAGGTTCCAAAGGATTCATTAATGCATCTGGTGGAGATAAGAGTGATGTAACTGCTATGTCTGGGAGGTAAAGGATTTTTATTGAAACAAGATCTATGCAGAGAAGTAGCATGTCATTATACGTAGGTAGAGTACACCAGTATTTGCGAATAAAACATGCAGCTTAAAAAGAAGTTGAGGAAGGGGAGGAATTGAGAATTAAAGAGGCCTACGTAATACTGACAAATTGTAGAATATTATTTCTCTGTAATCCCTTTAGTTCTGAAGTCAGAATTCAAAACAGAAACGTATCTAGATGACAATTTATTGACAATTACTTATAAACTAGTATTTTACTGGTGCATAATGTTATTTATAACCACCGTTCAGCAATTATTTCCGTATGTTTAATGTGTTTATGTATTATTAAGAGTTTGGACGCAAAGATACCCTGACTTTCTTTCTTACTAATGTGCCCAAATGACGTAATTGTTGATGGGGATTTAACCCCACTCACTCACTCACTCACTGACTCACTCACTCACTAATTCACTAACTCACTCCCTCACCCCTCATCACCTAACTCACTCACCCCTTCACCACCTAACGCTCTTATGGGTACTTTTTCGATTCCAATGAACTGACCGTTTATTCATTAATATTGTAGTAACAATTGTTCAATCTATCAATTTACAATTCCTTCACCATCGTCGTAAACGCAAACTTTTAGAAATATTTCCACAAGTAATCCTTTTGTTATAATAGTACAATGACACAGTCTCCTGATCATTTTCGTGCCTTTTTGGAATGTTTTTCCCTAAAAATATCAACTGCTAATCAAACCTAAGCTCAAACATAAACACATTAGCTACTCTACATTTAACTAACACACGCGAAGGAGATCCAGCGAAAAAACATATTCACAGAGAAAGTCAGTGAGAAAATTGACACGATGCGACCTACTAGCTGAGCATTGGAAACGGTAATAATAAGAAATTAAAAAATTTCCAAGCGATTTTTGCTTCTTCATTTAGCACTGAGTACTTTTTTAACAACTTAATTTGACATCATAGATACTTTACCTACCTAATTGGAATCAAAATATAATTTACATTCTTTCACTGTCATTACCTGAAGTTATTTGAATAAATTGATCACATTTGTAGATACTTCCGAAATGTGTGAATAAATGTTGAATAACCGTTTAAACAACGGCTAACTTGCATTCACCACAAACGCAATGTGCAAATATGTAATTAATGTTAACTTGCTTTTTTACTTTTTCTACTACGTATAAGTAGGGGAAGTATTGTATCCCAAAAAATCGATGTCGAGATTTATTGTATGTTTTGATGCCCCCTGAATTAAAAAAGATCATTTTTAGAAAAAAGAACGTGTGTGTGAGTGTATGTATATGTGTTTGAACAGCATAACTCAAAAACGAAAAATCGGTTAAAAACCGATGTTATTTTAGTTCAATATCTTTTAAGGATGCGTCATGAAGATTTTGAAGAAAACTCCTCCACTCTAAACTACTTTTTACACAGGAAATGTTACTGTTTACTCTTGATGATGACTTTTGCATAACTGGTAAACCGTAAGAAACAGACCAAGTCTTACTATACAAACATAAGCATCTCGTTACACAATTTATGTCCACTGAACTTTTTGTGAAGTGGTCCATTTCGGAGATACCTATCCCATGTTATTTGTCAGAACTTTGCAATACTTATAATCCGTTCTCAAATGGGAGGTCGTTATTCATTTTTCCTTTTTGTCTCTTGGTCCTGCAAAGAGAACGGAATTTCAAAGACATCATATAGTGAACACTCTTAAAATGTTTGATTATCGTTTAAAGCCTACTGTATTTCCTTTGAACCTACAAGAAAATTAGCAATTAAGTAATTTCTAAAAATGTTTATCTCAAAACATGAGGAATAACTGTGCAAGGTAGAGAAAGTCATGTCAGTGCAACACATCAGATTTTTAACGCCCCTTAATCTGCAAGGTCATATCGGACGATGCATATAACGTCTAAAATAATGCTCAAATAAGCTCGGTGCTCATAGAGCTACAAGTTACCCAACATTCATCGTCTCAGGATAAGAGAAAACCTCGAGAAAAGAAAAACTTTTACCAGTTAACTTATCGAAGCCAAAGTGCGACATCTTGAACGGAAGGCAGGCAGCTACCGCCATACCACATAGGTGAGCTCATTACATGGTGGTGAAATAATCAATGTGCTGGCATGATGTTTAGGATAAACATTAACTGGCCGCTCATTTGTGAGGTTTGCAAGAGGGAAGAATTTTCTCAAGCAGATTTGACCTCCTGAGAGACCAGTATTGACCCAGCGTCATTAGGACTATTGGGGAGCTGCAGTAACTTGCATAATCCGGTTTGATGCTCAGCAACGGCTAAAGGAGTCATAAGGTCATCTGAATCTGCTCAGTGATGATCGTGGAAAAAGATGACTGACCTATCCGGGAAGCAATCCTCATAACTGAGAAAAAGCAGAAAATTTCCATCTTACCGAAGATAAAGAAACGTAGACCACTGGATCAAGAACCGTGCAAAACCAACTCACGGACAGAGTTCAATTAAACAAATCATTCAGTTCATTAAATGAAATCACTTATTTACTAAAAAAAACTGCTGGAATCATATCGTTTTAACTCCCTCCTGCGTGATGAAATGAGTGACATGTCTACTTACAAGTTGGAGAACCTCGTTACGAATCTCCATTGGAAATGAATAGTATTTTCTGCTTTTTTCCCTTATCCCTCAAAGACAAGTGTCAGACATTTAGATATGGTTCGTTTTAGAACTACTGTTTTTATAAATTCAATTCATGTTACTTATACTGTCATGTTCGGGAGACTTTAGCTTTATAAAATTATTGATATAGTGCTCTTTTACCTTTTTACTTTCATATTTCGACCCAAAAATTGGTTTTTCAGCAAGAGCTGCCTTAATATTTCTGTATCCTAAAGAAAAGAAACACTTTCATAAAAAAGAACCTATAAAGATCATACGAAATGCATGTACTCGTAAATGCCCACGTTTCTATAAATAACATAGAATAAAAGACACATATATAAAATTAGGTACTTATACTGCGCATCTTTTGTTTTATACTTTTTGGCAAACATTTCGCTTATATTTTATTTATTTTAAATAGATTCGTATAATTTTACTTCAATGTTAGAGCTAGGGAAAAAAGAATGTGTCAAATTTAGATCCTAAACGAGTTGTAAAATAATTGTAAAAGTGTTTTCGTTCTAAGTGAAAGTTTCTGTAAGTGGGATATTACAAAATACAGGCACAAAGTTATTCTAGATAAAGCTTATATCACGTTAAAGCGTGTAGCTTATGCTAGAAAGCACTTTTATTAACAGTTATTTTGTGTAAATGAATCAATTGATTTGAAATGCCAAACACCGCTTCCTTTTTACTTTCTCTACTAGTAAGTAGGGGAAGTATTGTATTCCACCCAAAAATTCGATGTCGAGATTTCACCGAAAATATATGTTTAGAGACCCCTGAATCCATAAAAAGCATTTTTAGAAAAAGGTCCGTGTGTGTCTGTGTGTCTGTCTGTGGACAACATAACTCTAAAACAAATTCAGCCAAAAATTAAAGTTGGTATTAAAGTTTAATGTCTTTCAAGGATGCGGCACGAAGAGTTTGAAGAAAACTGCCCCACCCTAAACTACCCTTTACATGGAAAATTTTTCGAAAATGCCGATTTTCTTGAAAACGGCTCTAACGATTTCGATTAAAATGTCATATGTTTGAGATATTTTTATGCCAAATGAAATGTATAACTTGAATTTTCTGGCTATGGCCCCTGGACGACTTTTGCATAACTGGTAAACCGTTAGAGATAGACCAAATCTTAGTATTCAAAAATGTAGATCTTGCTAAAATACATAATTTATGTCTCAATGAATTTTCTTGTAGGGTTAACCATTCCGGAGATATTCCTTGTTATGTGTGTAAGTTTCGGAAAACTTAAAACTTTTTGAAATGGATCACAGTTGTTCTTTTTTTTTTTTTTCTTTTTTTTTCCCTTGTTATGTGTGTAAGTTTCGGAAAACTCTTGTATGGTAAGTGTGCAAAGAGAACGGAATCTCAAAGCTTTAAAAGATTTGACTATCGCTGAAAGTCTTCTGTATTTTAACTTTCCCCTTGCACCTACAAGTAAATAAGCAATAAGATAATTTGTACAAATGTTTATCTTAGATAACACGAAGAAGATATAGGAATAAGAATTTGTACAAATAGTTTGTACAAGAGTAGAGAAAGTCATGTGAGTGCAGCACATCAGATTTTTACTCTTGATATGAAGATAAATATGGACGAACTTAATTTAGTGATCAACTGAGATACTTCATCTCAGATTACCGTTCAACTGTATGCATTTTGTATGATTTTTTATTGTTGTATTAGTAAAGTATAATGAAGAAAACAAAATTAAATTGTGTGGAATTAGATCAGGCAATAATATTCTGCGAAGGTTAAAGTTTTTTCTGGAATTCAAAGGTTAGCAAGTTCCACTCGTGCTATTAGTTTTGATAACAGCGAAATACTTAAAACGCTTTGGTGCTATATTTTTACAAAATACAAATATCGCCTACGTTTATGAATACTGTACTTTTATATAAAGAATTGTTTATATTTATAGCCTATAATAGACACGTAATCGCACACCTAGTTCCTTTGGAGCTTATACTCTAATTTCCTGTTTCATTATTAGATTCATATCTCTTATTATTTAGCAAATCTCATAGATTTGTGTTACAGTGAAATTTTAAGCAGAGAAATTCAAAACTCATTTGGATTTAATAAGATTATTTCATAAATAAGCTACACGGATTCTTGCAAATAACATCTGTTATTACAATTTTAGATAATAAAATTGAAGTTTAATTGGTAAGTTGACAAGTAATTCTAACACGAACGTGATGTTTATTAAACTAAGGTAATGGGGGCCATAATCGCTCCAAATGCCAGTAGTTATATTTGTTTATATTAATATTTTCCATGATTTTATTAGTAGAAGGAACTTTGACATTCTAATATGCAATATTCTTTATATACTATTTGGGGTTATCTACCGGAAACTATTTTCTGCGTAGTTGTTTATCGCAGTTAACCAGAAAACACAGTAAAATCCGGGTAAAGAATGTAGCGTGACTACATACGATTTTTTCAAGTGGAATCCTTCAATTCTGAGAGATCATCGAGTAACATCGCCTTGAGCGGTAATGGTTTCGGATCGGTCACACGATGTGTGATCATTAGGTCTATATGTTGTATTGGGGAAACGCACTAATGACCCTTAGATACGCTCCGCTGAAGACAATATTGCCTCCGGGAAAGAGAGCAGCAACTGTAGCATTCCCTTTTTTATTCTTCTTTTCCTTTATTTTAACGATCAGTTGGAGGCAAATATGGCATGTAAGAGAAGCGTTATATAGATATATCATTCACCAATAAAATCGCAATCGAGTGCTTTTGTTACAAGATTTCGCCTCAGAGATTGTCCGCATTTATTGGCCTTTCTCTGATCTTTGCTTTTATGGTTCGTGTTTTAATGGTGAGGGAAACTGAGCGGACCTGGAAAGATTTTTATGATGCTATTGAAGGCCAAATAACCATAATATTTAGGACATGTGGCGACTGGTCTGTTTCGCAATAGGCCAAAGACTGGGCTGTTTTTACCGAAACTCATATAAGTTATCTACTCTCTCTCTTCGATAACCAGATGGCTATCGTGATTGGTGTAACGGTAATAATATAGCGTGCACTTTATGGAAGAATGATAAATGCTGTTGTTTAGTGGAAAATTATGTTGAACGATTGCTGCAGGCTTATCAAGCATCCATCCAGGAAAAAGTTTAAATAGTTTCCAAGTTTTTTCCCTGTATTAGAATTAATTCGGCCGCCTCCGTAGCGCAGCTGGCAGCACGCTTGCCTGTGGCGCGGAGGACCCGGGTTCGATCCCCGGTACCAGCATGGGGATTTTATCCCCTCTGGGAGGTCTGGCACGGGGTGCACTCAGCCTCGTTAGGTCCCGGGGGGACCAATTGAGGAGCTACTTGATGGAGAAGTAGCGGCCCCAGGTCGAGAAGACCGCATAACTGGCCGGGAGGGCTCGGGGCGCTGACCACGTCCCACCCTCCAGTACTGCACCTCACCAATGACGCCTGTAGTGGGCAGAGGTGGGGGACGCAGCGGCTGGGCGGTAGGCCTTGGCCCTTCGTGGGCTGTCGCGCGGGGTTTACGTTTACGTATTA
Source organism: Tenodera sinensis (assembly GCA_030765045.1). Lineage (NCBI taxonomy): Eukaryota > Metazoa > Arthropoda > Insecta > Mantodea > Mantidae > Tenodera > Tenodera sinensis. The sequence continues at coordinate 87,411,528 of CM060965.1, forward strand.
GAATTAATTCTTATATTGGACATATTTGTTGCACTCATTCTGTAGAATCCCTGGTTAACGCATGACCAAAGTAGCACCTTCCACCCTTATAATTCTCCAAAATTAATATAATCAATATAAATCGACTCCTTCAATCACATAAATTCACCAATAAACACATTAACACGAATTTTAATTACATTAGATGTGATTTATTCGTGAACAATAACAAGAATTGAGATAATCAGTTGATGCAACTTCAAGTGTCGTAACGACAAACGCTCAGAACCACATAAATCTCTACAAAACTGTAACGCTATCTTGCAAAGTAACATGGTCACCACCAATGCGACAGTGACAAGGTCACTATTTTAGTTACCTGTCAATTCAACTCGTTTCTTAACAGGTTTTTATCTTGTTATTATTGGAACAAAAGTTTTCTTTCTTTTCTACATGGCTGATTTCGTGTGTTACTTTACACAAGATTCACTCTACATATGAAACATCAGAACCCTTAGTAATTATCTCTTCGTTTATTCCGGGTTTAGATCCCTGTAATCGATTTCGCATCCAGAGCATTTTTAGTCTTCTGTACATCTTCTTTTGGATACAGCAAAGAGAATACATCTTCACTTCTCTTCTTTCTGCTTAGTTTACTTGTGTGCCGTGCTCGTTCCCCGGATTGGCTGGCACATATGTAAATGCGTTGAGGTCATTCTACACCTCAATACCGGATTTTTCAGCCCTGTTTTAACAAATCTTTTAGTGTTCGTATGACTTATTTTCATATTTCATGCAATAGATGGTACTCTCTTAGAAACTGTTTGCCCTTCTTCTTCTGCTTCCTCCTCCTCCTCCTCCTCCTCCTCCTCTTCCTCTTCTTTGGTGTTTGTCACTTTCTCAAGTCTCTTTTATTCCAGTAATCAATCCTAATCTTTTATTCTCCATTACTTTCTAATTGTATTTTTTTCCAGCCCAGAGCCGGTCTTTCTCTCCTCCTTGGTGGTTACTACTCCAAGATTTCCGTAGTCGAACACACTCTTCTGTACGAGACCATACCACTGAAGTACTATATTCTGCAATTGCTTACATAGCATTTATTTAGATTCGCCTCCTCAATTCTTCATCCTTAAGCTGTAAACATCGTCTCTGATCCAGTGCAGATCCACCGTTGTAGTTTTATCTTTGTTTTTTTTTTTTTTTTTTTTTTTTTTTTTTTTTTTTTTTTTTCTTGTTTGATTTCAGTTTTTTTTCCTAAGGAATTATATTACCCTATCTTTCAGGCTCATAAACACTGCTCTCCCTTAGTGTCCCTACCTAGGTTCTATGCAAAAGAGAGAATATCAGCATAATGTCGGAGGACATAAATTTTATATTGCTAACACTGTTAATATTGTCAGTATAACATAAATTACACTTAAGAACATATAATTATTGACTTCTGTTGATATTCAAATTCGGGCGTTAAATTTCAGGCCAACACATCAGAATCCAGCAAAACGTGTTCCCTCCGTCGCTGTACATAGAGATGACACGGTGACTTTATAAGTGTGGTCAGTTTTAAGGACTACCCTAATGAAATTTCATTTTCTAAGAGCTTTTTTACCTTAAGCGAATACAAAATGTTTAAAAGGGGGCTACTCTTTACATTTCATTGTGTGTAACAGCTAAATGCCAACATTTCAAAAACTGACGTGAGGTATTGAAAAGTTCAAACCAATAACAGCGAATATCTCGGAAAACGGCTGATACAGTAAAACTATTAAATAAGTTGTGTGCTTTAAAGAGATCCACATTTTTGTGGAGATGTTTGTGCCTAGCTACCTCTTACACAAAATTACACAAAATTTCTTCGCAATGAAGTGGACTTCATAGACTATTCCCCCCAAAAATCAAAATATCCATTTTATCAGTCATATATTAAACATGTGGTATTTTAGGAAAATAAAAAAAAAATCTTAAATTTTCTCCATATAAAGGTTAGTTTTGTATGAAGAAGTTCCAGTCTGCCAGCTTGAGCGCTCACATCCCTGATTTCTGTATCTTCCTGGTATATGTTAGTAAGCTATTTAAATTTAAAAATGATGTTTCTGACGGGCTTCTTAATCTCGGTTTGGCTGCTGACAGTTTTCGTTAAGCAGATAGTTTGACATTAAAAGTAGTTACATTTCACACAACCATAAGCTGATTTATATTTGTTAACTATGTACTAGTAATTATGCTCGGCCTGATCATTTCATTGATATATGTAATATGTGAAATCCCTAAGGCATATTTCATTTTATTAATTTTATTACTTTCTTGCCAAGCCTTGTTGAAATTAAGAACTTTTGTAGCTTATATAATTACAGTGAAAATTATTAGACTCAGAGCAACGCTTTGGTTATTTACTACTGAAAAGTTCGTCTGCAAGAAATGGATACTTTAGTTTAATAAAATGCTTACTTAATTTTACACCATTCAGAATTAGATGAAGTATATGAAGAAACAAATCAGAACCACACAGTCAACTTTTTATCATATTGTATTGGACAGATGAGAAAATTCAGTGGCACGAGTGAGACAAAAATCGATATTAAATGGCTGTTTTGAGTCATCTCTACACCAGCATAATCTGTAAAAGTTCAGATTTACATATGGAAATTAAATACACCATATTTATAATGCTATTTTTATAATTTTCTTCCTCTTATGTGAATTTTTAAGGCCACGGGTTTAAAAGCTCATCAGTCATTAAGAAATATATAATATAGTATTGTTGTTGGAGGAAGAAGAGAGGCAAAATAGATATTCACGGATACAAGTGGCTGATAAGGTTTCGATTGGACTTTACACATTGGTAAATTATTTTTAAACTCGGAACGTACAAGCATTTTACTGTGATAGGTGCTTGAGCCTAGTAATTTTCACACCTCTGTAATGTGTTCAAGGTTTATCTAACTGCACTTTATTTCATAAGGGATTTATTTCGCAACACCATGAAAGTGATTTAATTGTGACGTCAATTGTTGTAATAGCTAGACAAATGTGTAGTGAAGAGCTGTAGTGATCGTGTTAAATAAACAAAGTTGTTATAAATAGAAAGTAATTCATTTTATAATAATTATGTAATTTTTGGAGTTCCATCTTGTAGGAAGTAAACGTCATTTTTTAAATTTAGCTAACTTTATTACACAATATTTATAGTTTAAAGTTTTGCTAATAAAATATAAAACAATTAAAAGAATTACATCGCATGTGTTGACAACAATTTCCTTCAAAGTGTAAAGTAAGAATGTACAGATACGTACAGCAAAATGATAACATTACAATATAAACCTCATTCTGATTCTCAAAGAGATCATTAAGACGTGGAATCATAATTTTAACATTTGCAGGCAAGTTTGACCCGCGACAATGTCTTCGAAGAAGTGGGGCACAATACTCCTTTGGAAGACAGACGGCACCATACCGTTTCTCCTGGAAGATTTACAGCATTTTCTTCAAATATATGTGAGTTATCCTTAGCCCTGTACCACAATTATCCCTATTAATTCTCCACTTTCCATTAACAGTTCAGTGACCACTTAAGTTCATCGAAATAATCTCATTGTCATGTTTGTTCATAAACACGTGCAGAAACGATGAAGCTATTGGTATAGTTTTCCAGTGCCTTCTGGACCATACACAACACAAATTGTATTTCTGTCTCATTTCGTTGCTGTAAAATAACGTTTCGAGGTATGTATCAGTCAATTGGGACACTCTGTAAATTAGGCTATGTCAAATATTTGCTAATTATAGCCAGTACACCAAATTTGATTTTGTGAACAAATGTTCGGGGAGCATTCCTCTTGTCTGGTCACCCCGTATCCTAGGTCCAATTTCTTCCTAGTTTAGGCACCTGCAGTTAAATAATGTAAATAAGACACACGGAGTAAGAGAACACGTGGAAATTGATAGATCAAGTATATTTTGGAAATATAACCCCCGACAGCAACTAAAACTTTTCTTTAAGTCTAATAAATTTCACCTTTTGTAGGCACGTGATACAGAAAGTAATATCTGAAGAGTATTTACAGCTAGAGAAAGAGCAGTATAGGCATTCAGAATGGCTTTAAACAAAAGAACTTCTGCATTGCGGCACTCCTTCAAATGTTTTGCGTGCACTTCCAAGGGAATGCAATAAAGAAAACAACAGAATTTGTTGTGTTGTTACCTGACTGTACTATTTGGATAGTTATTAAAGGTAAATACCTCCAATATGCTATTTGTAAGCCATTCGTGGGCCAATTACTGGCCCATAAAATCCGTACATAATGTTGCACACATGGGTTGGAGTGAAGGAGCCGGCTGAACCGGTAGCTACAAGTAAAGCAACGGTTTGCTTTATATTGCAACTCTAAGGAGGGTTCTTAGGCAGTCGTAAAGTTCAGACAAGTGCGCCACTTTTTTCTTTTACAATAAATTACGTCCAAATGTTGTATTTACTGGCACAAAAGTTCCGCTGCTGGCTTCATGGTCACTCAAGTTTTCACGGTGAGGTCTCTGTCCAGAAGTTATGGGACAATGTTTTACGTCTCGCCGCGTTTTAAATTGAAAATAAGGTGAGCATCGCTATTGTCGATGTAATTCATGCTCTGCTGTAAATTTTAATAACAATTCCTTTTCGACGATAGTGTTTTTGCTTACTCTACTACGTATAGTAAGTATGGGAAGTATTGTATTCCACCCAAAATTTCGATGTCGAGCTTTCATATTTTTGAGACCCCTGAATAAAAAAAAGTAAAAAAAGTGCGTCCCTGTTTGTGCGTGTTTGTGTGTGTATGTGTGTGTGAATAGCGTAACTCAAAAACACTATCAAAAATCAAAGTTAATATTTAAGTTTAACATCTTTCAAGGATGTGGCACGAATATCTTTGAGAAAATTCCTCCACCCTAAACTACCCTTTACATGTAAACTTTTTAGAAAATTTTGATTTTCTCAAAAATGGCTCTAACGATTTTTTATTTAAAATGCCATATCTTTGATATATTTTTATGGCAAATGAAATATATAGTTTCAATTTTCTGGCTATAGCCTATGTAGTCCTGTTTATTCTTGATGACTTTTCTATGTCTGGTAAAATGTAACACCAAATCTTAAACTACAAAAAATGTAGATCTCGTCAAAACACAAGTTATGTCCAAATGCATTTTTTTTTTTTTTTTTTTTTTTGAGTGAACCATTTCGGAGATATTTATTGTTATTTGGTGAGTTCTGCAATACTTATACTTTTCTCAAATGGAAGTCGTTATTAAACTTTTTATTTCTTGGCCGTGCAAAGAGAAGGGAATTTCAACGCCTTCATACAGTACAGCTTTAAAAGATTTGACTATCGCTCAAAGCCTACTGTATTCCCAATTCCCCTTGTATCTATAAGAAAATCAGCACTGAGATAATTTCTGCAAATGTCTATCTCTCTAACATACAGATAAAGGAATGAATTTGTGAAAATAGCACTCGAGTAGAGAAAGTTATGATAAACTTACGTTCACGCTGTCGTAATGGAAAACTTTTACTTTCCTAATTCAGGGCTGGAACCTAGTAGGAATAGAAGCAGGAGAGTTTACGTAGGAGGTTCGGCACTGAAGCCAAGCTTATTGTACCCATGCCCCCAAGAGGCCACCCTGAGAGCAAGGATGAGGTGAGAGGAGACACCGGGCGGCCAGATCCATACTAACAGACCAGATATTGACAGAGGTCCCTCTAGTTTACCAAGTTGGACATCTCGAAGTCCTTAGGTCTTCTGGGGGCCAACTCAGGGGGACCTCGGCGCGGTGTACAACGCCCCCAGATGTCACCCCCTTTTCCACCCGCATCCCAAGGACAACGAGAGACGGAAAGAGTTCCTTTGCACATATCATCCCAGCCAAGCTGCACCTAACGTCTTCGCTGATATTTGCGACCCTGAAAGTACAAACGGGAAACAAATGACACTAAACGGAAGGACAGGAAATTCGAGAGATGTAATTATCTTTCCAACCGCTTCCGTAGAGCAGTGGTAGCGCGTCTACCTCTGGCGCGGAGAACCTGGGTTCGATCCCCGGTTCCGGTATGTGGAGTTTTTCTCCTGCTGAGCGAGCTGGCATGGGGTACACTCAGCCTCGTCAGGTCCCGGAAGAACCAACTGAGGAGCTACTTGATACAGAAGTAGCGACCTTAGGTCACGAAGGGAGGGCTGGGAGCCCTGAGCACGTTCTACCCTCCAGTTCTTCACCTGTATTGGTCAGAGGTGGGAAAGCAGCGGCCGGGCGGTAAGAAAGAAAGGGAGAAGGAAGAAGTGAAGGAAGAAGAAAAGCAAGAAGAAAAGTTAAATAGGAGTGAGATTAGAAGAAAGAACAGAGGACAGTCCCAACAAGAAACATAATGAAGTGCAATGAAACCTTTTTGTAAAATCTCTTTTAAATTTAAGAAAAATTATTAAAATTATAATGAAGCAATAAAATTAATTTTAAATAAAAAATTAATGAATTTGAAACAAATCGAAGGAACATAACGCATATTAACACACTTACAGATAAAAGTCTAGAATATTTTCTTGAAAATAAGAACAAAAAGTCCTCTACCATATTTTACAAAATTTGTTATTTGATTTTAGTATCTGAAACTTGTTTTCTGCTGTAAGTTACTGAAAGTAACTAAAGAGGGCGTCTGGAGTAGAAAAGCAAATATGGAAAGCAAGTTTAAATAAAAGAAGTATAATAAACGTCATAACGATAGGCATTTCCTAAACTCATTGATTCACAATGGCCAGCAAATCACCTTTGCCTATAATTCACAATCAGAAGGCGACTTCGCTGCGTGGTCCCAAACAGAAATATTATACAGAACCGATCATAAATCATTAAAGAAATCTCCATTCAAGTGTCCGATGTATCGGAGGAATTAGACTCAATAAGCTTAATTATGGTAATTTGCACCTCCATATGTATGTACTGCGTATAATATATAGCCTTTGAAAGAATATCCGAAGTACCGGTCACGGACCAGTAAGCTTTCTAAACATTTTCAACCTCGTTCACTGAATGTCTTGGAAATGATGTCGTGTAAATGTAACCGGGTTAAATAAACCTGAACTAGTGTCTACCTGATGTTTACAAGGACTCTTAAAGTTAAATTCGTCATGCTTCAGTTTCTTCATCATTGATTTAACCCGATTTGCCATTGAATGTTTCGCAGGCGAATACTGATGTAATTTTATACTGCTAACTCCAAATAGCTGTCATTGATTTCTGATTTTGCTATGGATTTTGTACACTAGATCATTGACTCTCTCTTGCTGTCCCTCTCTCACTCTCTCTCTCTCTCTCACACACACACACACATACACACACACACACACACACACACACACACACACACACACAGTTCCGGACTGATTTTTGCTTTCCTTACTACTTACCTATAATAAGTAAAGAAAATATTGAATTCTTACCCAAAAATACAGTGAATACACCAGAAAAATGCGTTTTGAGGCTTTCTAATCCTCCACCCACAAAAAGGAAGAAGAACAATAAGAAAAGAAAAAAAAAAAAAAAAAAAAAAAAAAAGAAAAGCTACTTTTAAGGAAACAGATCTGTGCCCATTATGTTTGTTAACATAAAGAACAAAGGCAGTTAAACACCAAGGTTAGTATTTAGGTTTGGTGGCTTCCAAGAACAACATACAAAGATTTTAAAGAATATTCTCCCATCCAAAATTACCCTTTACGTGGAAAAAATTCGTTAGCTTTGGTTTCCTCAAACATCTGCTAATACCTTTGATTAATATGAAACATGTTTAAGATATTTACATAACAGATTAAATCTATATCTCGTGTTGTTTTAGGATTAGCTTGTGGTCTTCTTCATCCTGAATACTTTTTGTATAAAGGAAAAAGTCAAGAGATAGACAGAAATCTTACTTCTTGCTCGACAGACCAGACAATTTGTGCAAAATAACAATTCTTGTAGTGTTTCCCAAGATATTGCTTGTTATTGGTTTGAATTTTCAGATACTTACACTTTTTTCATCTGGTATGTCGCTATTCATTTTATTTTCTTGTGAATATACAATGAGAATCGAGTTGAAAGTTCAACACAAATGATCCATAATATGCAATAATAAGATTATGCTAGAATTTTTTGTAGAAGAGGGTATAGGGAAAGTCATGTGAGTGTTAATACAGATTATTTTGGTCCGCAATAAATATTAGATTACAAATGATTGAAAATTAAAGAACACATGCTTATAGTAAGTTTGTAGTAACCACCTGGGAAAGAAAAAGAATCAACAGTGTGACTTTTTGAAGATTTTTCTGCAGCTGGGAAATCCGTAAATATAAAATGAAGCATAATTCGTAAACGTTTAATGTTACGATAGAGCTTATTGAACTGATATGAGATTAGATCATTTATTAAGAACAAAGTGGAGTTAGTGTGCTATTTAAAAAATCGGAGTATAATTTTCCAGGCTAATATCTCAAACATAAATCTTTGAATTAAAATCATAACAGCTATTTTTAAACAATATAAATTATGAAAATGTTTGCTTTGGTTCAATTTTGTCTTGCATCCTCCAAACATATGTGCCTAAACAATGAAATTGGTGCTAATCCAAGATTTCAGTTTGAGTTAAAAGGTTTTAAACAAACACACACACATACACACAACTGCAGGGGCCCTAATGACCAAGTTGTCGACGGGCCCTTAAACCTGACACACTCACTCACTCACTCACTCACTCACTCACTCACTCACTCACTCACTCACTCACTCACACAATTGGAATTTTCTTTTAAAATGCACTATTTTTGTCGTAATGAAGTCTTGGCCCGCAAAGGGCTATTGCGTTAGGGGTTATTATTTATCTCCAAATGTGTAATTATGATAGGTATGGGTTAGGGGTAGACAAAGTGAGTGTGAAGTGAAGAAGCCACTGGAGACTACAGGTCACAGGCAGACAGGCCAAAAAGATGTGCTCTTAAGGCAGACACAACATTTAATGGCGGATGATAGCTGGCCATTACTGTTCCATTTCCTGTTGTGTAAATACATTTATATCGCCAGGTTTACGCCGTAATTTCATAAGTATTTAACTACACAACACCGGAAGGCGTGCAAACCTATGATTGGATTTTATGTTAAACCATCCGCCATTAAATTTTGCGTCAGCCATAATTATTCCAGCTTGAAGAACCATTACTTAGAGAGGCTGATGGACATTCGTGACCAAGTAGTGCTCTAATGTCGAAGGGAGTTACTTATTCCTTTAAGCAAGCATCCGCGCTATCTGTCCGGCTCCGCCATACACCACGAAACTTAGAAGCGTATCTAAAAGATGAGCAGAAAAAGGATCGAAAGACAAGTGATGGAAATAAAATCGTGGTGGATGAGAAACTACCCCTTCATTCATTACTGACGTAGGAAAACAAACATTCATGGTCAGAGGAGGCGGTCACCGGGAGTCGAACCCTGGAGCTCCCGAATGCGAGCCTCACACATTACCTCAGAGGCATCTCGCTCAGTGTATTTATAATACGTATAACTCCAACTTTAAATTTGTTTTGATGAGACAGCACTTTAATTTGAACTGTCAACAATAATTCATTTTTAACCTCGTACTTCCTTCTTGAGCTATAAAAAGCCACTATTGCCATATTGTTCGACACAAACTGCATCTATTGCCAGAATGACAAAAGACTATGACAATGACCGTTTAGTTTCTTAACAACTGTGAACACCTGTTAAAACTCAATAGCAAAGAAGAGAAAATTGCTTAAGAAATGCATTAATGCATCCATAGCATTAGCAGTGCACCGAACAATTGGTACAAAAGCTTTGTGAATATCTTTCCTGGATACGAACCCAATAACAATCTTCTGACAATAAAGGAGTCCCTATTAACATTTCAGACACGTTTTCTTTTCTCCTGCCTATTTACATTTGCTTTTCTTCTTATTATTCTTGAGTTACCACCAGCCGGTGCATTCGATAAAGCAAAGAAAGAAAAAAGGCCTAGATACACCAAGAGATTTAATTTTCGTTTTAGAATGTGTGTTTTCTACACCCTGAAAGTCAACCAATACATGCAGAGGCGTCTATACCGTAACAGCTATTATATCAACAGGAATACTTCAATTTATTATCGCCTCTAACGCCTTGCTATTGTTTATTAACACCATGTGGTGGTTTAAATGGGATATAATAGGCAACACGATCTAAATATAGGGGCGTAGACCGTCGAAAAACGCTGTGCCCCACCCGATCCGCCCCTTTCCACAGTATTTCAAATCCCCTTTCCCTCTTGTAACCCTAGTCAGGCCTTTGTGTGTTAATATTAATTCTTTATTTGGGACTAGGCAAGGCTAAACTTTTCCTCAGGATGCTGTAGAGGGTTGTTTCCGTAATGGTTCACTTCCGAAGTCCATGATTTCCTTAGAAGCTTTCAAGAGGGCAATTTTCTTAATTTGAAGTTTATGACACATGCTTAACACTTCGTATTATGGTTTAATTTTACTTGAGTGCTCTTTAGAAATAATTCGGCATACTAATACATGAATTACCTGTTGGCATGTGTGGAAAGTAAACTATATCGTTTATAACAATCACACGGCTTCGTTTCTTTTTAACAGAGTTAAAGGACTCTTCATATATATACGAGCATATGCTCATATATGTCCTTTTGTTACTAGTTATGGAACATTATTGCTCTGGGATATGTACTGACACTGGAATTACTGCACATATTGGACAAATAATGGATTTTCTGTTTTACATACTGAGCATACTGAAATTACCCTGAAATTGGTGATTACGTACTGTAAAAATTGGTTGAAGTATCCACATAACATTGCTTTATCTCAGATTTAATTTTAGGTACTTGGTTCTCAGAAGATCAAATAGGCATTTTTAATGCACTTGTTTTGCAGGATATCTACGATTCATAGTTCATGTTATGCAATAATGAGTCAAACATTTGAATTATGTCTCATCTCTAAACTTTTTCATGGGCTATACAATATTTACAGAATTTTTAAGATTACTTACGAGTACAAAGTATGATACTTCTTCCCATTTGTGTGAATAAGAGTAAAACTTTGCTCCATTGTTAAGAAGAGAGCATGAATTTTATGAAATTGCATTTTTAAAAGGCAAAGAAAGATTGAAATTTAGAATAAACAATCTTCTAAATCATAGCAGAAGAATTTCTGAGAGTAAATTTAATTAAATTGTCATTTGAGAGGGAAAAAAAAAAGCAGTCATGCAACATCAGGGTGGTAGCTGGTGATAAACGCAGGTGTGGTTGTGGAAACAACAGTAAACAGGTTAAGCTATAATCTTCGCAAAAGTTAAAGGCATATGGAGGAGGGCCGTACCGCAGACTCTAGCGAATCCTAAGCTTGCCCCTCCTACCAGCGCTGCCGAATGTGGCACCCCATCTCACGCGCTCTTATGTACAGAACCTCTGGCGGTACACGCACTACGCTTGGCAACAGCGCTCCGCTTGAACATTGGCCAGCGTTCACATGCCTTTAACTTTTGCGAGCGGTATAGCCACAACATACATTTGAATGCTGCTGCAGATTTGTTGCAAAATGTCTCGATGCAGTATTGGAATTATGTTAAAATTTAGATTGGAAATATACTGACATTTTAAACCTTAAAGGCAGCAGATACTGTTTGTTCTCTCTACCAAAGACGTATTAGAATGTGCAGTATTGTATTTTACTAACAACACCGACATCAATTTTCATAACATATGTTTTGTGGTTCCCTGAATACAAACGCTGAAAGAGGAGGAGACAGAGAGAGAATGAGAGAAAAAGAGAGAGAAACAGAGAGAGTACAGCAAAGTTGAAAACACGACAAATCGGATAAATAACAAATATTTCAGTTGAGCATCTTCAGAGGATACAATACGAAGATTTCATAACATTCTTCCCATGATAAAACTACTTATTTTTTCAAACATGACTGATTAAAGCATTGAATGCTAATGTTAAACAATATTTCCTTCTTAAATTCTTATGAGTAGCCTGTGAAGCCCCGTTAATTCAGGTTCAATTCGGCATAGTTTAATATAACTTCTCATACTTAACACGGCTGATCACCCGTGAAGAATTGATCATTAATATAACTAGACAATTATAGACGAAAGCTTAACTAGATATCGTAGCGCTCACTAAAATATGTAATTTGTGTTAATTACCCTTTTTTTAGGTAAAGTTAGTCTTTACATTTTTGCGATCTCAGCAATCTTATTTAAGGTGCTTGGACTTTGCCATCTCGTTTTCTTCACAAGCGATGTTATCAGTTCTTTATTTACTCTTCTGTGCCTCCCCAACTGTGTGTAGCCGAGCACTTCTTGGTTAGTTTTAAGATTATTCCGAAACACAAAGATGTAATATCCTAACGTGCTAAGAATCACTGTTTAATCCATTTCATACCGAGTTTGCTTAGTGATGATTCCTTCGTGCCCAGGAAGATAGTTTGGTCAGTAAACAGACAGTGCAGATATGCGATAGAACTACTTTCCGGTCCTTCCATAAACCTATTGATTGCATTCATTAAATAAGCAAAATAAAAACGTTCTAATACAAAATAACTACATTGTCCATACCTTTGTAAACCACACATTCACGTTGTAAATCCTCGCAGTAAAATAACTCGCAGGGAATATTTAAAGTTTTATCAGTTTGAAAATATAATTTTATAAAATAATGGCAGTTTCTACTTCTACATTCAAGAAAAACACAGGCCCTAAATAGGAGTCAGAAAAGATAAATTGAATCGACAGGAAGAAATTCCTAAAATCTGTTTCTGGACGCTCTTTATTGGGTCACAAATACAGTCAGGAAACAAGGGATGGATGGAAAATATTTACATTAATAGATTTTATTGACCAAAGCAAAGGATCATGCTCAAAGAATGAACAAGGGAAGTTTTCCGAGAATATTAACAGAATCAAGGCATTAGAGAAATGGCATATACGAAGACCAAAGCGTACAGGCAGAGTTTTAGATGTAGCGACCGATTTTGTTCCAATCTACGCGAGTGACGTCATACAAATTGTTGGTGGAGGTAACATCTGTGATTCCTATATGAAATAAACAAGAGATTACTGATAACGCGAGTGGACACTACATGGATCAGCACTGTTTTCTACAACCTGACACCCCTATGGTCTTATAAATACAAAAATGAACTCGACCATAAACCACTGCCCAACTTTAAGCTATTTCTCACGTGTAAAAAATCTGCCTGTAGATGAGTAGATGTAGACGAGTTTGATTAATGGGTACGGAACGGATCATTCACCTTCATGATGGTCCAGATTATCATCACCGTGATGATGATGATGATGATGATAATAATGGTGATTTAGCTTGAAGATACTGAAATTGCAAGTCCCACTTTTAAGATTTTTGTTTGCTTAATGAGCCAAATCGCATTCGCTTCACATAAAAATGCTTCGCTTTCTTAAGAATCTATGAGCAGGTACATTAGAAATAGCTATTTACAGCAAATATCTTTGAGATCCTTTAAGAAACACCAAACTATTCCTAGCCTATTGCGTAAGTTGCCTTTTATTTAACACCTAGCAGATGTTAGCATGGTGTGTTTCTTTTTAAATTTTCTTCAGAACATTGGCAATTTTTGCTAGAGCGATATATCTTTGAATACAGAACAAGCGCACTCAACGTAGTTGAAATTCCTCAAATACTCCAGGAAATGCTACAATATTATAGCATTATCAAGATATATTCTTTTCTTTCAGATACAGGAATGCAATGCATGTATTAGAGGCGGCAACGAACCTACGGTTTCCTCCCCATACCCCAAGAGCTTACTGCCTGTCAATCTAGGATTTGCCATTGGGCACAAAATCTCTTCGGTTTTGTTTCGCTTGCCCTGCGCTTTTTGTCTGTCTCCGCCAGAGACGCAAATCATAGGGCCCATAAATGCCACATAAAAACCTCAAAGACTCGGCCTGCCTCCGCGGCTTATTTGCCTCAAGATATCACACACAGGTGGACCAAAATCCTCTTGGTGAAACCTTCATTTCCAAGTGAAAAATTACAACAATGTATCTAAGGTTGATTCTTGTAGGTGGTATAGGTGAATAAAAGTTAACAATGTGCAAATCTGCTGATGTTTTAAACATTAAGCTTATTGCTGTTACTTGCCAATAACTGTAGGCTACATAACGAAGAACAACACATGTGGTGTGACTGCCTCCTCCAAGCAGGAAGAGATGTAGTGACGGAACTCCAGGAGGCTATACGCGGCAGTCACAAGACGCGCAGAAGTGTATCAAATCCGGGCTCAAAGCCTAGTGTGCCAACCAGCCCTCTAGTCTTCACGGAAACTACTATTTCCTTTAGAAGCATCTAAAGAACACTGTAGTCCATAGAAGTTTGAGAACGAACGGTTTATGACAGTTTGTTAACATTCGTTTTGATATCTTAATACAGAGGGTATGCAGCTCTTTAGCCACCTGTAGCTTAATAACATTCTTGCGCCACCCTAAATTCCTCCATAGATCGTTGGTGAGCGTCCTGCTGCGTTACTTGTGTAGTTTCCAGTACAGTAAACTTTTAATAGCAGTGCGACATTTACATGGTAGAGGTGGACCAGTTCCATGGCTCGAGTCTACGTAGCCATTGGTATCTTCAAACACAACTGCACGTATTGGATTATGTGCATGACTCTCATCATCGCGAATATAGGCTCTGCAATGACGAAGGAGGTACATAGTTCCAAGCCCGTTTGTAATGTGCACAGCTCCATATTGGATTTATTGACGAAATGTGAACGTACAAACACGCATCTCACACTTGGATGCGCTACAGCGTTCAAACGGCGTATTTAGGGCAGGGGTTCTTATTTAAAAACCGATCAGTTTGCCATCCCGCACAACATACTAAGCGATGTAGGTGTTTTTGGGACATTCTGTATATATAATTATAAGAAGTTATATTTATATAAAGTTAGTTACAACACAAAGCACAGAAAATTATTAAATTAGTTACAATAAACTCCAAGGCAGTACAAATATTACATATCTAGCCTTCATAGCAAAATTCAACTACATGAATAGCTAAAACTGTATGTTGTAATAAAATATTACTAATAGTTTTAATGCATTTGCTAAATATCAGTGAGTATGTGAATGACTACAAATGATTTGTCATTGAACAGAACTGATTTGTTAATTGCCATGATTGTTTGGGCTTAAAATATCTAGCTGTCGACGAGCCTTTAAACTCAACTCATTCTCTCGCTCGCTCACTCACTCACTCGCTCAGTCACTCACTCACTCACTCACTCACTCACTCACTCACTCACTCACTCACTCACTCACTCACTCACTCACTCACTTGTCATGATTGCTATTGTATAGTATATAGCTTAACTAATTATCATTTAAGAATTTGTTGGTCCTTATTTAGCCAATTCTTCGTTCCTTTTATTTCAACTTTCAACCTTATTCAGGTACATTCTTAATTGATATTACTTCCCTCATGTTATTTGTTTTATTTAACATTTATACTTATTAATTCACATAATAAAATTAAACTATCATATTATATTCTGTGGAAAGTTTGTTATTGTATAAACATGTTAACTATCTTTCTAATATTAACCGCTTATAAACGTTCTGAACGATTCTTTAATCATTCCATTTCCTTGTTTTTAAATTCTTTAGTACATATTCCTAGCTTTCATCTAAAATTCATAAATACGTATTTCTTTGTGACATTTATGGGTAAATTTAATTGTTTATATCCATAATACTGTATAATTGAATTGTATTATAAGTACAAGATATACATATTTCTACTACCTTTTTGCTAATTCTTTAATTCAACTCTCTTTGGTCCACCATTGCAACTTTTGTGGAAAAAGTCAAGCGACCTGAGTGAGCCTTTGAGAACTTGCAACACAGGTACTTGCATGTAACGTAAGCTACGTTTACAATAGAAGTTAAAACTGCTAATTAGGGCAACACAATAATTATATAAATAGTGTAGCTGGATACACAGCAAGGGAATTAAATCACAGCGAGAGAGGTTGTGAAACTGTGTACCTGGTAAGCATCACTTGGTCTCTAATAAACAAAAACCTGCCAAGTATTCTGGGTGGTCGCGCTCTGCTCCTTTCTTGCCACAATCAAACTGCACATTTTATTGCAATTATTCTTTGTGCCGTTATTATAAAGCTAGAATTTGTGTATCTCAACCGTACAAGAATATAACGCTCGGCTAAACTTCCAACAAGGACTGAAACTGAAGTGAAAATTTCATACATACAGTCGGTAATATGTCGATAGGATTTACTACCTAGTGGTTATTTTGTTTTGTACCATTTATCGCTGTCATTCTTTTAGCACCAGTGTTCCTATAAATCCCTTGTTTTGTCAATTCCGTTAAATATAAAATAACTACAAGAACTATTTGCAAGAACAGTTTGAAAAGCTAAATGGAATCCAGCATATATGCAAATTCATTATTAATCACTTATTTTAGTAAGAATGTATGATATATCAGCTGTTTTATTTCCTGCTATGGCTGCAAGGAAAGGAGATAGTAGATGGCCATGATTCTCCTATGCAATACAGAGTTCAAAAGTCAGAAGCTACTTATGTGTGCACATGTTAAGTCGTGCAAAATTTCTGCCAATCATAGCGGCCTGCGGAGGAATGGAAGTTTGCACTTTTTTATATTGCATCCTAAAGTAAGACCAGGAAAGTTCTCCTGCTCAATAGTCGAATGTTGGAGTGGTTTCCCTTTCATTCCGTTTCCTTTTCAACTTTCAGGTGTGGTTATAGCTTTTGTGGCGCATGGCGCGGATGCTTGGAAACGCTGGACAATAGAGGGATACTAGAGGGCTGCTTGGCCGATGGGTTGTTCATCTCTACGCAGCTCCACCAGTGAGAAAAAATTTGAAGTTGTAAGTATTAGAGGCTTCAGTGAGTGGCCTGTAGCCTCTTGTGGTTCCCCCACTTCTTCCCTTTTTTTCTGCGGAGCGATAGCTAGAATAAATCTACATACCAGGTGGTCCAATTGTTCCTTGCCTCTTATTGTTCGTCTTCGTTGATAAGGAAGAGGAGCAGGACGATTTCACTCACGCCACTGCTGTGCCTTTAATTGGAATTGCTCTGTTTGTTCTGCACTGTTTTAAGGCTTAGGTGAAAGGTGGGGCAGTTGGGTACCTGGTATATAGCAAGGTGTCCTCCTATGCTGTTTACCTCAGAACTACATCTCCTCTAGAATCTTGATCCATTTATATGCCACTCCTTCTATAAATCACAAACAGCTCAATTAGATAAAGCAAGAAAAGGAGGGAGAGACCAGATTTCTTCCAATAAGTTGCATGACACCTGAGTTAGCAAGCTACATTTCACAATTTTTATTTACAAATGCACTTGAAGCATTTTGAACAGTAATCCGTGTGCTATATCTCCACCTAGCTGTCATTCTTGTGCATTTGCTGTCTCCTCCGGATGAGGCACGGCCTGTATATTAAAAAGAGTCTTCGTCATACCGGCAGCAAACGAGAAATTCATGCAAAATGGCAGGAAAATAAAAAGAACGGCCTTGAGAGCGCAGTATGGCTAACCCGTTTCGACACGTCATTAATGCCACTCCACATCGATTTCCAAGAGAGAAGCTGGTATTAGTCACGGCCCATTAGATTGCTTGAATACAATTTGCGTCAGTTTTATTTCCATTATGGCATTCTTTGACGTCGAAGCTAATGAAGTGAGAGAACATGCAGTGGGAAATGATTATCGCTTTTCTTCTACCTTCTCCTCCTGTACAACTTGGTTTCTCTTTGTTATTGAACTGTCCCCTTGGAAGCCAGAATATTCATCCGCCTCTTCTTACTCAGTTCTTCTCAAATAGAATTGCAAATTTCATGCAGCTGTGGGCGGAATCTTCTGTAATGCCAGCGATTTCCCATTAATGCCGTTTAGAGCTTCAGATATGCTGTAAAATGGCATTAAATTCAATTCAAACAACTACTCATAAAAACAACTAGCGTCGGTTGGTTTCTCTGTCTGCCTTTCAGTACTTAAAATGCAATGAAGTCGTTCGCTGTTTCTTTCTTTTCTTAATGTTACATGTTCTGACATTCTAAGCGCATGTACATTTCTATTTAGTTTCAGCTGTAAAAAACATGGCAATCTGCTTCCTCTTCCAATAGTGAAGGTTTAGTCTTTATCGTTTAAAACGTATTTTAAATTAAAAGTAAAGGTAAAGGTCCATACAAACGAGGGGCCCCGCAAGACAGAGCACTTAATGCTTCTAGCGTGTCCACTGGGGAGGGGGAGGGGTGGAGGATGAGGCATACCAGATCCGGATGACAACGGGCGCAAACATGGGTTCCTAACGATTCCAGATAGAGCACCTCTGACTCCGCCTTCACCCTTTAAGGAGGACCTGGAGGATGTGAACCTTTTTCTTTACTTAAAATTATTTCCTATATTGTTTTAGATGTAATGCTATTTGCAGATGACTCAGTGATAAGTCTCCACAAGGATATCAGTTAAACAAAATAAATGAAAACTACAGACTAAAACTCGTAAACAATAAAGCTAAACACTTGGCTTTTAGAAGACCGGAAGTAATACGAGCGAAATGATTATAAAAAAAAATATTACAAGTGAACTGTTTCAAGTACTTAGGCTTCTATGTGCCATATCTCAAAAATGAATATATAAGAAATAAAATTAATAGATTTAATCACATATGTGGTACCAGGAAAAGAAACCTGAAAAGTGCAATATTAAAATTTGATGAAGGCATTCTTTTATTACCGTTGTTCCTATAAGGAACAGTTAAGAATAGTTTGTGTAAGATGAGTACAGAAAGTAATGTGAGTGCAGACATCTGATTTTTCATATTCGTATTTCAAAAATTTCCATCGTTTTTCTTATTCCATTGCAACATGACAGTTTCTACATTGCACACTGCCACATCACATACAACGCGTTTAATTGATTTCTTCCTTTGTTCTTTCTTCAAAGAGTCGATAAATTATATTTTTCCGCTTCCAAGAATGCCATTGTTAAACTCTCTTGAGGTATCAAGGTTATTCCGTATTGCACGCCGTGCACAAATTAATTTGTTTGCACTCTGTTGAAGAAAAAGGTTTTCGCTGACATAATTCTATGTTGAAGGTAGGGCTTTTCGAGAAGCAGCTCTAAGACTAATTATTTGCCGACTCCTTAGTGGTATTTAGTATGTCATATGTATTTTCTTCGTCGCTTTTGACACACATTTTAATTAATATAATGCTCTAAAATTCTCTTCGGGCTTTCGGTAATTCTGAATCTTGTTAAAAGAAAAGGGTATTTTACAACTCTCCTCATGGTTCGTTCTAAAATATTCTCATCGCGTACTAAACAAAGAAAACCATTTTAGCAAAACTCGTTGCACAAATAACTATTATTTATAATCGTAAAACAACACAGAACAAATATGTAGTTTCAAGTGCGGGAAGTACAAATTTTTCAAATTCATTGTATTAACCGAAATTCCAATTTAAGACACGCTATCATATTCAACTAATTATATTAAGTTAACTTAAATCAAAGACTATATTTTTATTTCGCAAAGCCAGTTATTGTGAATTTTGTTATGGTTTGTAAATAAAATAAGGAAACATTTTAGATTCCTTTAAACTCTTGGATTTGCATAAATTTATAAGTCATAAATATCTTTCCGTTCTCAAGAAAATTGTTGCGAAAGCCATATTATAATTTGTAACTGTCATTATGAATTTACTTGTCATTGGTATCACAGAAAAGCATATATCTTTTTATACTTGTATTTAAAAAAAAAAAAAAAAAAAAAAAAAAAGGTTTTGCACAAAAGAGTCAATATCTCTACGGACTTTTACGGTAAATGCCATCATAGGTTACGATAGAAACTCCAGAAAGGATTTGTTTTCGGTGATTGTAGTGAGCACATAAAAAAAGGTTTACAAAATGAAACTGTTGAGTTAGTTTTTCATTCCATTTAGGGGTCATATTCTAGTATCATAAAGTTCTGTCAAAAAAAAAAAAGTAAGTACATCTTCAATTTTATGGAAGTAGCCCAGCTTAAATATGCGGTACGTTAACCAAAATTGTTACAGCCATTATTGAGAAAATAAAAAGATCGATACGCTTTCAATGTAAAATGTAATGCAAAAATCATCAAGAAAAAGCAGGATTACATGGGTTATAGGCAGATAATTCAAAATATGAATTTCATTTGGCATAAAAATGCCTTAAACATGCGTTAAAATCGTTAAAACCATTTTTGAGAAAATATAAATTTTCGAAAGATGTACCACATAAAGGGTAGCTTGGGGTAGAGGAATGTTCTTCAAAATCTTCGTGTTGCACCCTTAAATGTTAAACTTAAATACCAACTTTGGTTCTTAACCGCCTTTATGCTTTTGAATTATGCTGTTCAGAGATACACACAAACACACACGCACGCGCACGGGCCTTTGGATTCAAGGGGCCTCAAAACATATATTGTCGGTGAAAACTCGTCATGGAATTTTTTGTGGAATACAATACTTTCCTTACTTACTATACGTAGTAGATAAGGTAATAAGATACCTCCATATATATCTGTAATTAGTGTGCATTTTACGTTTTGTCGAACCTGTATTTTTATGCTTTGATAGATTGTGTTTTATTCCAGGTTTGGCCTTCGGTACCGGCATGGAAAGTTTCCCCCGCTGGGAGGTCTGGCATGGAGTGCACTTAGGCCCCTGATGGGCCAATTGAGAACCTACTTGGATAAAGAAGCCATGAAGACCACATAATTGGCTGGGGGGGGGGGGTGGTTCGAGGCGCTGGCCACGTCCCACCTTCCAGTACTGCACCCCGCTGCAGTGGGCAGAAGTGGGGAATGCAGTGGCTGGGCGACAGGTCTTGACCCGCTTAAGGCTGTTGCGTGGGAGTTAGTTTTAGTTTAGTTCTGTTTTGTTAGACTATAAGGTGTAGCTTTTGTTGCCTAGTAACTACGAACTAAAAGATCACTATATAAAAGCTTTTATTAGAGTTACTCGTAGAACAATTGAACATTGAAGGTTGAAGTGTTTCTAAGATAAGCGTAACTTTGTTATAATAGTGCAGATAAAAGAAAGAGTGATCTGGAGAGAAGCACAAACATTCATCACCTTGCTAGGGTTGGACCATAGGTGTGACACTGTAACAAGTGAGTTAACTAACATATCCCGCCGCACCTCGGGGCGTAACTTGTACACTTGTCGGACACGCCGTGGGCTAGGTTAAGGTTTGCTTCTCGCGTAAATCAATTGCCTGGACCGAATGATGAGCTGCTTGTCCTATAGGAGGGGGCGGGACACCCTCGTGTTATCTATGGCTCACACAAGTTTATGTCATGTTATGGATACCAGGATTTACCGCATTGCTACCTTCATCTACAAGTTTCTTGCTTAATTAACGAGAAATGTCAAAAATATGGACCAGAAGTCTCTACCTTTTCCAGTGGCATCCATTGAAGTTAACGTAAAATGTTAGATTACCGCTACTAATCTTTACAAGGGAAGTTAACTCTTTTATACTCTCCATGTTATTGAAACAAAACAACTTCCCACATTTGGGGATTGCAACTTTGAGAAACTAAACTAAAACAATTAATTGTTCTTCTACACTAGTGGTATGTAGAACAAATTGGAAAGGGGTAGACTCAGACTGAAAAATTCAACGCGCCGACACATCAAATTTTCCAATCCACTCGTATTTCCAGTATGTGGGGGCAACATAGATGAACTAAATATTCTGATGGGACAAAGAGGGACTGAGGAATTAGTGAAACAAGAAATCAAAACTAATAGACCTGTAGTGACTAAAAATGTTTATGAATCAGTCTCAGCTAAGGTGACTGGTGAATTTCTTTGGAATGTCAGAATGGAATGGATATAGTCAGGTAATAAAAGTTACTAACGATAATGTAATAATGTAAATAGGACCATCTAGTGCAGATTAACAAAAAATGAAAAAAGAAATTGTAAACAGTGAATACAGTAGAATCCGTGGTCACGTTTTAGCCCGCGTCATAACGATTCCGCGGTTTATTAAAAAGTGACTTTAGAAGTGACAAAAATCGATTCCATGGAGGCGATGGGAAACATTCGTGCAATAATAAATTATAATACATTGTAGGGTATGAAATATACAATAAAGTACACCACTTTTAACTGCAATTACACACCAGTTATGCTAGGGCGCATTCTAGTACTGCAACCGATCTTAATTTACACAGTACATACAAATACACTGTACCCATTTTACACTAACCTAATTTTGCATTGTCTTAAATAAATCAGTAAGTTTTGTTTGCCAGCATAATTCACTTTTTTTTCTCCGCGTATGATTGTAGTGAGATGCAGATAAACGCTGTTCGATTCATTTAGCTTCTTCATACACAGAATCATCTTGTTTATGGTACTCATACAGTATATCTTCTTCCGTGTTATGTCTCGGGAAATTCTCAGCAAAGCAATGGCCAAGATCAACACTTGGGACAGCGAAAGGTATACCTATTCTAGTACAGCTCTTTGAAGAAAACCTTAAACTCAACTTTCAAAAATAAACAAATAAGTGAGTGAGTGACATACCTTCCCCCGCGTTAAATCCGAATGTGCGGTATTTCGGACCGCGCTATTTCGGGCTTCTACTGTATACCTTTGGGGACAAATGACTAGAACCAGTCCCATAGACTCCAACATGTAATTGACTTAGAACTAAATACATAAATGTAGAGCAATTCGTATGAATGCTGCAAGTGAGATTTTAAAAAAAATATTTTGTAAACAATGTATTTGCTAAATATCAAGATAGAGAAATTAGCACAGTGTTTGTGTAGAGAATTGGTCATCAATACGTACATACGTAGATACATAAACAGTTGCCTGGCCTGGCCTATGAATGGACGTCGTTTGGAGCGGATATGAAATGCTCTCGCAACGCATCCCAACTATCTGCGTGATGTGCCGTTGTCAAGCCTGTCACCAAGTTACTGGAAGGCAATGGAACACGAGAAGTGTAACAATGACTGGCTCTGAGCCGAGGGGAATCACCACACAAATGGCAGGAAATAGAGCGAGCGACGTGCCATCTATCGGCCGTTGTCTCCGCGATTACGACGGATGCTGAAGGAAGTGAACACCATTAATATTGTTATCCTTCCTTCTCTATTCCTTGTCATTTAACTACGCGGCGGAACCATCAATAATTCACACCTATGAGCATCCAGAGACCGCCGCCATATTGAATTTCATCACAAGTGCACCTTGTTAAAGGATTTTCGAAAACAAAAGAGGACACAGAAGACATTCGTTACTATACTTATATCTCAGAAAGCAAACATAACAGTAAATATGTGCCACATATGAGAACCATTTTGATGTCTTATTGTCAAGTTGTTTCCATGGTGAATTCAAGTCGATTTTAGTTCTTTTTCCGGATTCAATACCGCATGGATTGCAGATTTAAATGCAGCTCAATCACTTGATCCATCCCGCTTATTTAGTGGGATCGGATCGAAATCTTCTTGCAGGAATGTTGTTCCATCCTATTTTCGGATTGAACTCATCACTGAAACTTGGAAATGGGAATGGATTGAGTTGAAATTAAATTGTGCATGGAAACATAATAAATGTAACTGCAGAATTGCAAGCTTCCAATAGAACTTGCAAAAAGCAATTTCCAAACATGCTTCTTGGATAGTTTAAACATGAACTGGACATTTTGCATTGTTCTTGAATAATTTAAATATAAGATGGAAAATTCTAATTTATTATTTCAAGACATAATCTAAACATGACAATGAAACTGCTGATTTGCAAAATATATTTCTGATGACATATACTTATATGGTATAAATAAATGTAAATAAATCTCGACATACTTTAGTCACCAAATTAAGTAGAATATTTTTTTCCTATGAACCTCTTCCACCTCCTTCTGCTTCCTCTTCTTCAATGAAATACCCTCTTATTTGTAGGACTAACATTCCAAGGAGTTGCAAGCCAATATTTTGGTCAGTAGCCTGTCGAGGACCAAGTAGCGGCTACAAGAAAATTTGCGAATTAAATTGTCTAAACTAGTACTCTCCTAGCAATCGAAGAAAACTGCGAAAATTAAGAAGAAAAACTGTTCGGCCAGATTGGTCGGCCCCTAGGCATTGGAACAAGGATCTCCCAATATGTGTACCACCCGCTACTTAAACCTTCATATTGCTTAGTCAATCAATTTCTCGAAATCAAATGATTTAATACTTCCATGGTATGAAGCACATTTACTAAAAGTGAGAAGTGAGTGTAATTGAACTTTCAAGGTACCTATTTTTCCAGTCCTTAAGACCTCCATTAAATACTTGTGTTTCCCACATATTTGGCTGTGGTCTTTTACTGCGCTTATAATTTTAGTTTAACACTTCCTTCAGAATACTTATAAATCTGAAGGTCTCTAATGCGATTTGTTGATCATAAATAGATATTCTTTCTGGGTCATTAATTTATTACTTTCCCTACTACGTATAGTAAACAGGATAAGTCGTGTACCCTATCCAAAAATTCTATGTCGAGATTTAACCGGAAATATATGCTTTGAGGCCCCCTGAATAAAAAAAAATGTTTTAAAAAAAGTCCTGTGAGCGCGCGCGCGTGTGTGTATGTGTGTGTGTGTGTGTGTGTGTGTGTGTGTGTGTGTGTGTGTGTGTGTGTGTGTGTGTGTGTGAACAGCATTACTCAAAAACGAAAAGTAGGTTAGACACCAAACTGGGTATTTAAGTTTAATGTCTTTCAAGGATGTGACACGAAGATATTGAAGAAAATTCCTCCACCTTAAACTGCCATTCACATGGAAGAGTTTTCGAACATTTTGATTATCTCGAAAATGGCTCTAACGATTTTTATTAATATACAATATATTTAAGATTTTTTTTATGGAAAGTGAAATGTATATTTTGAAATTCACTGTTGGTGACTTTCGCATAACTGGTAAATTGTAAGAAATGCACCAAATCTTACTACCCAAAAATGTATATCTCGTTAAAACATACAATTGATGTTCAAATAATTTTTAGTGCAGCAAACCATTTCGGATTTACCTATTCCTTATTATTTGTGTGAGTTTTGCAATACGTATACTTTCATAAAATTGGTCATTATTCACTTTTTTATATCTTAGCCGTGCAAAGACACGGAATTTGAAAGCCCTCATAGCTTTAGAACATTTGAATATCACTCAAGTTCACCTTGCAGATAATTTCTGCAAACGTTTATCTCAACTAACGTGAAGATAGAAGAATAAGAGTTTATAAGAATAGTTAGTGCATGAGTAGAGAAAGTCATGTGAGTGCATCATATCAGATTTATTTTATTTATTTTTGAGTTAGTGAGAGCAAACTTTTTTGAGTTAATTGATTTACTCTCTTCGTACTATTTTCTCTGCTGCACTAAGTATTTCTGTATCTGATAAACTTTAAATAACATTATCAATTTATTTCCAAAAATGAATAGTTATTCCTCACTGTCATCCAAAGCATGTGTTTGCCAATTGTTCGTGGTAGAAAAATCAAAGTGTTCCTAAATATTAGCACCAGAGGCTATCACTATTGAAGTATTATATATTTTTCGTTCTGACGTATGAGTAATAATAATAACGAGAAACTTAATTTTTCGTGAGTCGCTGTAGTGCTAATCAGTGAATCGTCTTGTGACGACCTCCAAAGTATACATAATGTCGCGGTCTTGCGGCGTTACCGACTTGTCAATAACCGACAGCAGTAAAACACTTCGTTAGAACTGTTAGACAGGAACGAGAGGAAGTAAATTTTAAGCACATGCTCTTTTATCAACTTAAGTACTGCCTACTTCATGACAACCCTATTAAAGTTCCTACTTACATATTGCCAAGTTTCAACCTTCTAATTCGCATCTGAAACACAATTTTTGCTCTCCGACTTGCTAAACTCTAAGACTTTAATTTCCTTTTCTAATTTTTCGAACTACCTTATAGTACTTCTGCAGCTCTGACTTCTGTACACATGGAGTTTTGGGTAATACAAACTCTAAGCTAATTATTTTCTTGTTGACTTGATTACGCCTAATATTTAATTGCCTTGGCTACACTGACTTATCATTACTTGCTTCTGCTTAACAGTGCTTCTCTCTGACAAAAGTTTAACTCTCGCTTCTTACATTATACACTGACTTTCACATATTGGAATAAAAACGACAAAGTCCACTTACTTTTTCTGTCACTTTACTTTTCTCCAACAACTGAAGCACAAAGCACACTTCTCTTTTACCGACGTTAAAACAATCTACCGTGTTTTATGATCTTAAAACTCACAATTGTTCTGCCTGCTCGTAACGCTAGTTGACATTTTCCTGTCTTTCTTTACTCTCTCTGTCTCACAAACATCTGGCTTTGATAATACAATACTACTACAACTGCTTCACTTCAAGACTAACTCTGAGATTACGATGAATGTTCCAAAATGTCTCTGTAAACACATACAGTTCTCTTACGAACACGCACACACACACACACACACACACACACACACACACACACACACACACACACACACACACACACACACTACTAACAGCTGTCTCGTTCAACACTCAGGTTTCCATCACATACAACTACTATTCTTCCGTTTTGTACAACAAAAATTGCTCCCGTCCCACTCGTCTTTATGGGCAAGAAGTGACGTAGCATGGAGTTTCTGGAAATTCACCGATGCTTCCACAAACAAGTCAGCAGTCGAAGCTTCCGGAACATTCTCGAACTTCCCTGTTTTGCCCAGCTCATTATTAGATGCTTACTTGCCGCGAGTGGAGTAAGGTAGCTTGACTTTGGATCTCTTTTTGACAAATGCGGCCGCCAAGTGGTGTGAGGTAGCGGTCAGCGTCACAATATTTAAGTTATTTATCTTAGTTGTTTATCTATCTCACTATCATTTCCTTACAAAATTATTCATTTTACCAGCAAATTATTTCGGCATCAACATTAAACCCTGATTGCTGTATTAAATTTTCAACTGAGTGGAACTGTGGATTTTAGAAATCTCTCAGCTATAGTATTGGTGTTCTCAATTATATTTGTGGGAAATTCTGAATAATTCTCAGTGAACTGCGTATTTCTGCTAACTACCGCGGAGGTATAGTACATAAAAAGAAAGACAAAAAAAGTAAACGCATATTTTCTGATTAGCCACTCAAAGAAACATCAGAAAATAAACGAAGTCTCATACCTTATCGTATAACTGCCGTGAACGCGTACTTTATGATACTTGATTACAAGGAACATGGAGCTAAAACTGTTATTTGATGGCAATAAAAGGCGGACATATCCTAATGTTAGTTTTAAAACTACGATGGTAATTTTTATTTTCATATTAGAATGTTGCAATTCTCACTTTTCTAATTATCCAGATTTTAATAGTGACAGGTTTTGAGATTCTAAAATGGTTTTATTTTCTGATTTTGTCTAACTTATAGCAGTATGTTGCTCGTCTTCTGAAGGTAGTAAAGTGTGAAGTATCCGAGCATTATTATTAAAATAACCAGTATGAGAACAACTTCATTCTCACACTAGCAGAATCCGCAACTCTGCTAACATCATATCGTGAAATACAGATATTATTTTCTCTCTATATCACGTTCTTTTTGTCTCTCACACCCTACTTTTCTCTCCCTTCCACTTTCCCTCTTACATTTTTGTCTTTATTTCACCCTTTCTTTCTCCTCTCAATTCTCTTCTTATTTTCCCTGGGTCTCACCTGTCTCTCTCTTGTGTCGCCCTCTTACCAAATTTTTCATGTCTCTATCAACTTAATCATGATGTTTTGAACATTAGAATCAGTAGGATAGCACCTAACCAACTAAGCCACACAGACCGATATATCTCATTGTGATAACCTAGATGAATTGCTTTCGCCCATTCTTGATGAAATGTATGTGTATACCTGAGTTAGAGGGAAACAGAGAGAAAAAAAATTATATTGCAATCATATAGCACAAAGGATTCAACACAATTCGTACGCATATCTTTTGGCAGTGGCATGCAGTTGCCTTCCTCTGTGACGTCATAGTCCTGGACAAAATGGCTCATTGCCCGGCGATATTTGTATACTAGCAACAAATGGATAGGAAACCTGTAAATTTCCACCGCAATAGTGGTGGCATGGTGCCTATACGTTAACAGTACCCATTATTCTTTTCAGATACTATAACGGCAGAGCATATTATTTGTAACTGTGTAGAAGTTTTAAGGCGCCAAGTTTGTTGGTGTATTTCCTTCGCTAGAGAGGATCTCTGCAGCCTGGTCCTTGAAGGTCTTGTAGGTCTGCTCAATAAATGGTCTATAATCTTTCCATAGCTAACCATTAATGCTGAAACTGCACTATCTGCAGGGTATGCAAAAGTGGTTTTGACGGAATAACAACACACAGTTCCTGGTAGTTACTTTAATTCTCGGTACGTTTTCACGATCAATATTCACCATGAGTTGTCGCCGTTTGAAAGTAAAATTACTATTACGTTTCCCTATTTTAAAATATATTTCAAAGCTTAATGCACTCTATAATATTCGCGGCAATCACTGTTATGTCTAGGCGCGAATTAGTGTTCGCGGCTACTGCAGGCTGTATGCGACTGTACCGATGAGCGTTCTCCAACAGGCTGTTGATGCGACTGCCTCTAAGCGTTTTCACCAGCAGACTGTTCAACAAAGCTAGGGATGGTAACTATGAACCCGCGGGCTTTAGCTTCGCTTCAGGCTGAATTCTCAGAAACCAGTTAGCTAGCGATCCCTTAGGGCCTGGTCATTTCCTAGAAACTGGCCTAACGAGTTATGGTGACCGACCGAATCGCTAACCGTAGGTAACAACACCAAAACACCAGCAGGCACCTTTCGCTAGTAACATTTTAACTATTACATATCATTAAATATCTCTGAATTATAACATTTACTCCCATAATAATTATTAAATTTAAATACTGTTACTTAATATCATAAAATCATCCCTTCATAATAATCATTATATTAAATACATTCACATTACTTTCTCATTATAGTATAATCATCATTTAATTCATTACTAAAATCATATTTAATAATGCGGACAATAATTACGATATCAATTGACTACACATTTCAAACCTTCACAGCGAGAATTTGTATGAAAAGTACCCATAATAAAATAACATAACAATTGCTTTTATTTAACGCACCAACAGAAATACGCAATACATTAGTTCAGAGGCTTTCAATTGCACAAATGCGGTTACGAAGCTTCAATCACTTTAAGTACTTTATGTTTAAGGTATTTTCATGACAAATGAAATTTACATCTTAAATTTTCTGGTAATAGCCTCTGAAGTCCTCTTCATTCTGAATGACCTTTGTATAACTATTAAACCTAAAACGAAGACAAAAAGTTTGATCTCATTAAGCGTGCAGTTTATGGAAAATATATATTTGGATTTAACAATTTCCGAGATATTTACTGTTATTGGTTAGGATCTTCAAAGACTTATGCTTTTCTTAACTGGTAAATTAATACTCCTTTTTTTCTCTTTTGGAAAGAACAGAATTTCACAAGGTGAGATGCTCTTTAAACATAATACTGTCCCTTAAACTACTGTGTTTTACAATGAAATATGTAAATGCTTGATGAAAGCTAATCTGGATTTTCAAGAAGTAGATAGAAAAGTAGGGTTATGCAGAAATTATTTGTAGAGGCCAGTGGAGAAATTCATAAAAATTCAACCTATTGTCGCGTTGGCATTGAACAGCTATGCAACACCAAGCGTGGTATTATGGAATGACCAGAAGCATAGAGCATTCGTTAGGTTCTTATTCTACTGTTGCCACGTTATTATGGATTTTTTAAGAATGTGAGCACACAGTTATGATGGCTGTACTTGTGTTACTTTGTGAAGTCAGAGATATTACCAATATAGTAAAGGAAAGGGGATAAATAAAGAACTGATAAAGAGGTAACGGATTGAGGTATTCTGTCACAATATTATGCAAAACACACACACACACACACACACACACACACACACACACACACACACACACACACACACACACACACACACACACACACACACAGTCTCTGTTCTCCCTCTTAGCCGAATGAGATAGTTCCGCGGAAACAGGTAACAGGCCTTTGGGAGGTCCTGAGTTTATTTTTCGTCAATCACTCCCTCTGACCTAGGGTTTATCATGGTTTCCCTGGTCGGTATGTGAATGCTGGGGTCATTTCTCATCTATCACGATTTATTTTCCATTATGTTTCTCTTACTCCGTTTCTTTCTAGACATTCATGTTGCTAAGATTCAGCCTGGGTGTCCACGCTCGTTAGGAGGAAGTATGTGCTCCTTAGAAATTGTCTTTTAGGATGCAGCAGCACTCTGCATCCTGGTGAGCATTTGCTTTCAGACGTGCTTCGGTATTTCATAAGGCGTGGCAGTGCCGGACCACATGTGCGAATGCTTGGTCAATGGAAGGTCCAAGGATACTACACGGGTCATTCATAGTTCTCTAAGCACTGGCACAGGTCCTCGAGCAAGGAACCGTTAGCCCTTTTGAGTCCTGCCGGTCCAAATGTACCCACAAACTTTACTTAACATTTAGAAAGTGCTCTTGAATGCCCAATGACTCCACATGACACCCTGTGATTCTGTGTATTTTCCTAGGCAAGAGAGGGCAGCACTGACCACAACTTGTGCTTACTATGCTTTATATCCACTTAACAGTGTAATGCATTTTTTTCAGATATTTGGGACTTGAAATTTGTAATAATTTTGAGGTAAGTTTCTAACACTGTTATTTAAAATATACTATTGGTGTGTATATAACAGAGATAACAATTAACAGTATTGCTATATGGTCTCAGAGGGAGAAGGAAATAGCAGTTTATAAGCGTGGTAAATGAGGTTCTTTGCAAAAGTCCGTACAAAAATAATTAATTTCTTTGTTTAAATATGTCTAAACTACCTATTGTAAGAGGAGATGCTGAGTAGTTAGCTGTCTGACAACATATTTTGGGAATTTCAGACGAAGCTGAAAAAAATCATTGTGCATTCCGAAATTATATTGTAACAAATGGAGAAAACACCCGTTACTGCTATTCACACTTTATTGCCTTCTAGTCAGCGTAGTGCTAACGTTACACTCAGATTACTTTTGTCCAAGCTCAGAGCAACAGAGCAACTGCCGTATCACAAATAAGAACTGTCAGGTTGAACTGCTAGTCGGCACGACTCCTCAACGCTTCGTCTACGTCTTTTTTCCCCCCTGCCCGGTGCTTGGCAGCTACTTATATAGGTCCTCAGACAGAGGGAAAGTTCTCGAGGTAGAATATTCGGGAGTGCCTGTGGCGGAACGGTCCAGAAACCGCACCGCCATGTAATAGCTATTGTCTCGTACGCTCCTATTGTTGTCGGCAATTAGATGCGGCGGGCGCGGTGACACTGCTCCCTCCTCGGAGCTGGTCGTCCCGACCAGCACTATCACTGCGGCATCTCCCTTGCGCGGTGGACTAACCCATCGAACCTCTTCTCCAGGAGGCACGATCCTAGGTATCGCTGTTGGATAGTGTCCCTTGGCCCGGGTAGGACGATGGTATGCCATCCTGCTTCGAAATTCTACAACAGTACCGCCGGTCTTGACGGTCCCTCGTTCAGTTGCCCTTCTTCCTGGTGTGTTGACGGGCCATCCTGCGCACTTGGAAACGGTTCACTGAGTACCATGTCCGCCGACCTCTCTGGCGCACCTTCGCAGCCACCTTGCTTCCGATGGGTCCGGCAACAACCCCCGCCACATCCGCGCGAGTCACGTCCACCGCTGCACTCGTGTTCACCCGTGCTCGGCACGGCCTCTCCTGTATCCTGCCGTCCACGATGATGTCCGCCATTCTTCCGTTCACGGCACTATGCGTCAGGTGATTGGATGGCTCCGACGGTCCCCCCATGTCCTACGCCAAGTCGGTTCTCGCGTGTTGTTCGTTTGCTTGTGCGCTTCCCTGCTGATCGTCCTCCACGTCATATCCCGGTTGGTTACGTACCCGACACACTCCTCCAGGGGATCCTCGACGACGTCCCTGAACTGCCCCTTTGTCTTCCCCGAGACGTACACTTTCGTTATCTGAAATTGGCGCAACTGTCGCCTCGGCCACTAGGTGCTCCCTCCCCGGGTCCGCGCTATTCCGTCTGCCCCTGGCATCCAGTACTTTGACGCTCTCGTCAACTCTTACTACCAGGGCGCCAAGACGATCCCCGTCGTCCTCCACGACGTCCACATGCTGGCAGAGGTCTTCCACCTTTTCGCCGAGTTCTTCCACGTCTTCCGTCACGCCAATCAGTTCGCCGAGTTGTTCCACGTCTTCCCTCACATCAACCAGTTCGCCTAGTACTTTCGCGCCTTCCGTCACGACGACGAGTCCCCCGTCAATCTTCGCCGACAGCTCCGTCTTCATCTTGGACATTTCTGTCTTCATTTCGGCGAATAATTCTTTCATCATTGCTATCATCCTAGTTTCCGAATCTCCCTCCATCTTGGTTCTAGCGTTGCAACTTCTAACGACGATGTAACGAAACTAGAAGCAATTTGACGAATCGCACTTCTGACACCAGTGTAACAAATGGAGAGAACACCCGTTACTGCTATTCACACTTTATTGCCTTCTAGTCAGTTAGCGTAGTGCTAACGTTACACTCAGATTACTTTTGTCCAAGCTCAGAGCAACAGAACAACTGCCGAATCACAAATAAGAACTGTCAGGTTGAACTGCTAGTCGGCACGACTCCTCAACGCTTCGTCTACGTCTTTTTTTCCCCCTGCCCGGTGCTTGGCAGCGACTTATATAGGTCCTTAGACAGAGGGAAAGTTCTCGAGGTAGAATATTCGGGAGTGCCTGTGGCGGAACGGTCCAGAAACCGCACCGCCATGTAATAGCTATTGTCTCGTACGCTCCTATTGTTGTCGGCGGCCTGCGGCGGAACGGTCCAGAAACCGCACCGCCATGTAATAGCTATTGTCTCGTACGCTCCTATTGTTGTCGGCAATTAGATGCGGCGGGCGCGGTGACAATATACTGGAAATGTAATGTTCCACGAATGCCCAAAATAAAATTGTTTCCTATTGTGCCACAACAAACTATGTGGCGCTGAATTCATTTGACGGATACTAAGCAGTAAGAATATGAATACAACACTCGTGTTTCTAAAGAAAAATGTAAGTCCAGTGTTTGTTACATTAATCCTATTTTGCATGCCAATGATGTGGATTGTATGTCATTGCTATTTAAATTTTCTTTATAAAGGCAGAATCCTTGCATTCTGTAATCTCAATGGATCCGCATGGACCCTTAAAAAACTCCTAACTCAGTACCAAAATTTTCAAAATTAAGGCCTTTTTTTGCGTTTCGAGAACATTCTTAACCTAAAATAACGTAAATTATTTTTTCTAAAATATTTATACGTGATTTGGGCTGGAAAGTGTACTTATGGCCTGCTGTCGCCTGTGATTCTTTCACTTCATCCCGTCACAATAGATCTATGTAGATTACATTGCGTGAGCTATTCTCCTGCGTGTATAATCCATATCTATATCCATAATTCTCTCTTGCGGGGACATACATTAACCTTTAAGAACGTGACATTAAGAGAAAAGTGTCTTTAAACACCAGGTTTAAGCTCCTGCATTTTCATTCATGTATAAAATTTAGTAACGCAACGTGGGATTATAGAAATCTCATTTCTCTTTTAGTCATACACTGTTGTTTTATGCCTTTAATATTGCTGCTTGTCAAGTTAGACGAGCGGTTTCCTTAGAAACAGTATAGCATTTTAACTTCTGGATTATGGAAAAGGCAGAAAATAAACCTTTCTGCGACCCACTCACCAAACTGGTAATATAAACTATGAATGTCTATTCATTTACTGACGTCTGGAAAATATTTCCAGGAATTCTGGCAGCAGGATTTTATATGCTGCGTTGATGCCGAAACTAAATTGTAACAAATTCATCTCATTCCGCGAAATCATAAGACAAAAACACTTCTCGGTAATGTTCAATATAGTCTGATTTTGCTTTCATTATCTTCTTCTTTATTTTTCTGTATTCGTGTAGAGGATGTAAGCTCTCTTGCCCATAGATGAAAATGTAATGTTTTATTTAAGGTTCCCTCTAATATTGTTCGTTTATGCTTAAGTCAATTTGCGGAGAGATTTTGGCCATTCAGATTACAATATCAACTGAGCGCTCTTTTCCTTCTTCCCGCCCCTTAGGTAGAAACTGTACGACATGTAAGGCGATGGAAAAAACGAAGGGCGAATATATTATACGTCCAGCAGGGTAAAGCGAGCGTATGTTTGTCAAGTGGAGTGCACAGAATTGTTATGTAGTGTGTAATGCTTTATGTTGGTAAGGAAATAATGAATCGCCTATGCCACGTCCGGTTTCCTTTCCTTTGCGGCTCTAGGAGTGCACTTGGTTTGTCTTACTCCCCCCATTTCTTTCGCTCCTGAGTGAAACCACCTGCTATTATAGGTTAATGTTTGAGTACCAGATTTCTGACATATAGATGGGATCATCCAGGACCTGGTATCACCACCGTTGCGAACCAGACCTTCCAGCCACTCAAATGCAATATTTCCGTACTCCTCCCCAATGACCGCTCACCTAGACTTGATATTTATTTTGTTCATAGACTATGCGTGTGAGTCATGAATGAAGTCAAACACAGGATGATGTTGATTATAGATAATAAGGAGCTTCTGCTAACATTAAATAAAGAAAGGCACCAAGAAAAACCAATACATCGGCACGTTTCCTTTCTTGATTCTTGTATAAGACCTTCACAACTTGCCTTCCGTCCACATTTTTCCCAGCTAATTTTTAGAAAAATGTTCTGTGTGTGTGTGTGTGTGTGTGTGTGTGTGTGTGTGTGTGTGTGTGTGTGTGTGTGTGTGTGTGTGTGTGTGTGTCTGTCTGTCTGTCTGGGAGCAGCATAATTAAAAAACAAAAAGGGTATGTATGTCCAGTACCTTCCAATATGCAATAAGTACTCTTAAAACATTTTGCGAAATTTTGTATTTTATAAAAATGGCCCTAATGATTTTGATTGAAATAGCACATCTGTATCACAAATAAAATTTCCGAACACAGCCTGCAAAGTCCTCTTCATTCCAAAGAATGTTGTATAATCTTTTACAACTGGTAAATTTTATACGACAGACAAAAGGTGCTCCAGATAAAAAAAATTAGAAAAATGTAGGTCTTCTTAAAAACCCGAACTAATTTCAAAGAACCTTTTTTTTTTCTTTTTTTCTTTTTTTCTTTTTTTTTTTTTTTTCTTTTTCTTTTTCGGCATAAGTCGCTTTTGCGATATCCGTTCGACTTTTACATCCTATCGATTTTCAATTGTTTCTTGCGATTGTATGGAAACAGTGTGCTCAGTAGCGTTCAGTGCTTAAACATTTGACTGTCACTGTTCCTCCTTATATACTGACGACGTGTTTAGAGAGAAAAAAAACTTTCGTAAGAATAATGTAGATATATACGTACCAATAGGTTAACACATCAGATTTTTGTTTTCTTTTAGTGGGTTTAACGCCCATTCTTACTATTTACGATAGGTACAACAGACTGTGGACACTGATGATAATTTCGGGAGAAATTTGGGAAGTTAACGATCCAGGTCGAAGTTTTGGGGGTATATGTAAAACAACGCATGTGTGAAAGAGCAATAGATAGTGTTCAAAAGGGGATCCATTTCATGTGGAAGGCCGTATCATATATTATTAGCTACGTGTCTTATTCCGGAGGGCAGTTCTCGCGAAGTGTCACCAAGTTTCATAGCTCGGGTGCCTAATTTACATCACGGCTGTATTAGCTATGACAAGTCTTGCCACTCGCCTTAATGCGGGCTGAGAGACGCCGTCCCTCCTTACTCCCCCACGCGATGGCCAGTAACGGGGGATGGGCAAAACATTAAGTTGACTAACTTGGAAGGGAAGGTGGATCATCACCAGGGATGGATGAAGCAGGAAATTTGGGCTCAGATGTGTCCCACGCCCCGATCGTGTGCAGTCACTTATTCATGACATTCTGCCATTTCATTTCTCAGACTCTTGTCACCCTTCTAATTCTTCTTCGTGCTCCGCCAGCCAGCCCAAACCTCGCTGGCAGAATCAGTCCTTTTATTTACAAATGCTTCCACAACGTACCATGTCACTCCTCTAAAGGGGCATGCAATTTTCAGCCTTCTTAACTTGCATTGCTCTTGACAGCTCTGCGTAAGCACTCCGCACTTCTGTTTCAAAGTCGAATTCGAGGCGTTTTCCTGCTTGTACTCCCATAAGGTTACTCTAACGCATTTACTTTCAGTTTATTTTGAACTTTGTTCAGTTTTTACTTTCTCTACTGGTAAGTAGGGGAAGTATTGTATTCCACCCAAACATTCGATGTCGAGATTTCACCGTAAACATACCTATTTTGACCCCCTGAGCCCAAAAATAGCATTTTTAGAAAACGTCCGTGTGTGTCAGTCTGTGTCTGTCAGAATGTGGATAGTATAACTCAAAAAAGAAAATTAGGTCAAAAACCAAATTTGGTATTTAAGTTTAATGTCTTTCAAGGATGCGACACAAAGATTTTGAAGAAAAGAGTCCCACCCTTGACTACTCCTTACATGGAACATTTTTTGGAAAATTTTGATTTTCTTGAAAATGGCTCTAACGATTTTTATTCAAATGTCATATGTTTGAGATATTTTGATGACAAATGAAATGTACATTTTGAATTTTCTGGCTATAGCCCCTGTAGTCGTATTTACTCTGGACGACTTTTGCACAACTGGTAAACCGTTAGAGATAGACCAAATCATACTGCACAAAAAATGTAGATCTTGCTAAAATGCACAATTTATGTCTCGATAAATTTTCTTGTAGGGTGAACTATTTCGGAGATATTCCTTGTTATGTGCTGGAGTGAAATGGAACATCGCTGTTCATTTTTCTTATATGCTATGTGTGCAAAGAGAACGGAATCTCAAAGTTTTAAAAGATTTGACTATCGCACAAAGCCTAGTGTATTCTAATATTCCCCTTGCACCAATAAGGAAATAAGCAATACGGTAATTTGTATAAATGTTTATCTTAACAAACACGAAGAAGATATAGGAATAAGAGTTTGTAAGAATGGTTTGTACAATAGTAAAAGTCATGTGAGTGCAACGCATCAGATTTTTTCTTCCGTTTTACATCAATTGGGATACGCATTTGTAGAAATGGTTTCATTACGTATTTCCTTGTAAGTAGAAACAATGCAAATACGGAATACAGTTGAGTTAAACAGTAGGCAAAATTTTAAGATCTGGTCGCTATGTAATGGCTTTCACGTTCCCTTTTATTTGCAAGACCAGAAAGGAACAAAATAATGACTCCCGACATGAGAAAAGCATTTAAAAATGAAACAATGTCAAGAAATATCTCGGAAATGTTAACTATACGAGACTATAGTCTGCTCATGCCTTAACGACCACATTCCAAAAAGTTGTAAACTTGTCTCTCTCTCTTCTTTTGCTGCTGACATGAACATAGAGACTCCTTCCAATTACCCGTAGCGAAAGAATCTGCTGTTGCCAAGTCGGTTACAGTTGTGCATTGAGTGTGTTGTTAAAGATTCTGCTTGTTGAGTTACACCTCAGAGCGACGGAAGTAAAAGACGTGACCATGCGACCTAATGGCACTCTAAAAATACAGTGGGTGAGGAAGGCCGTT
The DNA here is from genome assembly GCA_030765045.1 of Tenodera sinensis. Lineage (NCBI taxonomy): Eukaryota > Metazoa > Arthropoda > Insecta > Mantodea > Mantidae > Tenodera > Tenodera sinensis. Next base: position 87,449,358 of record CM060965.1, read on the forward strand.
AAGGCATGGGCGTTACTATATTTAATATAAATTGTGTTCATCGTGTATTTAGAACCTGCTTATCTCTTGCGATTTAACAGTTATGCCAAGTCATTCAGAATGAGACTATTCCCAGAAAATTCATACATGCATATCATTTGTTATGAGTATATTTTAAACATGTTGCGTTTTGATCAAAGTTGTTAAAGCCACACATTTTTGAGAAGAATCAGCACTTCCGTAAACATTTTTGCATCTAAAAGGTAGTTTGGGATGGATACTTTTTTGTTTTGGAGTCTTTGGTTTAACAGTATGTTAGTTTTTGAGTTACACACACACACACACACACACACACACACACACACACACACACACACACACACACACACACACACACACACACACACACACACACACACACACCAAACGTTTGCTAATCTTTGGATTTATGGGGTCACAAAACATGTATTTCCGGTGACCGCCGTATAGATATCTGGATAGAATAGAATACTTCCTCTGCTTATTGTAAGTATGCAATTAAGTAAAATTTGACCAAGGTCCTTAAGAGGGTCAATTTTTGTTTATAGGTCTACTATACCTAATGAAAGAGTTATCTAGTTTCATAATCATGTTTGGTGTCTGTTGTTGATGATTCTCTCTCTCTCTCTCTCTCTCTCTCTCTCTCTCTCTCTCTCTCTCTCTCTCTCTCTCTCTCTCCTTTTTTCGTTCAAAATGTCCCACAAGGTAATAGTAATAATTCAAAAAACACCCAAACTATAAGTAAAAAAGTGCTAGGAGTCATTTCTCTGTATTATCATTGGCAGATATACTAAAATTGATGAAAAATATTGTTTTTTACCAGTTTATAATTTGTTTTAAAAACTATAAAATCAATAAAAGTATGTTTCCAAAACTTTTCACAAACTTGACAGTCAAAAGGGATATTTATATAACTATAATTTACATTTTTCAACACATGCACAATTTTTGCAAACTATTAAAATTAATAACTGCAACATACTGAAGAGATTGCAATAAAATATTATATGCATGTTTATGCTTTTATGTGCTATTGCAGAATAACTTTCAAATCCTATGTTAACAAATATGCAATTTACAACTTTCACGTATGTGTAAACTCAAGGGGAGACTAAATGAAAAAATTTGTCAAAAATTACGGTATTTGTAATGGTATAAACATTGCCTACTTCATTTGCAGAATAATAATGTAGTATCTTGAAAGAAACATTCTAAAAACCGTAGTTTTAAGAAGAGAAATTTGGCCAGTGGAAAAAGAAAGGCTAGGTCAGAAAAACCATAAGAACTAAATCAGATTCAGTAACAATATAACGTTTGAAAGCTGAAGTGAAACAAAATAAACATACATCATATACCTAAATTGAACAAATACTTATACTATAACCAACTGTATAGTAGATATATTGAAAGGTAAAGCTAAATCTGTGCGTGTAGTATTACTCCAAGTAATGGAGCATTCATCTTGCAAAAAATAAACAAAAATGGTATCTTTTATGGTTAATTATGTAGTATCTCCAAGAATGTGTGAGTTTGGAAAATAAATATGTTTAACTATCGCACAGTAAAACTTCCAAGCTCATAAATTATGAACGGTAGTCCAAAGAGAATTTTGAAAATGTTAAAAATAATGAATTGTGAAAAGTGAAGCTTAAAGTTAAATTCAGCACTCTGCCTAAATGGTACAAGACCAATTAAATATCTATAATGAGTTATAAGTAAAATAAAAATGCAATCAATAAAAATTAGGTATGTAAAAGCTGATGTTGTTTAGTAAATTTAGCGTTGCATTGCCATAAAGACATAGAGCGTTTAAAGCTTGTCGGAACGTGTGTTGTCGTGTAAAACACTTGCAGCTGAGTATCCCTGCATCGCTACCGTGTTGTATGAAGATAGACAGCGACAAGTTGCACATTCCACTATATACCTCCGACAACAAATAAAGAGGACTAGATAGTACGAGAGTGGAGGCGGGCGGGTATCCCGTGTCACCAGGTGAGGTGTGTTATGTGCAGCCAACAAAGGAGGGATGTGGCGAGCAGATCTTGAAAACATATCAACAACAAAGGGGGCTTCAGTGACGACAAGTGAATGACGAGGAGCCACTCCTCCTCTCCTTCTCCTCCTTCGTAATGACTTCAAGTTTGGTTCTTCAAATGCTTCTTCTAGACAAAGTACTGCTCTGACAAATCACAAGTTTCTAATGTTTTATATGTACCTATAGTTTACAAAACGCACATGAAATGAAACCCGATTTGCACTTTTCTGTTCTTGTATTAACTATTCTTACAAGCTCTTATTCCTCTATCTTGTTCATGTTAGTCGAGATAAACTTTCCTCAAATGGAGGGTCATTATTCACTTTTTTATTTCTTGGCCGTACAAAGAGAACGGAATTTCAGTGCTTTAAAAGACCTGATTATAATCGCTGAAGGTCTACTGTATTCCAATATTCCCCTTGCATTTACAAGAAAATCAGCAGTAAGATAATTTCTGCAAATGCTTTAAGTACTCACACAAATAATAAGGAATATCTCCGAAATGGTTCACTCCACAGCAAAATGCATTTATACATATGTGTTTTAATGATATTTACATTTTCGTATCGTAAGATTTGGTCGAACTATTATTTATTTATGCCAACAAGCTAGTGTCGTACTGGCAAGTTGGCCGTGGTAGCTTAGTGATTAAAGCAGCCACTCGATGCGGAAGATCCGTGGTTCAAATCCCGGCTATGGCATTGAATTTTTCAGTTTCTGATTCAACTTCTTAAACTTTGGTCGAACTTTTACGATTTACCAGCTATGCAAAATTCATCCAGAGTAAACAGGACTACATAGGCTATAGTCAGAAAACTCAAAATATAAATTTTATTTGCAATTAAAATATCTTTAACATATGCAATTTTACTCAATATCGTTCGCATGAGCTAGTTTTGAGAAAATCAACGTTTTCGAAAAATGTTCCGTAGAAAGGGCAGTTTAGGGTGGAGGAATTTTCTTCAAAATCTTTGTGTTGCATTCTTGAAAGATGTTAGACTTAGACACCAACTTTGGTTCTTAACTTGCTTTTCGTTTTTGAGTTATGCTGTTCTCAGACACACACACACACACACACAGACACACACACACACACACACACACACACACACAATGATATTTTTCTAAAAATTCCTTTTTTTATTCAGGGCGCCTCAAAACATATTTCCGGTGAAGTTTCTGCATCGAATTTTTGAGTCGAATACAATACTAGTAGAGAAAGTAAAAATGATTTTGTTGACCCAACATCTCTACCAAGTAAGGGTCCAGAAAACGAAAGTACTCATATGTAACTGAACTAATTGTGAATTCGTGCTATTATGCTGCGGTGAAGTAGCCGTCTCTGCTGTTATGACTCGCGTTCTCATTGTCAAGTTGTCTTCCCTCTGAAGACTACTTTAACGATTCTTACCCCTTCCGTCCTCCCCCATACCTATACAACAACTTGCCACAACTTGCAAGAGTCTTACGTGGAAACTAGTGATGTAGTTACCCATAGTACCTGCCTGTCAGAGAGGTTTGAAATGTGTTGGTCCCCGTTTGTGGAAGGGGAACAGCCAACTTTCGTCACACACATCATGTTCCACTTCTTGTGATCTTGTTGCAACGTTAATATGCTTCTCTGTTTTGCTGTCAGCACTGTCTTGATTTGTGACTAAGGGCAGAAGCTGCATTTCGTTGTGATGAGAAGGAAATTCAATAAGAAATAGGCTTGGTTGATATCTTTTAGAAGCTGAAGTCATTTTATAGTCGAATATTTAGTTGTTTTCCTTGTATTTCTTACCATTAATAACTGAAGTCTTCTTTATATTTATATTCCCAGAGCTGAGCACGTTCTATTACCGTACACCTCTCTCTCCCCTCTCTCTCTCCCCAACGAGCAGAATGTCTCCACGGTAACATGTGGGGTTCTGAGTTAGATTCCCCTGGGGCCGACTGCCCTATTTTTTAGATCCCAGGCTGGTAGATGAATGCTGGGGGTTAACCACGAAGTTTCTGTCCCCATAACTTATCCTTGGTCTGCTTCACCTTACCTGTTGTAGGACCAGACGAAGGTGGTTGGTGTGTTGCGGCAAGACGATGGCATTTGCCCTATGAAAAGAGTTTCCCCCGGCACATAACGGAAACGCCGCGCAGCGTCTTTGTCTGCATACGCAAGGTTGCGGGTAGTTAGGGCAGAGATTGTCGACATCAGTATTGTTGACAAGTTGGAACCGTTATGACCCCCGTTTTTGCTAGCGCACATCGTCGTCCGGATCTGGTTGCTCTTCGGGTTTCCTGTCTATGTTCCTGCAGTTACCGGAAGCTCCTCTGTCTAAATATTCCTAACTACTATCTCTTTCTCTCTATCTGCCTGTTTGTGTGTAGTATGCACCGTATTGTGTACAACTTAATAAAAATTACAGCTACAAATAAATTCAATTTTTAGTAGTGGAAGGAGTAGGCAATGATTGCTACAGTTTGTGTTCAGCGCTTTTTAATATTTTTATTAAATGCTTTTAAAACGTTTAAACTCTCAAAATATTTTAAAAAATCATACTAAACATGTTGTCAAGGATTGTCTTAAACAAGAAGATAAATTGCCCTTCTACATAATGATCATTTCTACGGTTAGTAATCCCTTATTCAGGAATGGGAGTAACGATTGTAGACGGAGACGTAGACACAATATATACACTGTTATCTGCGAACAACCAGGTAATAATTGCTCAATAATGCTATAAGATAAAAACATGTACAAGAACAATATTAGGCTATCTGAGATATAAACATCTGAGTTGGTACGTCCAGAGAAGGATGAATGAAGATATATTATTACCGAGAAAGATTTTGGAATGCAGTCCATCTGGAAGAAGAAGAAGAAGAAGAAGAAGAAGAAGTAAAAGAAGAAGAAGAAGAAGAAGAAGAAGAAGAAGAAGAAGAAGAAGAAGAAGAAAAGGAAGACCTTGAAACTCATGGATGCGGGAAATAAGAACTGGAATCAGAGCAAGAGGACTGGAGGCCTCGGTGTATCAATACATTCCACCACTATTTATTATTTACTATTAATGTTTTATCCTGTCACGAATAAGTCTTTTTAAACCCTTTTGGATTTCTTTTTGACTACAATAGTAAGTGAACACCTTTTGAACTGACCACATTGGATTGTTGGAATTTTAAAATGTTGGTATTAATGTTTTGCTGTATAGAATTCTCTGTAATTTGTGATGACAACCTCTAAATACGTTTCATGAAATGAATGAGTGCTTTAAAATATTTATTCTTAACATTATTCTGAGCATGACAAAGTGATGTTATGGATGGCTAGATATTTTGCCATGATTTTCACAACAGCTTTGTAACCTTGGAGCTATATTAAAATGCAATGTTTCTGAACATGAATGTTGGCAACGCCATTGTTTACATCTCTTTGTTTCAATAGCTGGGAAGTTGTTTGTCGCTGTAGGAATCTTTGTTTGGGGGAGAAGTAGATTAATTTCTTGAGAGATGTATGTGATTTATAAGCTACGTCCAGGATTCGCGATCGCTGTTACCGCAAGTGCATCCTGCCAGGCCACCTTGCCAACTCTCATTTCTCATATTAATGTGTTTTCGACTTCAAGACAGAAAATGAGAGGGTGTTGAGAGATGGAAGATGAGGATTGAAGGTGGTAGGTATAGTCGTTAGCCAGAAATTTGGAAGAGATGGGGGACTTTACTTGCTAAAGCAAACACAGTTCCAACAAGTTAAATGAAGATTCCAGCATCTTTATCCATGTAAACTACTGTTTTTAGTGTATATTTATACTATTGAAGGTAGAATTCGTGCAATTGTGCACACATGGCAACTGTGTAAGAGGTAGCGTCCTTTTGCATCTTTCCACAAAACCGATCACTTCCGTTTGTGGAGACAGCAAGTGCAGGAGTTATCAACACTTTGGTTCTTGAAAGGCTGAAATTATAATTTGTTTTTCGATTAGTTTACTGAAACGGGTCGGAGGTCATTTCATTTTACTGAAAGCGAATGAACTTTGTGACATACACTTTGTACTTTTATCTTGTTATCAGCAGCTGCTCTTCTTTTAAATATTGTAACAAATGACAAGCGCAGTTACTTTTTTTGGTCACTTTATTCACCTTACAAAACTGAAATACAAAACACGGTTCTTTATTTTACGGCTAACATAATAAACAATTAGTCGTGATCTTGCAACCCACAGCTGCTCCGTTTTCTCGTAACCTTGATACAATTTCACTGTCCATAGTTCTACTGCTTGTTTGTGTAACAAACAGCTGCTTACGGCAATCACACTCAATAAAAGTGCTTCATACAACAAACAACTACGACGCGACAATTAAATTCTCTGATGACATACATTTGACTCTCTCTCAACAGTAACTGTACACAATACACACTTAAAAATAACTCTTACTCAATACTCAACTCTTGAAAAACTGCTCTAACCTGGCTCGCTCACTCGTTAATAGCTGATACGAAGCCCAGCGAATTCTCTGGAAAATACAACTTTCCCCGAGGAACTTCTACTTAGCGAGTCCGGCACATGACAAATTCTAGAATCGAGAACACTCGGTCTTTGTTCCGGCCCGATCTATTGTTACCTTGTTTATGTGCCCCACAATGATGTAAGGGAGGGAGGGGGGGGAGGGAGGGAGGGAGGGATGGAGGGAGGGAGGGAGGGAGGAAGGAAGGAAGGAAGGAAGGAAGGAACGAAGGAAGGAAGGAAGGAAAGAAAGAAACAAACAAAAAGAAAGATCTATTTGTGTTCTGTGGGAGTGTGTCTGTCAACAGCACAACTAATAAACTAAAAGTCTGTTACATAGCAAACTTAGTATTTAAAGATAGCGTCTTCCAAGGATAGAACCCGATGAATTTAAAAAAATGCCTATCCCAAACTAACCTTTACATGGAACATTTTGATTTTCAAAAAAATGGATGTAACAATATTGAATAAATTACCACTTGATGAGGTATTTTTGTGACAAATGAAGTGTAGATCTTGAATTTTCTGGGAATAGCCTCTATAGTTGTGAATGACTTTTAGATAACCTCTTATTCGTCACAGATAGATAAAATGTTATGGTAGAAAAATGTAGGTATCGTTAAAGCACACAGTTAGTGTAAAATCATTTTTTCCTTTTTTTGTTAACCATTTCCAAGATATTCCTTGTTTTTGGTTTGAACTTGCTAATACTGTTGTCAAATATGACGTTACTATTCCCTTTGGGGGGGGGGGGGGCGGGGGGGTTTGTATGCCTTGGATTTATGTATTACTTAGAGCAACTGCAGTTTCCTATTCCTATTGTAAGGAAACAAGTAATAAAAGCATTTCTACAAATGTTTTCTGTATTAACATGAAATAGATGAATGTGATTTTGTAGAAATGGTTTGTACAAGAGTTAGTAGATAGTCATGTGAGTGCAACACAATAGTGAATCCAACATGTTAACGATATACATCAAACCGTTATTGAGATATTATTTACTGATGGTTTATCACATTTTGATATGGTAATATGAAATGCTCCGTGGACAGAACGTTTATCCTATCGCTTCCAAAATTTTAATATGAGGTTAATATACATACATAAACGAATTATTGTACACACATTTTTTTATTTTAGTTCGTTTAAGGGAAATCCAGTAGAAAGTAATTAAATTCAGGTAAGCTATTTATTTTTTAAGTAGAAAATTATTTTTTCAAGGACGCTGTCAACTGCCAGGATCATATCAGCATCGCCGGTGTGCGGTGTCCGTTTCTAGGCACACTTAAAACCATCGGTCTGGGCCGGATTTGAACCCGCGACCTTTGGATCAGTAGCCCAGTGTCTAAACAACTGAGCTACCCAGACCGACGTTTTTTATTTTATTCCAAGTAGTGCATAAGAATTTTAAATCTGTAATTGCTTTCTTTACCAAATTCCCAAATTCCAAAGCTACATAGCCTTAAAACTACTTTCTCAATTTTGTTGAAATGAATAGTGAAGAGATAGTAGTTTGGTTAAGAAGTAAGCTGTTTGTATGATAGGTTTAACGTTTAGAAGGTGTGTGGCGTGTTTTATTAGCGTGCCAGAGCTGCCTGTGATATATGGACATGTGGTTGCAACGCTTCTGAAAACAAAGTGAACATCGCAGACAAACCCAACCTTGGATCCCGAAATCAACTCCGTGATGGAGCAGTTAGCTCAGTCACTTGATTAACAGATGGGTCTCAGTCATCATCAACAACCATCTGCTTTCATTCGTTTCATTTTACTGGACTTAATTATTAGATAATATTGCCAAAAAGGCAATTTGTAGTTATCTTTTTGATCCAATCTTCAAATTGCAATTTTTCTCTGTAATGTCAGATGTATTTTAAAGTTTTAGACGTAATATTTTATAAATAGGATGTGTACAATAACATTACTTTCTCTACCCACTCTTGCACAAGTTATAGAGCTGGTTTCTATGTACATTTAATTTATTTTTCGTGTTTGTAACTGTTTTGTAGTAGGATATATATAAAATTTTAACTTTTAAGTAAATAGGAGAATACGCTTTCTTCAAGAATGGATTACAGCCATATGTCTTTTTTATCCATTTTTCTACAAATTATTATTCTTAAAAGTATGATGTGTTGCTTTTGTATGTCTTTCTCTACATACTCCTGTGTAGACTGTTTCATTCTTCTCACTGTTTCATGTTAATGAACTAGATATTTTTAGAAATTGTTCTTATTACTTAGGCATAGTGGGAATAGAGTAAGACAGCAGTTTTAAATGATGATCAAATCTTTGATGGCTTTGAAAATCCTTTATCTTTGTATATGCAGAATATAAAAAGCTTTATATCAGAAATTATTGTCCATGCAAAAAATGTATTAAAATAAAGTGTGTGCTCCAGCGACAGCTTCATTTTTCTATGTGGTAAATGTTTATTTCTCACGGTTTACCGCTTATGCAAAAGTCATTCAAAATGAAGAGGACTTCAGACACTATATTCAGAAAATTCAAGATATACATCTAATTTGTCGTGAAAATATTTCAAGTATATGGTAACTTAATCAAGGTCGTTAGAGCTATTTTTGAAAAAAGAAATCAAAAAGCGTTCCATGTAAAACGGAGTTTTTAAATCTTCTTGTCGCATCCCTGTAACACGAAATCGGTATTTAACCAAGTTCTCATTTTAGAGCTATGTGTTCACAGAAGACAGAGAGATGCACTGACAAACAGAGACAGGTACACATAAACATAGAACTTTTCCTGAAATACATTCAGAAGGAAGAGAGCTTCAGAGATTATTCTCAGAAAATTAAGATAACTATGCATTTTGCTAGTCGTACAAAGCAAGTATGTTAATGGAAAAACGTTAGAGCGAGTTTTGAGAAATCCAAAAATAAACTTAAAGTGAAGAGTAGTTTAGAAGGGAATTTTATGAAAGTCTTCTAACTCGATACTTGGAAGATGCTAAACCTAAGTACCTATTTGATATTTAACCTAATCTTCGTTTCCAAGTGTTCATACACACACACACACACCCACACACACACACACACACACACATGCGCGCGCGTATTTCTAAAAATGCGTTGCTTCTTAAATTTGTGGGTGGAATACAACGCTTCTTTTTAAGTCCTAAATGATGAAAGTCAGTGAATGTAGCACAAACTTTTTTCAAAAGTTCTTTTTACGAGTAATTCATTTTAGCGGTTATGTCGTACAATAGGAAGTCAGTCTTGATAGCTTTCTACGTCTTCGGCAGCATCATAGGCACAAACGATTTCAAGGTCTAGGTGCTAAGCCACCCTCAAAACCTTGTCAAAGTGACATAGTCAAAACTAGAGGTATAATAGTAGTAGTAGTAATAGTAATAGTAATAGTAATAGTAATAGTAATAGTAATAGTAATAGTAATAGTAATAGTAATAGTAATAGTAATAGTAATGGTGATGGTGATGGTGATAATGATAATGATGATAATGATGATAACGATGATAACGATGATAATGCTAATGCTAATGCTAATGCTAATGCTAATGCTAATGCTAATGCTAATGCTAATGCTAATGCTAATGCTAATGCTAATGCTAATGCTAATGATAATGATGATGATGATGATGATGATGATGATGATGATAATAATAATAATAATAATAATAATAATAATAATAATAATAATAATAATAATAATAATAATAATAATAATAATAATAATAATAATAATAATAATAATAATAATAATAATAATAATAATAATAATAATAATAATAATAATAATAATAATAATAATAATAATAATAATAATAATAATAACAAAAACAACAAAAGCCTTTAATTCCTTTAATTCCAACGACCTCTTTTAAAAAGATTGTGTTTGATTCTCTTCAAATTCGTGCTAGTGCAACTTGCATTAATGGAATGGAATGTAGTTGCAGTTAAAGATACTATAATATGTAAATCAAAGTTCTGAAAGTTCCTTGAAAGCCAATTTGAGCTAGATTTTATTTTTGTGAGACTACCTCCCATTCAATTATGCTCAATTTGTTGAAAATAATGATCCTTACAATAAATAGTAAAATGATTGAGGTTAGGTGATAAGCTGTAAATCTATTAAGATGATGTTTACGCTTTTACTTCAAAGGTCTTACGTTCATGGCGTGGTATTAGGATGCATTTCTGTTAGCAGGTGTGTATTTTCTGTTCTAATATTATTACCTACTCAATGGCAGCTGAAGTGAAAATTTATCTACAGAAGAAGCTCTTTCTTAAAAGACATCAACTGAAGTTTCCCGTCACATGAGGAATGGCTCCATCTGATATCACACACACACTCACATGGGTCGCACCGCTAGGGTCTATAAATTGCGTCGCCTATATTCATTGCTTCCTTAATTGCCTAATATATCCCGCGGGCTCCCTCTAAAAATATATTACGAATAAATTATTGCCCGCGATCAATTCCATCAAGACATCCCAGAATATATATTGCATCGATAGTCTTTTTTTCTTAACACCCACGGTTCTCCAATTTTCTTTTGTGTAACATCGAAGCCGTATATTTTTGGAAGGATATCTATCATTTCTTTTCCTTTTCTTCATCTCATTCTTTTCGTTCCCCTTAATGCGCTGCCATTGCCATACATTCCAATGAAGCCCAGAGACAATTTCTTGCCTCCCCACCTCCATGCCCTCCTGTGTTAATAGGTGCACATGAAATATCACCCATATAGAAAAGGCACGGGGTGAACACCTGTGCCGTTGATGTATCGCACTGCCGAATCGCACTTCCTCCTGATTAGGGTAACCAGCTTTTGAGAATGCTAATCTTTGCCAGAGTAGGCATGCAAGTCTAGAAACAATCTAGAAACAACACTTTTGGGGAAAATAAATAGTAGCTAAAATACTGGGCGTTGCCCTTGGTTTGACGATTTATCCCTAAAACTTTGGACTTAGGTTGCTCTTGTCCAAATATTATCCTTAACACACTTAAATATTTAATTAAAACCCTTAAAATACCCTTAAGAAGTAGGAAATAAACTAAATAAAAACACCGGAAGACACTATGCAAAAGCACTGTTGAAGAACTCAAATACCACAGGAAGGAAAGCGAGTAGAGAAAACCGAGTGAATGTAGTACGTTGCATTTCTATTTCGATAGTATAGAAAAGTGTATGGATTGTTTGTAGAAGAGTGAGAAGAGAAATATATGTGACTGTGTTACTAAAAGAACATTTAGTAGCGAAAACCTGCATTTTTATTTCAAACATACAGAACATTACAGAAGTGTATGTAGAAGTGGGAGTAGGGAAAGAAATATTGTACTTCGTAAAAGAAAAGTGAATGGAGAAAACCGTTTGAATGTAATGCGTTGCATTTGTATTTCAACTGTATGTTGAAGAACGAATAGATAAGAACACCATGAAAGTGTTACATAAACGAAGAGTAGAGAAGACCATGTGAATGTAATTCGATGGATTTCAATTTCAATCATAGACAATTATATGTGGCGGCGCCGTGGCCGAGCGGTTAGATCGTTCGCCTACCACCTAGATGGGCTGGGTTTGTTCCCAGGACCGCATGTGGTACTTGTGGTGGACGAAGCGGCGTCTGGGCGGGTTTTCTGCGGGTTTTTCGATTTCCCCGCCATTCATTCCACCAATTGCTCCATTATCACCTTTCCAATCATCGATTTCGCCTGCATTTCATAACATCCTCCTCCTCACTCTCATACCTGGTACTTGGCTGTTCACTCGCTTCCAAGTCTTCACTCTGTCGGTCCATAGATTCCTGTGCTCCCCGACAGGCGTCTCACCCTATGCACTGGGTTGTAAGTTCTACAAAGTGGAGGGTAATCAGGTAGAGAAGAAAAACATTTTATGAAGTATGTGTTGAAGGGCAAGTAGTAAAGGGCATGTGAGTTTGTTACGTAAAAGAAAAGTGAGTAGAACTGAGAACGTAATAGTTGCATTAGTAAAATGGATGGTATAAAAACCTCCTCTAAATAAATGTATAGCAGAGCATAAGGGACAAACAAACACTCATTTTTATATAATTATATAGATAATATTTTGAGAATGGTCCTGTTATCAAAATACGTATTAACACGGCCCGATTATTCCATTCTTCTTCTTAATTCACTACACTTTCAATCCACATTTTTGGTCTTCGGTTAACAGTCTAATTAGCCATCAAATTTCATGCTTGCTTTAATGATTAATTGATATCGTTTAACCTGGTAGGCCAAACAGGAGAGCGAATGAATGAAATGGTTGAAATGATGTTCAAATGGGCCGGGGATCCCGAGAGTTTAGGGTCATCTGACATTCGCGTTTTCAGGATAAGGGTAAACGCGCACCTCCCCCCTCCCAAAAAAGCTAAAGCTGTCCAGGTAACTCACTCTAACCGAGATTTGAGCTCGGGATCTCCTGAACCTGAGACGCATATTCTATCCGGAAACACACCATAGAGATGGGCAAATTTATATTTATGCATTCCACTATATAAAATAGCAAAGTGACAATAAATTTGTTATAGAATTAGCTTTGAAACCCTTTACTCTTTGCATGATTACTAGGAAAAAGACAAAGAAACATAAAGAAAAAAGGAGAAAAAGAAAGTACTCCCCAGAGAAAAGTATAATTACTTGAAAATTCAAACCATCTGTAAACAATATCTCGGAAATTGTTATCTTCACAATTCAAATTTATTTGGCATAAGTTGCGTCATATAAATTAATAAGATCTACGTGCAATATGATTTTGACTATCACTTACAGTTTACCAGTTATGCAAAGGTTATTTAGAATGAACAGAACTTCAGAGGATATATCAAGGAAATTCAAGATATACTTTATAGCCAAAGGCTTGTAATAGAATTGTTTTATAGGTATCTTTTTATTTATTTGTGTGCGCATGTGTGTGAGTGTGTGTATGTTTGGGTTTTTGGTCGGCTAGCGGTTTAGTATGAGATTTGTGGCACCGAGCTGGGAATCAGGCTACCTGAATAAATCTTAAGTAAGGTTGGGATAACTAAATTAAACAAATCTCTTGCTTTTTGGAAAATATACAAGGCAATGAAATAATTTCAAATCATCCACATTAACGATGCAACATAATTGTATTTCTTACCCTGTCTCAATAGATTATTAACTTTCCCTTATTTCCTTTTAGCAACAAAATTAAATTTTACTTATTTCTTCCTATCAACAAAATCTTATGAAATGCAAAATTCTTAACACGCCTTCCTTATCTGAATAAAGACGATTGCATGAACCGTATACATATGATACTATTCTTTCGATGCAGTAACGTTCTTAGAACATTTTTTATTATTAGCAATTATTCTACTTAAAGGTGTAGCAGGATTTGAATTGAAGTAAACGAGAATGGATTTGGCTTATTTTAATTTTTTTTCCTTCTGTTCTTGAGAGTCTTTTTTTTTTTTTTTTTAACAATTTTGCTAATATATTACTTCTTTAAGTACTATATTTCTAATATATTTCTTCTCTAAGTAACCTTAATGTTACTTTTTCTTCCTCTTTTCCAGTTTGTCTTTCTCTTAGGTATAGAATTTAAACCACTATTCCTGTATAACAAATGAAATACCATTACAGACTTCCAGTTCAATTATAGGACTAGTGCTATGAACTGGTAGAACAATGCGAAAAGATGATTCACCGTATGCATCAAAGCGCCACTGTGCGTGAGTCAGAAAGACCCTGTTGTTCTAAATGCCGTAAAAGAAATTGATAGCAATTGCACATACCAACTACACAGCTTTTGCACATGAGCACAATGAATCTTATTTTGAACATCTTTGAATTTTGAGCGTATCACAATAGAATTAAGTAGCGACCGGGGATTAAACCACCCAACCTACTGTTCAGTATCCGTCCGAGCAACCCAATGCAAATTTTGTCAACACATGTTTCTTCGTCATTTTCAAGGAGAGAATAGCTAGCTCATTAATGTGTGAGATCCCCATCTCCTTTAGATCGTTTTGCAGCTATCCATTTGAACCAACTGCACAGTTCTCTACTTCACGGATGAAATACTGGATAGTATCGATACATTTGGAACAATTAGCAAAATACTTTCTTATTCTGTTAGCATTGTTCACACATTCTGCGGTATAGTTATGTATAGGCGTGTCCGTTATTTTAGGTCATCTTTTAGAGTGAGTTGTACTCTAAAAATTGGTAGTACAATGGACCATGGCATCTTCTTTGTTTGAAAATACACGTCAATCTCTTTACTTTGAACTGCTTGCTCTGTAAGTTACATTCTTTAGTACAATGACACATTTTGTCAGAGCCTGTTGAAGATAAGATACATTAAAGTTTTAGTTGACTACAGGAAAACACGCAGCCGAATTATCAAATGTGAGTTCGTTTGTGACTAAAAACTATTTATGATTACGATTAGATAATTACCAAAGGAAAATACTAATCACAAGGCAACAATGGATGTTTGGGGTAAACCAATATAAATACCAATTTCTCCCGCCTCTGTGATCTAGAGGTATCCTGTATGAATTACATTCAAGGAGTTTCGAGTTCAAATATTGTTTATGGCGAGTTACCCGAGGTTTTATTCGGAGCTTCTTCTTTATATTGATAAGACCAATGTTGGACAACTTAAAGCTCTATGGACCCGGGCAGATTTGAGCATCATTTCACACATTTGATTCATTCATATTTCGATATGACCAATCTCCTACCTAGTTAAAAGAAGCTAAGCTAAACTATCTGATGTGTTGCACTCACATGACATTCTCTACTCATGGGCGCTGACCACGTGCCACCCTTCAGTTCTGCACCCCAAATATGACGCCTGTAATGGGCCGAGGTGGAGGACGCAGCGGCTGGGCGGTAAGGCTGTAGTACTCTTCATGGGCTGTAGAGCCAGGGCTTAGATTAGCTTAGCTTTAGTTAGCTTAGAGGAAAAGAATAAGTCTTCTAAAGGGTTTAGTTTTATATGGTTCACCCTGTATAGTAATTGAGCTAAGGATGAAATTGTTATCTTCAGAAATTTTGCATCAAAGGATTTATGGACAATGCTTCGAAAAAGCTTTCTATAAGGAAACTTTTCTGTAGGAAAGCATTAATGTCACTGAGTCATCATGGTCATGACCATCACCAACTTCAGAGACTTGGATATTATCCTGTTCTTAAGGATTTCTTTTCTCATCTTGCGTTTGGACATCGTCTTTACCCCCACCGCTTCTGATGGAATTATGTTGTTATAATTTTCCTTCATATCTACCTGTGGCTTTGATAGGGAGATTTGATTGAAAACCTCTGTGACACATCTGTAGAAGTCACGGAACTTAAATACCAACTTTGGCATTTATCAGACTTTTCGTTTTTGGTTACAGGTTAGGGCGCGCATAACGAATGCCTAATTTTTGATTGGTAAGTATTTGGGAAAGTTAAAAATGGAAATGGAAATCTGCTTCACAATGAAAGATATAAAAGTGTTGAAGAACACAGTGAGATTGTGCAGTCGAGAATAGCCATTGGAATATGCACGAACTCCTTTCATGAAGACAGCCCCCTCGTTTTCTCTACCCGAACTTTTCAATAAGGTTTTCACAGCATGTGGCAGAGAAATCTCACCAGATTGATCAAAAGCCGCTCAAGGCAAAGGTACTGACGGAAGCAACAGGGACCAAAGTTCATCCACATTAGTCGGTTCACAGTGAGTAATGTGAGAAATCACACTTGGCCAATCAGAGTGCACATTGTGAAGATATACGTCACAGGAATATCAGGATGTAAACATTTATTCAACCTTTAAAGTATTTGTGAACAATCAAACCAAATGTGCAAACGCATGGGTGAGACATACCTGTATATTCTCTCTATCTTTCAATATTTCTTCTTAGTTTTAATTTGTATTTATCTTTTAAATTGCCGGTATTGCTTAAACATTGAAATAACGTAATGCGCAGGTTACAAAGGCACTATTCTGAAATGATGTAGTGACGCTAGAAATCTACATTACAACCAATTACGAAAAACTGTATTCTTATATTCACATGAATTTCTCTATCATCTTTTATTTTTATAAAAGTTTCACAGAATTTATTAAGGTAATAACTACGCTATATAGCAGCTGCTAAACTGGACAAAAGTAATGAATAACTAAAATAATGGATTTGTATTTCCGAGATTAACTATGTAAACAAAATCCACCATCTGGAAAGAAACACAGTCTAAAATATGCCTATAAGATAAATGACCCACATCCATTTATGTCATTTTTTAATATTGTGACTTAGTTTTTCATTGTCACTTTACTATTCTGGTCAAATTCAGCAATTTCATCAAGAATGCTATGTATTTCACATAGTGAAAAACTATGTTTTTAATTTTTTATTATTTATAAATTTAAATGCATAATATGCATAATCGTTATATCAGATATGTTTATATATTTTAATAAAACATAATTGTTGTTTATTATTTATTTTAATATAATCATTATCATTGCTTTAGAGTTTGGATCTACATACTGCTCTGAGCAATTATTTTCAAAAATCAGTCGTGTCAAAATTACATTCAGATCTGCCTTAACAGATATGAATTTAGTTTATATTCTACGGCTAAGTTGTTCGGCTTTGAAGCCTGATTTAAGTAAATTGCTGATGAGAAAACACGGCGGTCGATATGGAAGTTAAGCGGTTTAAAATATCTGCACAAATGTAGTTCATTTTTACGATTACAATGTGCCATGTATTTATTCGTACGCGCAAACAACGATGTAATGAGGAACAAATTTAAGATTTTGTGTCGTTCCGCAATGCTGTGTGGGAGCAGTTTCTACCCTCCCTTGTTTTCTTTATTGACACGCTTTTTATTCTAAATGTTCTGTAGCTCTAAAGATTTGTACAGAATTTCAAAACGTAAATTAGGACATTTTAGGCATACTCTTGTATCCATCTCAGCAGAAAATCTCACATTGATAAACATAGCTAATAAATTAAGCAGAGATAATAGAGGTATTTTCATATTAAGAGCTTTAAGTTTAAATATTGATAAACAATGAGTGGCAAATTATACTATAATTATATACAGTAGCCACTGAGATTCTAATGCACGTCTATGACACAAATAAACTTTTAGTAGACCTAAAAAAAAAAAAAAAAAGAAACAAAAAGAAAGAACAATTAAGTTAATTTGTGGAGTCACATCAAAAGAATATTATAAATTACAGCTATGCAACTCGGTGCACCTATATTTCCGAGCATTTATATTCTAAATGGTCTTTGTCGTACAAACAGGAATTTAGAAAGATACATCAGATGCTTTTTTGTTCACAACTATCCCACAAGGAGAAGTAATATTATGCATTTAAAAACTGTAAATATAGTAACACCCAAAAGAGTAATGAATTGCAGTCATTAAATCTGTCTAATGCGTGCATGATACAATAAATCTTTTTTTAAAATAACAATTTCAAAAGTCGTGTTCGAATGGTTTTATCAGCAAAATCCCTTTATGATGTGCGTGAATGCCTTGATAATCCGAAGGTAATAGTTATTGTGACACCGGGCTTTGCGCACAACAAAGGGTGGACCAGCGAGCGGGCAAAGGCGTTCCAGGTCAGGTTACCTCGCACCTCTGTTTGTGTGTGAGTAACAACAATCGAAGCGGCTACACAAAGGGATGTTCTCCGGAGCCTTCGAGAAAGAGCTGGTTGCATCATCGCCAGCACGTTTGTGGAGATCGAGAAAGGTCCATGTGAAGTCACCCCCTCTATATAAGGGGCGAGGGAGCAGCAGAGTTAGAGGAGTTACAGTAACGAGTGGGTCAGTGTGTCAGCTGTGCGTGTGCCTCGTAAAGAAGATTTAACGATTGTTGAGTGATTCAGTCGTCGGACTTGAGACATGGAGAATGTGAAGATCGACACTGAAAGGACTGAGGCAAGGTTACGAGAAGTAAAATTTGTGAGTTGTGATAGCACGAAAGACTGCAGACTGTGTTAACGATGAGAAGAAAATTGTGTGTTTGTGATAACATTTTAAAAGACAATAAACTGATAGAAAAATTAGTCGGACTAATTTTGTCATTTATCACAATGGTGTCAGGAAGCGACACCGAATTGCGTCGAATTGCCGCTTTGTCACTTTAAATATTCAATTTCTATATATGTAAGATCTCTGCAGCAATAAAGGTATTTATCTGCTACGTTTAAATATCTGTTTTCTTGTTCTTAAGATTAGCTCATGCAAACACACAAATATGTGTATTTATATTATAGCTTAACCATTTCTTGGGCAATGGCCTCAAGAGTGTGGAAACTTAAACATACTCGTGATTACGACAGCCATACATTCAGACTGATATATGGACTCTTATGGTGTGTGAAGAAACCGAGTCTTTCTCTAAAAGAACGGAAAAGGAAGGCTACCTATGATTCACAATCAGGCTTTTCCTATTAGTGCCCCACAGAGTCGGTCACATAAAATAATGAGCATAGCTAATGCGAAGCATGAAACGCACACGTAAAATTCCTACTAATGAAGCAAATTGCACGTCCGCTGACGATTATGAAAAGTGGCATACGGTAGAGGTAGGTACCTCCCTACCTCCCAGCCGCGAGAGAGATGTATTGCTACCGTGTCCTTGCCTCCTTCCCATTGCGGTGTATATTTTTCTTGCTGGCCGGCCCTGCTCACATACACTGCCCCCATGCTGGGCGCCATGTCCGGTAATTTCTGATTGGGCACGGACTCGGGGCTGCTGCAGAAGAAGAATTATTGCTTCAATAGTATATATAGGCCTTATGGTTTGCCGTATTGACGTTAAAAAATTGTGTACCAGACTTTCTATTTGGGCTGTGAGAGATTTATGGTATTTATAGATAATACTGTTCAGCTCTCCTCTTTTTGTATGACCTGCTCCTCGTCCTGAAAAGACCTGTGCTTGTTAGAGTCTTTTTATATGCTGCTTGTTGCACGCGCTATGGAATGTTAATTCGATCACCTCTTTCTCGCTTCGAAATACTTACAGAGATTCGACGTTGGTTAAACCCGAGGCAACAATAGCGTGTAGGTTGCTTACAAATAAATGAGCTTTCAGCTATTTGCTTCATGCTAACATTTCAATTTGATGACCTGAGAATACTTTCGCATTATTTGATAACATTTGTGTAAAGACCTCTTATACCCAAATAGCAATAAGCAAATTTCGAACTTTCTTGAAGAGTAAGTCTTATGTTCTATGTACTAGTGATCGATAACTTTCGAAGTATGGGTGCGAGCTTTTAGAAAAGTGGGCTGAAAGTTTGCAATGTAAAACACCTGGATTTTCTTAAAAGGATTAAAAATTACATGCGCATTTATTAATTTATCTAGCAAAAATTGCGTTACAGATTCTGGTATCTACTCAAACAAGCAGAATACCTTACAGCATAGATCGAAGTAATATAGAGACACAAAACTTACAAACACAATAGAAGCTAAGAGAAACATTGACAGCGTATAGACCAATAAGTTTTCCGAAACTCACACACATAATAAGCAATATCTCCGAAATGGTTCACCTTACAGGAAAATTTAATTAGGCATAAATTGTGTATTTTAGCAAGATCTACATTTTTTGTATTGCAAGATTTGGTCTATCTCTAACGGTTTACCAGTTATGCAAAAGTGGTCCAAAGTAAATACGACTACAGGGGCTATAGCCAGATAATTCAAGATACACATTTCATTTGTCATAAAAATATCTCAAACATATGGCATTTTAATTAAAATCGTTTGAGCCATTTTCAAGAAAATCTAAAGTTTCGAAAAATTTTCCATGTAAAGAATAGTTTAGCGTAGGTCTATTTTCTTCAAAATCTTCGTATCGCATCCTTAAAAGACATTAAACTTAAATACCAACTTTGGTTTTTAAGCGACTTTTCGTTTTTGAGTTATGCTGTCCACAGACTGACAGACACACAGACACACCCATACACACACACACACACACACACACACACACACACACACACACACACACACACACACACACACACACACACACACACACCGATATTTTTCTAAAACTGTTTTCTTTATTCAGGGGCCTCAAAACATATATTTCCTGTGAAATCTTGACATGAAATTTTTGGGTGGAATACAATACTTCCCCTACTTACCAGTAGAGAAAGTAAAATTAGTACATGGTTACCTTATGGGGTTGTCAGTTTAACAATTAAGAATCAGAAGATACGGAATGAGAGAGAGGGTTAGAGGGAGAAAAAACGGGTAACTCAATCATCAGGTTCATATAGGTATGGTGAAAATCTACTGGAAAAGTTATTTTCAAAGTTACACATCATTGACTACTTCAGTGCAGATGTAACATGTTTTTTCTACTTTTATTCCATCTTTTTTCCCCTTTTCCGTCTGTTTCGCCCCGTTTTATTTTTCTCTGCTTTTCTTTTTTCACACATATACACAATAAAAACAAACATCCATGTCCAAGGTGGGACTCGAACCCGCCACCACCCTCTGCGTGGCGGAGCGCCAAATGCATACACTCCAGCGACCTGAGCTACGAAAGTCAGCTTCATGTGAAACCTTCTTGGAGTGCAATGCTAGATTACTACAAATGTCAGTACAGCACTACAACCCGATATCCTTACTCAGTGGGAACATACAAATCAGGAAAAGGAATGGGCAGAATACTTATAATTCAATATTTTGCAACTACATCTGTAATTTCATATTTTTATACTAACTTAAAATTATTGTAGAAAAATATTGAATTTTGTACCATCCAAAATTTATTTTTCAACAATTTTAATGTGTTTCTCGAAATTGGGGCATCATTTAAAAAAAGAGTATGCAATCATTTTCTTTAACGTGTTTCTGAGGGTCAGTAAAATTTTTTATAATAATCAGGTAAAAATTGAATCCTTTGGAGCAGTTTTAACTATGGCACAATTCTGGGAAAAAATTGCAATAAAACAAGGTTTAAAATTACCCTGGTTATTAATAAGATACACCTGTTCTGTATGAATTCAAGTTAGTTGGTAATTTAAATGCGTTGAGCACCAAAAAAGGACATTTTTCTTAAATTTTAGAATTTATGTTATTTTATTATGAAAATAAAATTACCTTAAGTTGTAGGCCAGGAGTGAATATCAATACTTTCACAGCCATTATGGCGTAAACATAAATCTAAATGCAATAATCATCTAGTCTGGTAAGTGAATGATATCACACTAATCGCTGCACATTTAGAAGTTCAAGAGTTATCAACAGTACCGGTAAAAGCATAATAAGGCAGAAACATTTTACAAACATAAATAAGATTTCACTCAAAGCACTACTTTGACTCCTAATTTAATATCAAATCTCTCATCTGATTCATTCAACTCGTGATGTAACTAAGGGACAAACGTTTCTTTCAGGAAGTTAACTTAACCATTCAATGTTGCCCTGTAACTTGCAGCGGGATAAGTGAGGTTATTAAATTTGCGCTGAACTATACCCTCAAGGTGATCGCGATTCAGAGACACCATTGTCTCAAAGACGACTTGCAATGTTTCCACGAATTAAATGAGTTCAATGCACGTTAGAGTATGCTATCACAATTGGTCAAGTTCTGATCCTGAGAACCACAATTGATTCAACCTTCACAAGACTAGTGCAAAAAAAAATTTACTTCCATAAAGCCACTCAGTGATACCACGTACCGCGTGAACTCTGCACCTTCCGCCTCCGTCATAGTATGTCAGAGGAAAGCAATGGAGTTTCACCTCTTTCCCGTGCTGGCGGGATGAGATTTCTGAGGTTATGAATAAGCTAAGTATGCGTCAATCAAACAGCGCTTTAATTAGTCCAGAAATACCTACTTACGAGGCTGAGAGCATCCCTAGCAGACCTCCCAGCAAGGTAAGAACTCCAAAGAACTGTGCTAGTGAAGAGAGCAAATCCAACACAGAGTTATTGGAAATGAACGAGTATTTTCTTTCTCAGTCATTAATTTTGAAGTGTGGAGCCAACATGACCCCAAATACCTCTTTTGGGACAAAGGAGGGGGAAACGACAGCTAAGTCCGAGGTGCCACTCCATGTTCAATTATCCTTTCAAGGTAAGGTAAGCTGTACGGAAGGTAGCCCAAGAGAAAGGAGCCAGACAAGAGGAGACAGAGAGTGGTCGACAGGAGCCCCGACAGCACAGTGGACAGGGATCGTACAATTTTTAGAAACTCCCCGGTGGCCAACGGAGAGGAAATTTGGGGGATATAATGAACTTTCCCAACATTCGCCTAGTGACTCGAGGAAACCCGATAAAACCCATGGGTCTGGAAGCTCCGCCATAGGAATCGAACCCACGACTCATGCAGGCCGTAAACCCTACCATTTGAACCATCCCTCTGGGTTTCTCCCTTCCAAAATAGTACGTCGCTGTTTTCTGATGCGCATTAATATGGATACAAAAACATTTGGTGTTTTGCATGGTTCTTTAAACACCCTCTCCTGTGCGATGTACAGGAGTTGCTTGCCCAGCGTTGCACGCTTGCATCGTGAGCAGCAGCATCAGCGACCGCCATCACAAATAATAATTATCTTTCCCAACTAAAAAGCATAAGAAATTGCTTGCGCACGTTTCTTGACAGGAGTCGATTACTCCTGCTGATCCAATGTTTATAGTTGCGATCGGAGAATTGTACGAGATGACTACTACTTTTTATTTTTTTCCAAACGGTTGCCAATCACGCCATGCGTTTTCCCCAGTTCGTGGCTCAAAATGTAAGAAACGTTATTTATGATCTAATTAACATGTGGTAATTATATTGGAAAACATTCCATCCGTGTAGCCCCCATTATCATGAACTGTGCAGCTTGCCTTCCAAACAGCAGTGATGTAATGGGTGGAATAGGGAGTCCTTAATATTTGTGCTGACGATAGGGGGTTCCTATTTCTCAGTAGGGAGTCCTCGGTCGTGATATATATGGCGCTGGAGTCCTTAAATTTACAGTCGAAGTGTCTTAAAGAAATTAATCAGTATTGGTGAACAACAGGCTTGTTGCATGAGTGGGCGATAATCTAGCGTGGTATGCTAACGAAGTTTCTCAAAGCTGCTCTTACAAGTAGTGGGTTTGCCTTTCTTATTTCATTTGAAACACGTTTTCTTTCCACCATCAATCTATTGTCAAGCAAGTGGGCATAGCGTATTTCAGTTTATCTCCAACTTTGCACAGTTGAGCATTGTGGCAAAAGAACAAATCCTATTTGCGTCTCTCATTATCTTCAAATTACCCTCTGTAATTAGTCTTCATTTCTTTAGATGTAGACAAACCCGATGCAGTTGTGTTTAGAGTTCATTTTTCACCAAAATAAGGAATGTAAAAAGGCACTAGAATATGGATTTGATCCAAAAACTGCCGACACGATCTCAAAACCACACATTCAAAATCTTTTGTGTGTATACGTGTATGGCGTGTTTGTTACAGAGCCAATTGAGCTCGACATAGAGAGATTCACAAATACATAAATGCATAACATCTAAGACATTTTCGCTGTTCTTAAGGGGAGCCGAAATGGTGAATATTCTGACATTTTTCCAAATTCAGGTTTTACTTTCATATGAATATTTAAGATTTTCCGCTCATATTGGTATAAGTTTTATGAAAGTACCTTAAACGCAATTATACTAACCTTATAGTTGAAAATAAAGCTGCATATACATAGGATTAAGGTATGGTACGTTTGTTGCAAGGCCAATTAAGTTCGACAGAGAAAGATTCACATAAATGCACAATATCTGAGATATTCTTCTTATGCTTCTATTTCAGGCTCTTTGGCATTTTAAGTTCTTGTGAATTTTTTAAGTTTCATTTTATATTCAGATTCTAAAAAGTATTCTCTCTCTCTTCACTGTTACTTTATGAAAACCAAGTTGTGTTACATTCAGATGACTTTCTCCACTAATTCTTCAATAGAATGACATAATTTATCCTATAACGAAAACCCTTTTAAATCAGGTATTTTACTAAATGCAAGTTTATGTTGTTTAAAGAAATTGTGATTTAGGTTTAAGGAGAATTTACTTTTCAAATTGAGTATTAAAATGATTTAGAATAAGGCGGAATATAATACGAACTCTTCTTCCAAAAGCCTCTTTTTTAATCTACTTCATGCTAATCCTTTGCAGAAATAGCTTTTATTGTACATTTCTTTAGGTAGAAGGGGAATATGGGAATACAGTATGGTTAAGCGATAGTAAAATATTTTCAGAACGGATTGTTTAGTGATGGCTCTGATTTTTTTTTTTTTTTTTTTTTTGGCATAAGCATGGCTTCTTTTTAATTCCGGTGTATAATAAAGGATATCTTGGAAGTGAATAATGCCACAGAAATGTTTTCTTGTTGAAAGTTCTGGGACTTAACATCATTACCCAGAAATTATTCAGAATATACATTTAATTTGTCATACAAATATCTTAAATATATGGTACTTTTATCAAAGTCGTTACAGCCAATTTTGAGAACATAAAAATAAGGAATATGTGTTTGTGTAAAGTGTAGTTTGGGCTGGTGAATTTTGTTGGAAATCTTCGCCTTGTACTCATGGAAGACGAACACAAATGATTGGTGTTTAATGGAGACACAAACATACACAAACACACAGAGAGAGAGAGAGAGAGAGAGAGAGAGAGAGAGAGAGAGGGAGGGAGGGCGAGAGAATAATTTCCTAAATATGCTTTTTTGGATTGAGGGGTTTCAAAATATGAATTTCCTACGAAATCTTGATATTGAATTTTAGGAAGGAGTGCAACAATTTCTCTACTTGTTGTAGGATGTGAAGCTTTCACGGCGATAACTATTAATTAGAACTTCTAGCAGTCGTGTAATATCTTTTAGTTTTCGACGTTTCGGCCACACTAAGCTCGAGTGCCATCATCCAATGAATAATAATAAACGGCTATCTCAAAAATCAAGGCCTTCTTTTAAGTATTCCTATCCAAGCTATGCCCAGTCGTAGGCTGTTAATAAGTATTAGAAAGAAAAGGTAAAATAATCATTAAAAAAAGGTTTTAATACTTTATCAATCTGGCTTAGTCACAAATATTCAAACTCCTACGATTCGTTTTCAGACTGTGTATCCTCTAAAAAGATATGTTCGTTGTATTTGCTTCTGTTCTTTTTTCTCCTATTTCTTCACTTTAGTATGTTTAACAGTTTAGTCTAAACCTTAACCGGGCTAAAAGACACTAAGTTAAGCATTTAAGGAAGGGCAGTACTAAATTCCCAATCTCGAATGTTAGTGATTTTTGGATAAATGTTTAATCTTTTGTCTTATAAAGCACTGACCATTTTGAAATGTTGATGTTTACCTTTAAGTTATTGCCTTCATAAAATACTCCATTGTTTTACACCAGAAGTTTCATGTGGCACTTCACAAAAACAAATACATAAATAATACCCAATAAGCAAGAATGAACAATATTACATCAATATTTGCTTTATTTTCGGACTAATAATTGTACTTATCAAGAGCAGTATGTTTTCAGGTTAGTTAGCAGCTCTAAGTAGGTGGGGCACAGAAGGCATGACATCTCATGATAACGAATGGTGTGCCGGAACCTAGTTCCAACGGTTTTTGCAAGGTCAGTGATTAAACATTTATCCGAAGACGCTAACCTTTGAGAATGGGAATTTAGTACTGCACTTCCTTAAATGCATAACTTTGTGTAAGAACTTAATTACCTTTCAGCCCAAAAATTTAGAATTAAACTGCTAAATGTACTGAAGTAAATAAATAGGTGAAGAAAAGAACAAACAAATACAACGAAGATATCTGTTTAGAAGGAACACAGTCTGAAAACGAAATTGTGGGCGTTTCAATGCTTGTGAGTATGTTACATGAAGTAATAAAAGCTTTTTTGTGATTATTTTAGTTTACTTTCTCTACCACTTACCTACAGTAAGTAGAGGAACTATTGCACTCAATCCTAAGATTCGATATCAAAATTTTACTGGAAATTCACATTTGTGCACTCCTTCAATCCAAACAAGAAATTTGGGAAATTATTCTGGTGTGTTAGTGTGCATAAGAGAAGGCATGACTTCCCGTAATAACGAATGGTGTACCGGAACCCAGTTCCAACGCGTTTTTTTTAAGGCCAATGACCTCTCACCCCAGTACGTCACGCATTGAGGTTGTCTTAGCCCGGTGGTATCGCTACTGTTTACCAAGCAGATCATCCAGTTGCAATTTAACAGAGGTGCTACTTGATTGAAAAGTAGCGGCCCTGGTCTAGAAAACCGCATAACTGGCGGGAGAGACCGGGCCGCTAACCACGTCCCCTCTCCAGTACTACACCCCACTCATGACGCCTGTGGTGGGCAGAGGAGGAAGACCTAGCGATAGGTCTTGGCCCGGATGACTATGGTGCCACCGGGTTACGTTTTTACGGCACTAATTATCAAAATATCTGCAGTTATATTCCTGAGAGATAGTATTTGGTGAAATGTGTTTTATTTATCTTTGTCAACACATATGACAACCCAAATACCCAATTTTGTAAACTTGTTTGAATATTTTGTCTTCTATAATAAGTCCAAATCGCTTGGAATATTTTCGTATAGTCTTGAAAATATTTTGCCTGTCTCTATTTATAATAAAATTTATTGATGGCTTCCTTTTCCTACATTAAACTTTAAATTATATTAAATGTGGGTATCTAAATGCACTCAATTGCAGATTCGTCAACAAAATGCCTGTGTGCACATGTTGCTCTATTGCTGACGCAATGTTGATCACTGAGTTAGCCTTGCAGAATGGGATGGGTAAGTTAAAATATTGCATATAACAGCAGAGCAATTTAACTCCTATAGCCCGGAGCATACCTCCCTGCAATGATATGTTATTAGCGATTTAAAACGTTTTCGAATTACTCGCAGAGTAATGTTTGTCTCTATAATTTACTCTCTGAGTGAGCTTTTCCGTTGTTGTGTTGATGTTACATAAAATGTAATTTATTACGGACCGTAAACATTTAATGTATATGGTAGCCTTTATCTTATTGGTAAAGCGTACCGCATAAAGCGTAAACAAATGAAGGCTGCTTAATGCATACCATTTTCTCATTTGCCAACAACTGCTGCACTTAGAGAAATGGCTGAAATGATAGACGCTTAGTGCCATTTACGGAAGGTAAAAACTTCCAGACCTTTCGATAATGAAGGATGAACTTTTCAAAAATTGGACACGGTGGCATGAAATTGCATCGATCAATGTACACCTACTCAAGCATTGTAACAAATTTCATCAACTAAAACAATTGGAATTTGCATAACGTAAATTACGAAAGTAATTACTGTAATTGATTTTCATATTCAATTAGGACTAAATTACCTACTAGTTATTTGTGTTGCTGTAATATTTTATCATTAGAACATGAAGTTGTATACAAATTTGTTATACTCCACATTCCATAGCGCGTAAAACAATTAGCAAAGCGTAATGTGACTGCTTTATTTTATGCACTAATAATTTACGTTTATTTTAAGATACGTTGTGGTCAGCCTGCTGCCTTCTAAGCCGAGATTTCCTGAGGTACATTGCTGACAGTTCCCAGCCTTCCAAATGTGTGAAAGTATGAATGTGCGGATTGCGTTCCAATATATAACAAATTATGCATATTATATACTAACATAATATAAAAAATTATATATAAGTAACCACTAACATCTGCAACTCTTTCTGAGGTTAAGGTCGCCGATACCTATAACTTACAAGGGAAATATCCAACCTTTCAAACGACACTGGTCGGTCGGTCTGTAGTCTGTCCGTCACGGAGGGGATTCTGGCACGACAACCCATGGCTGTCAGACCACAGGAGGAAGGATGATACAGGTGGAACAAATACGGTGGGTCTCTAACAGGTGCAGGCAAGTTCTTCAGTCGGACGGAGCACCAGGTCACCACGGAGAGCCCGCTACCAGCCAGTTCCAACTGGCAATCCCCTGAGACGGCGGCCGGCCTACCACAGCCCTTCCGCTCAGCCGAGCACCGATCTCGAGAGCGCAAGCACAGTCCGCCGGTGAATCCTCTTAACTCTCACAACCTGTAAAGTTAAACTACAAATTGCAGCTAACAAATCTGCCTATTTGCTATTTAAAGGTAAATTATTAAGAAACCCAGTTATACGAATACACGAAGAACGTATTCAACGCCACAAGTATATCAAATACCTTGGAATAACG
This sequence comes from Tenodera sinensis, assembly GCA_030765045.1. NCBI lineage: Eukaryota > Metazoa > Arthropoda > Insecta > Mantodea > Mantidae > Tenodera > Tenodera sinensis. The sequence continues at coordinate 87,478,102 of CM060965.1, forward strand.
CTTGATGAGAAAGGCAACTTCAAGACACATGTCACTCAGGTCTGCAACAAAGCCAGTAAAATTATGATGAAGATTGCCAGTATTGCCCAACGTCAATATAAACTACCTCTCACTACCATTAGAACATATCATAATTGTATCTTTACTGCCATCATTACATATGGTGCAGGAGCGTGGGCACAGTGTATGCAAAAATTAAACCTCGTCGCAGATCTCAGAAAATGCCAGAGGAAAATTCTTCTCCGTTTTACTGGAGCAGCAAGAACGACCTCTACTATGGCTCTTCTTGTGGCCACTGGTACCTGGCCAATATATCTACAGGTTCGCCTATATGGTGCTTACTATTGGCTAAAGAAAAGCAATCAACAAAAGATAGAAGATATAATAGGAAAACGATGCTATATGAAATGACAAATAAGGGCTGAGTTAATATCCTTATGGCAGTCAGAATGGGATAACCTGCAAACTGGGAGACGCACCTATATGTTTTACCCTAATATACGAGAAAGGTTACGACTAAAGCACCTAAATCCCTTACAAGCTGCATTACACTATATTACGGGCCATGGGCCATATGGCACTTACTTGAAACGTTTTAGTATCATCAACTCTGAAATGTGCACCAGATGCAATACAGAAGATACTCCTGAGCATGTAATGTTTAACTGTCAGAAATACAGTGAAATAGGACAATCTAACAGGGAAAAGCTCATGTACCTCACTTTATCGGAAATGGTCAGGAATAAGGAAAATCTAAATACTTTAAATGAGTTAGCGACTCAAATCAGTATAGCAGAAAGATCTTTAAGACAAACTGAACAAGAAAGAAATCTAAGAAATTTTTATACACCTCCAGCGACTGTTGTAGCACCATCCCGTCGATCGTTAAGATTGTCAAACCAAGTGTAAGCAGAAAGGAGAAGAACGAGGCCAAAACGACAGCCTGATGAGACTTGGACAGCCTACCAGAGACGAATAGCAGCGACTAGGGAACAATAAACTACATAAATACTATGAGATCACATATAACTTTACAATATCACCAATTTTCCTTATTGTTATTTAGTTTAATTTAGGTTAGTAACTTCTGCAAATTCTATTATGAACAAATTGTAATAAATAAGTTTAAATAAATGAAAATATCCGCACACTACGTCCAGATATAAGAAATTAGGGATCTGGACATAGCTGGCAGATATTATTTTATTATTTTTTTTATTTATTTTTTTTTTTTTAACCTGTAAAGACGGGATAGAGAGAATGAAAAGAAAGAAAGTGAAACGGGGGGACGCTAGGTAAATATCCTTCCCACCATTCGCCTGAGTGACCTGGGAAAACCTCCAAAACAACCAAGGTCAGCAAGGTCGACCGCGGGAATTGAGACCACGACCTCCCGAATGCGGGCCACAGACGTTATTGCCTGGGCCATTCCGCTCGGTCAATGATAAGGGCAGCTAAGGTCGTTAAGATACAGATTCGTCAGTGGGAGATAGGCGGTTCAAGTCCCACCAGGACTGTTCCCATCCGCATAACTAAATGGATGGGAGATATCCTAAACTTCGTCCTGAAACGTTTCCTTCATAGATTTCGTTCCCCAATTATACTTTCATTTCAATATCATCAATGTCCACTGTCTATGGTGTGGCATGTAGAAAGAACGGGTGTGTGAGAAGTCTTATGGAAGCTATATTAGGAAAAAGAAAGAGAACTAGCTCTGAGTTTCAACTGAAAATGCTAAATATCGAAGTTGCTATGTTGCACAAGTAGCACAATGATTACAGAGATTTCTAGTAGAAGCGCAGAGCACTTGTCTTATCGCATGAAACACTCCTGAACACACTGCTAAGCTTATACTTATTAGAAGTTCTGCTTCACAGCAATAATGTTCAACAAATTTATGAAAAAATGATTATAAGTGCATTCTAAAGAAAACAATGCCAGAATGTTAATGCTTTTTTCACTTCTTTGTTATTTTAAAATAAAAGCACGACATGTATATGAAAATATAGTAAATATTGCTAAAGCATTATCCTACCACTGACAATATTTCAGAGAATCCTAACAGAAAAATTTAGGGTAATTCAGAGCTGATGATTTCTGAAACTGACGTTACAATTTTCATATGCAGTTTTTGTGGGTGCTAAAGTAGAGAAATAATGGTATAACATTTTTCAACTCAGTCTTTATGATTGGCATTAAACAAAAAGTGTGGTTATACTAATTAATAATTGTTAACTATTTTTAAATGCTTCTAAGCACCTTCACTAATACCTGTTTTTGTACTAGTTCAATACATGTCCTACTTAGTTTTCAAAGCATAGTAAAATTTTCTCCTTCTTGTGGTTAATGAAACCTGCCCTCTCGTCCAAAAAATCTATAAATGTGGCAAAATCCTCAGCTTTGGTTCCTCTCCTCACTATCTTTCTTCCTTGTTTCTCTTTCTTTACTCTTATCTGTGCTACGTGGGCAATATCACAAGTTTTAAATAGCAGTAATAGAAGTGATAATGATATTTAAAATGGACGCAATTAACAGGTACCCATAATAATATAAAACCTGTGCCTGCTCCATGCACTTTCACTAATGTACCTATACTATGGAGGTCAAAATACCAGTATAAAATATCCTTAAATTGTTCTGCTAAGATACCTATATTACTAACATTAATGAAAGGTGGCCCAAATGACCTCGTTGTCCACGGGCCGTTAAACCCTACACACTCACTCACTCACTTAACGAAAGGTTGCAATGTCTTATGTTATTCGTCTTATCAAAGTTCTATAATAACATAACCTGTCAGCAAAGTTAGATTCATAACATTTTGTTGCCTATCGTTTTCTGAAATTCAATAATAAGAGAGGTAGTTTTTGACTTCGTGGCCCACTCTAATTGAGGGAAAGCAGCCTTTTGCCTTCAATGTTGTCTGCTAAACTAGTTGATATCATAATCCAAAATTAAATTGTTACTCCTGTTTCGGTTAATTGTATTGTTGTTTGCACTAAATGCTCCCTATTTACTTCAAAATTGCCATAACTACAAAACATTAATTTTTGTACCAAAGGGTGTAAAATCTGTTTTTGAATATACAAACACAGATTTAAGATATTGAGACATTTGCATCCTTCTCTTTGGCATACAACTCACCAGAATACTTGCATTTGGCATAGAAGTAGAAAAAGTAGACTCCCTTCAGCAAGAGCATGCCTTATGAGCATTAATATACCGTAATAAAACATGTAAAAAACACATAATTTAATGAGTTCCTTTCACTACTCATTCCATTTAAGAGATTTAACCAATTTTCCCAATGTAAAGCATTCCAGCTTAATTTCTGATAGTCATATCCATGTTGATGTGGTAAGGTTTAGTATTCTATAGCCAAATGGTGGTCTAAATAGACCATTAACAGAGGTTTCTGTGTGAGCATAAATCAGTCATTTATTGTTTTCACCGCAATTATGCAATGTAAACAATGAAGCAGCCCGCTTTAAATAGAGGGAACAGCAATGAAGTGCCGGGCTTCGAATAAATTGTACTGTTCACAGGCTGTGCACCATATGACCTTTCCTTCTTTCTTTGAATAAGGAGTCTAAGAAGGCACTTTTTCCTTCTTTTTTTATTTTTACTTGTTTGCAGATTAAGTATGTGGCAAAAACTCGATTTACACATTCCACCGTAAATATGTGTTAAGAGGCTTCCTGAATCTTTTACTAAGTACCTAATGATATATATTTATTTGTGTTAAACGAATACATAGTTGAGTATGACGAGGATTCAGCACAGTCCGTCATACCCATTCAATATAATTGCTTACAATCTTGACTACTAAATCTAATAATATTTTCTCAGCTGTTGGATACCAGCAGCTGTTTCTAACTGGAAACCAGTTAAAATTTACACCAATTACGCCATTTACACAAATGCTATACTTCTGTATAGCTATCCAAGGCATTACTAAGTAAAAGTTGTACATTTGAATTCCCTTTCAACAACCCAGTTCCATTTTTGAACCTTTTTCAAAATTGACCTAAACCCCTGCCCTCCTTTCTAAAAATCACCCTTAACGCTGTTCTCCTAGCCACCTTCCGCTACTTCTGTCGGTCTGGGTGGCTCAGTTGATTATATGCTGGCCTACTGATCCCAAATTCGCGGGTTCAGATCCGGGCTAGACCGAAGGTTTCTAAGTGTGCTTAAAAACGACAGGTGAAAGACAGATTTATTAGCATGTAAATGAACTCCTGCTGGACGAAATTCTAGCATACCGGCGACACTGATGTGATTCTGGCAATTGACAGTGTCGTTAAACAACAAAATAATTTGAATTTAATGTCCGCCACTGTTACAAAAATTACTTTCTCCATATATCCGTTCCTTGGCATTCAAAAATGTTCCTCCACAAATGGGACACCCAATTTGTGGGATGCCCTTTCTTAATCCTCTGAGCCTCCGAACACCACTTCTTAGCCATACTATTGCCTCTCTTTGCTCATTATCTACTTCATCAACCTGTGTCCCCCTTTACCATATTTCCTTCATTGCCTTTTTCCCATTATCTACCAAAAAGTGTTTGGATCTGTATATCTGTATATAAGTCTTTTTCTGATTATTTTCCAAATACTAAGTACCTAAGAATTAGTAGAGCAAGTACTCTACTCCATCCAGAAACTTGATACAGAGATATAACCTGAAATGCATCTTTGGAGACCCCTGAGTCTCAAGTAAATTTACAAAAGGGTCCATTTGGATGTGTCTATAAGTGTGTGTCAAGTAGAATGTTTGTAGAAATAATCATTTTCGAGATATTCCTTGTTATTGCTCTGAATTTTCAAATACTTATACTCCTACTTTTCTCAAATAGGAATTCTTTATTCGCCTTTTAATTTTATGGCAATGAAATGATATTGGGATGTCAAAGCCAGCACTTAAGTCACCTAAACCTACTTTATCTACATTTCCATTATATGTACATAAGGAAATATGTAATAAAATCATTTCTACAAAGTTTATCTCTATTAATATGAAGTGGATAGAAGAATAAAGAACAGTTTGAGAGGAGAAGGTCATCTGAGTGAATACATCCTATTCTTTTTGGCTTAAATAGCAAATTTGTGTTAAAATGGCAAGTTTGGGTGGATTTGGCTGCGCATTCCCACAACTTGTCTTGCCAAGTATTGCGGAACTCGACATGGCAGTAAGTTACCCTGCCACTAACTGCCTAAGACCACCACCAGCTCTGCCACAATAGGTAACCCAGCCTATACATCTTTAGGTCGCAGGAATAAGATTAAGGAGCCCGGTAGGTAGGTAGGCCCTTCTCGTAAGGTGGGTGGAAATGAAGCAACTAGGACACCTGGATATATGGGCATAACAAATAGGGTGGCCCCTGAGGGCGGCTTCCTTTAACGCTCGTCTGATGATCTGATTCTGCATGTAAGGGATGGGAGGGTCTCCTCCATGAAATATTAGACGATCAACAATACCTGTTCACATCCTGTGTCGCGATGGTTCCCACGTGGGCGATCCTCGTACGACAAACATATGAATTATACCCGATGAAGAAGCCACCCCCTAGCAAATAACTCATTTCCGTTACGGAAGGTCTACTTCTTGTAGTGTGATATAAAATATACAGCATCTGCACTGCGTGGTTCCTTGATAGACTCGCACGTTAGGTGACCAAGATGGTGCAACTTTGACACTCCACTGGACCACACAAGCAGACACTAGCAACTAAACCCAAGACGGAAAAATATTTTGCTATTTAACATATTTAATATTCTGTGTGACTAAATAAAATATGTCGGGGCAAAAGAGTTACAATTCAATCCCCGATATTGACCTAATTCAGTTCGCTATAAAATCTTAGAGATTCCTACTCGAGCACCAAAGATTTGATGACAGTAATCATCGTTGCAATGGAGTTGTAAAATGAAGTTAGTTAAAATATAACACTAATACATCACACTAAAATCATTAGAATAACTAATAGCTCGAGAGAAAACAGATTTAGATTTCTGCTTGCAAGTTTGGTAAATGGAAAGCTAACCGTAGTTATAGAATGGTACACTGATTGAAATTGAGAGAGAAATTTTAGTTACTGAATCAGAAAAATAATCTATGTCGAATAAGCTAACATTTGCAGAAGGAAAAGTTGCAACCCTTTCTTTTTCGTGAACAATTTCCCGTGATTTACCGTGATTGATTTGCAAATTGTAAGCACATTAATACTAGGAGCCACAGATAGAGCTTTCCCTTGAATAAATAATATAATATTCTAACTCTTTCTACACTCAATTTTACTATTATTAATTAGAAGTGTAGTAGAAAGAGGAGTTCGAACTTTTTGAACTGTGTATCCGTGATAAAAAACAGTGCTTATAATTAGAGATAGGAAAAATATTAAGAATAAATCGTCAAAATATGAATTTCGACGGAAAAATATGAAGGTAAAAAAATCCCAAAATATATTAACAGATGCATTTTAAAGCCAAAATCTACTATAGTTTAAGGGTTTAGAGTAGGTTCACATTATTGTTAAATAAATAGGCTTTCAAATGAAACGCATCAAATTACATCATAAATATTAATCATTGTAAAAACCTTAAAATTGGAGAAAGGAAAAAAAAGCTTATTGGTTGCATTGTTCTTGCTTAATACAGGTTACAATAAACCAGTAAAAGCAAATTTTCGCGAAAACAAAACTCTTAAATAATAGAGTGTTTAATTTTACACCCGATGCCGTATTAGAGGAAATGCTACATGTTCTCAAATGTACCTGACCTATTGGAAAAAGTGGCTTGAATTTTCTAAATGTGTTTTACAGAAAACTCTGAAGAGAATCCTTTGTAATTCTGGTTCATTGCTCATAGAAATTTAATGAAAAACGAAAAGTTGTAATCCTTAGAAAATACGAATTAATATGAGGTTTTTATAAACTAAGAATTTTATGAAAATTATATGAAATATGAATTTTTATGTATTTCAAAACGTAAAACCGCTTGTTTGCAGAATATTATTTATTTGCTTAATCCACAAAGCTTAGCACCCTATTTTCCAAAAGGGCACTTTAAGGTTATAAGTACAGTAAATTTACAAAATGAATGTGTGTTATAAATTGCATAATTTATTTGTAATAACTTTGGTTCGTAAATATTGTTTTGCACATGGATGTACGTACTATCACAGTCTTCAATAGGTAATAATTTTAGGTGAAGTCTCTTTATTTAAATATAGAAAAATCAAATAGAACATGTTTTAGAGTATATATAAATTGCCAACACAGCAATAACCACTGTCTGAATTAATACTAAATCTTATGAAATAAGCTTTAAATGTTCTATAAACTGTTATAAATTGGTTTAAAATGTAGTTTGAGATGAAATATCTTACATTTAACTTGCAGAATGCTGTAGGAAGGAAGAGTGTTTTAATGAAAGCATTGCTGTACATTTTGTTCAAAGGTAATTGTAATAACCCAAGATGTAATTCGCAATTTTTTCCGTAATATAAGCAACCAGGGTTTGGAATATGAAGTTTCATATTTTGCTTCTTTCTACTTATAAGTTATATGCTTTAAAAGTAGATATAGGTATGTTTTATTCATTCCTCAAAGTACAATTATCATTGATAGACTTGCAGCCTTTAATATCATAGTTGCACGAGTAAATTAAAGCCAAATAGTGGTTTTATCAGATAACATATGATCCAACGGGATATACAAATTGTGGTAATACAGAATATTAAAATATTCCTAAGTTCACCACAAATACATTCATTCACTCTTATCTTGATCTCGTACAGCTATATTATGGAATATAGCAACGAACAAAACAAACCTGTTCAGTAATTTTTGTTGGTGTAGCTTTAATTAATGATTTCTCTTTTTTTCTGGCTTCAAATACCTAAATTTATTGCACATCCACTTCAATTTCGTTGCTGATAATGTTTTCTTTTGCTTAGTTGTCTGAAATATAAACTGTTTGAATCCCTGTAATAATATGTATGTGGTTGGATTATCCTACTAGAAAACTTAATAAATTGAGCAAGAAAAGCAAAATCTCACTCACACAATGGAGAAATGGACACTTAGTGGGCAACAATAATAAGTAAATTGCAGCCAAATAGGCTTACTTGGAACATAGTTGTTAGTAATGGCTCACATGTTTGCATATTTACATATTATCTTTTATTGTGTGTGTGTGTGTGTGTGTGTGTGTGTGTGTGTGTGTGTGTGTGTGTGTGTGTGTGTGTGTGTGTGTGTGTGTGTGTGTGTGTGTGTGTGTAAAGATTTCTATATTGTACCTATCTGCTATATATCGTTCACAAGTAAGCAAAATGGTTATGAACTTCAACAAATCAATAGTGGGAAAGTGACTCAAATAAGCATACTGACTTTATTTAAAGCACTAAGTACTTCGAAAAAAGTATAATTAAGTCTACCAACTGTTCTAGAGAGCATCTACTAAATAATATGATGCGTTATATTCATATGATTTTCATAAACTATTCATACAAAGGCTCATTTCGCTGTCTGCAACCAGATGATTGAAATGGAGGTTTGCATAAATAGTTCCACATTTCTTTATAGGAATAGCAATAGTGAAATGGTCTTCATCTGCTCTTTAAATTCCTTACCCTTTACATGACATCACAAAGAACAAGTGAATAGCAATGGGACTTTAGACTCACTCGCAAGATATTAACAATGTCGAAATGATCGATGCCATACAAATTGTATTAAGTACAAGTCCTTCCAAATGAAGTGGAGATAACAGGCTATTTGCACTGAAAATTCAGTAAATTTATACATTTTATTTGAGATATAAATATCTTAAATACACGACATTTTAAGTACAATTATTAGAGTCACAAAGGTTCTTTGTAGAGGTTAGTTTGAGATGAGCAGATTTTCACAACATCACGGTTTTGAAAGACGGTGAACTTAAATGCCAAATTTGGTATTTGTCCGAGTTTTCATTTGCAAGTTACGCTGTTGACAAGGAAACGCACGTTCGTGTGTATATACATACACACATGGACCTTTTTGTATCTCGGTATGTCAGCAATAGGGTAGCGAAAATGGGTCCAGCAGTTATAAATTCAAGCCAAAACAGATTATTCATTGCTTTAATACATTACAAACTGATGACGATGAGAATGATAATAAAATATTTAAATTTATTATGAAGCTTTGAACAATTTTTCAGAATTGTTGTCTAAATTTCATTTGCTCAAAATTTAAGATGGTTATCTCAGGACTGATGTTAAGGGAAAGTGAATATGTGGTGCTGATAAATTTATTTTACAAAATCTTAAATTCACGTTTGTTCCGATGGGAGAATGTGTATGTGCATATGAATTCATATATAAATATAAAACATGTTGACAACCCTTCGCTACCACTGCTTCACCTCTCTGCACCCCTCTACAGAAGCTACTGTGCTATATCAAAAATATCCTCAGCATCTCATCGGCGTACTTTACAATGCATACAGCTGGTGGTCGTCTGGGGGTTAAGAGGGGAGGTAACAGCTATTTGCTGTTTCCATATGTACGCTATCACTTAGCGACAAGATTAGAGATTTATACCCCTTCTCCCCGTCAACAACCTCCATCCACCCACAATGAATAGAAAACGAAACGATTTTTGTCTTTAAATAATTTCGAAGACGTGTAGCTATGTGTTTACCGTGTCTTTTTGTTTCTTTTTCCCGCTCTTTTATCTTAACTAAGTTCACATAAACATAAATTATAGAACTAAACAAAACACGCGCATCCATGCAGGATACAAATGCATAGCCAATCTCTAGGTATGTAACCAGCAATATATTCTTTATGGTGTGACGTCGAGAAATTTATTCACTGTGACATCGTCTCCCGCATACTCCCTGTTTATAATATGCCTTGCCACCACCGCCTAGATCTCCTACATCTTTTGTTTCTTCTTCTCTTCCCACATTCACTTCCCTTCTTGTAAGTTTCTTTCGATAATTTACTTACACTTACTTAACAGCCCACAACCTCCTGCGTATGCTTTCACTTTGCTTGAAGGTTTAAACCATCAGCTGTTAACTTTAAAGCACTAATTGATTCCTCTCACATTACAAATAATAATATGGTCATATTTCTGCAATGTATTTAAATAAAATGAGGGTTTAGCACTTCAAAATTACAATTATTAATGGTGGTATTGAAGGTAGAACCTGCACAAATTGGCATCTCTTAGTAAAAGTTACAATATATACCGTGTGGCCCACTTCACCCGGCATTGGGGTAAGTACATAGATAACCCTTCGTGCTTTAAAGCGTTGCAGAAATCATCGGGGTAAATCCAGTCACTGGCATAAGTGAACGGGAGAGGAATTCCCCAGGCTTCAACTATTGTGTGTAGCCCGTGATAATAGACAAGAATAGTCGAAATATTTTCCAGTTCATTTACAGCATTTTATTTTCTGGGGAATAAACTTATTCTTGTATACGCTGCTGTTGTCTAACATTACAGATATCCGTTTTTAATGGTTTAATTATTCAATAATCTCTCATGTCTATTTTCGGTTCTTTTGCGCGATTCATGGAAAGAATACATTTTAAGGTTAGTATGTAGCTTTTAGTCCTTAAACACTAGAATATATCTGTTCCCCTTGCATCTATAACAGAATGAGTGTACATATTCCTGCAAAGGTTTGTCTCAAATAAAATGAAGTAGATAGAAAGCTAAGCCTTTGTGCAATAGTTCGTATATTCACTAATAAATGATAAGAGGGCAGAGAAGGTCATGTGAATATAATATGTCAGACTTTGTTTTTCTATATAACAAGAAATGTTTGAAGAAATAAAATTAAAATAAGTATATCACATCTATTTGCGACCTACATTTACGTATAAGAATTAATCCAAGCAATTTTATAACTTGTGGCTGAGTGTTCCTGCACTGAAATGTATATATAGGTCAAGACCTTTTGTCAAAACCTGATGTTACTACGAAAGCTGGTATTACAAGTTACCCCCTTATAAACTGTCAACAAAGATATATTGAGGTACGAGTTTAGGGAAGTTATAAGGGGATAAAAAGAAGCTGCCCAGATGACAACCTTTATAGAATATAAAGAAATATAGCACGAGTTTGATTTCCAGGAAAGAGAATAGCTTTACTTCTGTAAAGGAGAAAGTGTATGCACAAATGTTTCTCGAGGGACACAGATTTGTCCAGGCGGGGGATGGAATCACTTATTTTCTACGTTCACATTGCGTTTTTTTATTCAATAGCGTTTATTTTTATATAGTTCTACAAAGAATTGTTACGAACACGTTTTGTCTGTCTAGTTCATGCCAATAGATATGGATTTGCAGAAATAGTTTCATGTCTCAGTTCATTAATGATAGGTACATGGAGAAAGAGGAAATAGAGTTGACCTCAAGTTTAAAAGCGAGAGACTCTATGGTGACCTTCAAGTTCCATACTCTCTCCACATTTTGCGACACTTTAAAAAAAGATGAAGTACTGAAAAAATCAAACCAATAATAAATAACAAATATTGATGACGCCAAAAGACTGTTATTTGAAAAAATGTATGTTTTAAAGATATACATTGTGTAGTATTTGTCTATCTCTGATAGGTTGTTACTTATACCCATTATGCAAAGTTCCTGCTGAATGAAACGGAGTTCGCCATCCATATCCAGAAAATGCGAGAGATACATTTTTATTCATCATACAAATAGGCATGTTGCATTTTGATCAAAATCTTTAAACCATTTTGAGCAAATAAAAAATCTGAAAGTTGTCCACAAAAGGTAGCTTGGGTGAGGTTTTTTTGCTTTCTATCGCATCTTTGTAGGACAGAAAAGTTTAGTATTTCTCCAAGGTATTGCTTTGAGTCTTCTGTTCACAGAAATTCACGTAACTTTTTATAAAAGCGCGCCAAAATGCATTTACAGTGAAATCTCTAAATCAAATTTTTTGGGTGAAATATAGTGCTTTCTCTTGCTTACTATACATAAGAAGTAGAGAAAAATAGAATGTGGTGTTTTAAATTGTTACAACTATTCGTTATGTACAGAGTCTCCGAAATTGATATATACCACTCTGAAAGTTATTCCTCAGCAAGGAAATGAGAGACAAATACAACTTTCGTTGTGTATGATCCAAAAGGCGCTGGAAAAGCATAGCAACATGTTCATCGTTCTACTCGTTTATAAACAAACATGTTTCCTCTTTATTTTGTTGTTTAACGACGCTGTCAATTGCCAGGATCATATCAGCGTCGCCGGTGTGCTGGAATTTTGTCCCGCAGCAGTTCTTTTGCATGCCAGTAAATCTACTGACATGGAGCTTTCGTTTTTAATTACACTTAAGAACCATCGGTCTGGACTGGATTTGATCAGTAGGCCAGCGTCTAACCAACTGACCCACCCAGACAGACAACAAACATGGCGATGAGACCATTCAATGAATGTAAGTGGTTGCTGAAGTGTTATTGGAAAATGGAGAATTAATTGGCATAATTGTGTGTACAGGTCTAATACACATCCTTCAAGAAAATGTGGTAAATCTTCCAGGAGTAACGATAAGGTAGTGCTCTGTCTTACAAAGAAGTAATTGGGTTTTACTTACTCGAATGGACTCAGACTTATCTGCAAATGTTGGAAATCATGATTCCACATCTTAATGATGTCTCTGAGAATCAAAATGAGCTTTACTTCCAACAAGACGGATGTCCACCTCACTCCATGTTGTTGTGAGAAACTCTTTCGATCGCATGTTCAATCAGAGATGGATAGAATTAAGAAGAAATGCAATGGAGTTCCCGTCTCGATAACCGGATTTAACTCCTGTAATTCCTGTATGGGTGAAACTTCAAGAACGTGGTGTACGTCATAAAACCACAGACACTAGAGGAAATGATGGATCAGATTGAGCATGTCATCGGTGAAATTCTATTGACAACAATTCAGACGAAATGTCGCACCGTTCGTCGCCGTTGCTGGGAGTCTTTTGTGGCACTCACGAGCACTTTTACGAGCTAATCAACCAGTAGATTTTCGTCTAAGAGTAACATGCTAACTCTTGGTTCCCAAAGTGCAGGTTCAAACCCGATGGAGGACAATAATTTTTTTTTCGAACGTAAAAATCCTTTGTATGGCTTCCTTCGGAAGGGAAGTTAAGCCAGTAGCCTTGTAGTCCTGTGTTATAGATTAAATTAAATGGAACTCATGTTGTACTCAGGAGAATGAACTCATGTTGTACTCGTAATAAGTGAAATAGAGTTCAAAATGTACGTCAGGTCGTATATACATTACATTTGTAAACTAATTTTCTCTGGAAGGTAAAGGGGGCTACAGAACTGCTAGGAAACGATTGAAGTTTGAAAATTACAGCTAAAAGGACCTCTGAGGGTCCCACATATGGTGGAGGCCAGTTTTAATAAGTACATTTGTATTATATAATTGCTAAACTTTAACTCTATTTTCCTCCGCTTACGATTTCCTGACACATGATTATGTACAAAATGCTCCTTGGTGCATAGTTTTGCAGATACTTTCTTGAAACTTGGTACACACATTGTTCAAAGTATAAGAATTAAAACATGGCTGTACCTTAATACAAAAGCTTTTATTTAAAAAAGGAATTTGTAAAATTGGTAAAATTCTCAGAAATTGGATTATGCAATTTTCAATTTTTTTTTCTCCCAAACAAAACAAATTACTAAAACAACACCAGCCAAATGTTGTAGTACTATATGTCATTGATTAGCTGTAGAAGTTGGAATTTTATTTGTTGAAAAGTACCCACCGAGGAGCATTTTTCACATAAGCTTACAAAAATTAAAAAAAAAAATAAATAAATAAAAATAAAAACTATTCAAGATATAAAGTTTAAACTCATAATATTGTTTTAACTCTGAGCAACAAGCCTATCCGCAAAATTTGAGAAGAATTGGACGAAAAATGGCAATTTTTTAAAAAATTTATTTATTATTTAAAGTCGCTTCAACATAAAAGTCATATCGCGACTAAACATTGAGGAAAAAAAGGAGGAAAAACAAATTATGAAGTTTACATTGAATTTAAACATTAACTTTGCATGCTTTGATGAACTTGATGATTTTCTTGTGATATTGTTGATCACCCAAAGCTAGCTGAAGGTTCTCAGGAACTTCATACTGAAGTCGCTGGTGAGTGTATCTTGGGCAAACAGTGAGCAGATACTGAACGGTAAGAGTAGAATCACACAGAGTACATTTAGGAGTGGCAATTTTTCAAATTTTACAGATGGGTTACGTTTGTCAATAAACAGACCACAATATAGCAAAGTACAAACTTCCTCCCTCGATCTGTGTTACCTAAGATAGGACAGAGTCCAAACAAGGAGAAAATAGTAGAGCAATAGAGGCAAAACGTGAGTAGCTGTGATATAACTATTTGGGTCTTCACAACCTACTATAATTACTCTCTGACTAATTAGCGGCCAATTCACATGCACCAGTACCCGAGGCAAGCTACTGCGTCAGAAAATTCAGGGATATGACAGCTGCATACGTTATAACCTTCTGTGAATCGCGAACTGCATTGGCACATATTAATATTTGTAAAATTTATTTAGATTTGTAGCATTATCAAGAGCAAATTTGCTTGATACCAGCCTCCCACATGCTTCCAAACTTTTCCAGTAGGCTTATATTTTTTCGTATAATCAAGTCACCACAAATTAGAAGGGCTATGATGTCCTGGAATAAAAGCCAATTTTTGTTTTATTAATTTAGTTCCTTTCTTCTTAAGATAGATTGGAATTCACTAATAGTAATAAAAGTATATTCTTGGTAAAGCAGTTTCCAGTATCTCAAATAGAACATATCTATAAATTGCTGTCAACCTTTATTTTTATGCTTGGTGTTTTGTGGCAAACATTGTAAGCTTTCAAATAATTCCTTCAGTTTCTGTTTCATTCTTCAAAGCTTTATATTCTTGAATATCATGAAAAGTTTTAGGATTCTTTAAATTGTGTTCCCTGACATAAATGGAACTGATTATAATCGTTGCTTAGATTTCAAATTCAGATTCACTGTACGTTTGAGGATTAATCATTCATACCAAAAATTAAAGAACATATGAAGAAGTCTTGAAAATATTTGTATTAAGATATAGAATTAGTTGTTAACTTTTTTCATATCTAGGAGGAAACTGTCACTGGATGTGCTGAAAAATGTAGTTCTGAAAAACCTGGGAGTTTACCAAAGAAACTTACAAAATTATGTTTGCAAAATTTGGGGCATATATGTTAATTTTCTTTTTGGGGGTATATATTTAGTACATACTGAATCATAAATGATAGTATATTTTATTGAGTGAAAGAATGTTACATTAAATTATTAAATTGTTATAACATTATTGTTATATTAAATATTACTAATTTTTGTTATATTAATTAGCATTAAAGTAAAAATGTAGACTACTTTATAAAAATACAAAGCAGCCTGCGAGATTAGTCAATAGTGCAAGTTTTTCAGTGTGCCTTTTCTCTGTTGTAACATTTTGGACATCTTTAGGTATTTAAAATGCTGCCTAGAACGTAATTTTTATGTTATTAGACAGGAACTTCAGAAATAGCTTTCCCAACATATACTAAAAAAAATTCTATCTAGTTTTTAGAGGGGAGGGAATATGTTAAGCCACCATGCCCATCAAGTTTAAGATATATATTGTATATGTAAATATACCTATATACAATGTATAAAAACTGAAATAATTCACAATTGAACTCGATATTTTAAAAAAGGAATTAAGTTTAAAGTGCAATTCTTATTCGTATGTGCTCTAGGCAATAAGGAACTTATATCAGAAACTTTAACAATTATGAAAGTTGTATCTTGAAGATCATTTTATATAAATAGCTTAAATTTGTGTTTTAAAATGCATAACCTTGAAATAACTTGGTCCACACTTCTTTAGATTGACATAAAAGTGTGGTGAAATGTTCAAAAGGCTCAGTAATGTACTCTGGGCTTAAGAAATTCACAGATTGATCCCTTAAGGTGTGCAAAATTCACATAAGAAACTTTGTATGTTCTCCAAAAACATTTCAGACATGCTTGACAAATTTTTGTTTAAATACGGTCCCAGGTACTTTTAAATAAAGGTCTTAAGTATGTAAATGAGACCACAAAACGAATGTTTTAATCTGTGGCAGAAGATCTCATAATTTTCCTGGAAAATTGCATAAATTTATTATTACAAGTGACAGTAGTGTGCAGTGGAAGGTGTCGGCAAAGTTACTTTTAGTGTTTCAATGTTTTATTTGTATCGTATCAGTGCGTGTGGTTTCGGGTTATTTGCTATAGCGTATTCAGGGCCGTGCTGGAGTACGGGAGGGGGGGGGGGGTGTTTCGACTTGATTTACAGTGTTAGCTGGTTCATATTTACTGCTCCTGTCAAAGGAAGGTGACAACGAAGTTACAAATTGGTCGCCGTGGCCTGACCGGTGGCAGCCCCGTAGCGTCGGTTGTTTCGTATCTCCTTCTCTCCTCTCTCTCCTTCTCTCCTTCTCTCTCTCCCTCTCTCTCTCTCCAAGACGTCGGATCCCTTGGACTTAAACAGAACCAGTACTCTTATGCCTGAACTCCGTGCAAGAGTGCCTGAAGATCTTCATGTACCTTGATGACACTCGGGTGGTCATGATACTGAACATAATCAATTATATTTTATATTGTCTAATTTGTGTTATTCTTCATAAGCTTAAGACACCTGAGCACTCTATTTTTTTCTTGCTTGCTAGGTGCTGCAGCATAAAGATATATAACTGGATTAATTATTCTTGCCAAAGTAACCATTTTTGTTTTCTCTGCCACCTACATAGACAGAGATTTATTGAAATTTTACTACGAATATACATTTTGACCGTAGCGCAGTTGGTAGCGCCCTTGCTTCTGGCACGGAGGACCCGGGTTCGATCCGGGGGATTTTTTCCCCCACTGGGAAGTCTGAAACAGGGTGCACTCAGCCTCGTTAGGTCCCAGAGGGGCCATCTGAAGAGCTACTTGATGGAAAAGTAGCGGCCCCTGGTCGTGAAGGTCGCATAACTGGCTGGGAGGGTTCGGGACGCTGACCACGTACCACCCTCCAGTACTGCACCCCAGCAATGGCGCCTTAATGGGCCGAGGTGGAGGATGCAGCGGCTGGGCGGCAAGCCTTGGTCCTTGATGGGCTGTTGTGCTAGGATTTACTTACTTGAGGTTATGCAAAGAAAGCATTTTGGGAGCCTTTTTATTGTACGTCTACCTATTTGGAGATCACTAAATGATTTTAACTGAATTATATCTCTGAGCAACATAATTTTCGGTCATGTAGTTCCCCACTGATAAATGTCATTAATTTCTCCGGCTCTTTAAATGTCATTCACATGTAAACTTGAATTAATTTGGTGACATATTAAATGTTACAGGTTGTGGCAGTTCAGGAATAATTGTTCTCTCAAATCTATGCTGTAGAATAATTATAGGTAACTGACCGGTATGCGACGTCATAGAACATGATCTTGGAACAGATGAAAACTCGGTGAGAAGTGAAGGACTGGTGAGGCAGAGTGAATGGCAAAGTTACTAATTAAGAGCTATGAGAGAAGGGTAATGTATATTGCACTTTGTAGATACGTTCTTGCAAGACAAGTCGCAGCCAAAGTACCTGTCTCCCGAACCTCATACCTTACTTCAAATAGGCTCTGCTACGTCACATATCTGTAATGTATTTGGTTGACCACACCATAGAGCAGGCCCTCTTAAAGCTTAAAATAGCGCCGAATGCAATCCAATGTGTATAGGTTCCTTGTATCGTCCATCGTGGCGACTCGGTTAAACTCGGCTCAACTCGTGCTCTGCAGAGCGAAGAAGAGACGAAGCGTGTGTTGATAAGCAGTGAAATAGAATAGATGCAGCACAACTACTTAATAATGGAGCAAACGTGCTTAATGAAAGCAAAGGAAGCTGAAGTCTATTTAAAATGATAGTGAAACCCTTTTGTTTCTTTTTTTAAAAGTCGTGACGATAGACTCAAATGCCTAATCTACGGTACAATAATTACGTGTGAAAGAAAATCATCTGTTGAAAGATACTGTAACTGAGTACACACAGAAGCACATGGTGAAATCACCACTAGGGAGGAACAATTAAAGAGGTTGCTACTTCTTGCAAAAGGGCATTCTTTATCCAAAAACTGAAGTTTGTACTAGTGCTTTCTAGATCAGTAATATAAAAGACTAGATTTTATGGTAAAAGAATAATCAGTTTAATACTGTGCACTGCACGCAGTGGGGAAGAAAAAGCGCTTAAAATGTGGAAGATGGAAAACGAGCGAGACAAGCCTAAGGAGACAGTGAGTGGATATTTGCATTGAGGTCAACTTTCTGTGGTCACATTTTGCATCTGCACCGTGCAATGCACTGGTGCATGCACCCTGAGAGACCCTGCTATAGAGTAATACAATTTGGTATTAGAATTAGTCAGCAGCGGACTTAGGTCGTTGTAGGCCCTTTGTAACTTATGTGAACCGGGAGTAAGGTATGAAGGAGAAACCCAAAGGGCGACCAGTTCCGGATGATAATGTCCACTATCAAGAACTATCAAGAACGGGTGTCTAACCATCCCATAATTACATTAGTCCTGACTCCTGCTCGAGTACGTCGGTGCCATCAACTTGTGGGTCGCGGGAATGAGGCCCTCCAGAGGAAGGGAAACAAGCAAGTCACACAAGCGCCACGGAGAAATCATCTTCTTCATTTTCCTTCACAAGTATTAGACCCTTAGAAGATGTTACGAGGCTAATGTGAACAGTTCTATCTTAATCGTGATCGTCCTACGTCCTTTCATCTGTATGGTTTGTATAATAATGCTACCCTAGGAAATCTGGAATGTCGCAATCTTTGCACGTGATCCTTCTACTGTTGCCAATGTTGCTGTATTTCTTCCATCAAATTCTGTTCTCCCATTCCTCCTCTTCTGTCAACATTCCCAAACCATTGTGCTCTTGTTTCACTACATATTGTTCTTAAAAGAGCGATCGTGTTGTTGAATTTAACGTTTTATGATTTCTAACTACCCATGCTTCACCACCATTTTTCAATGCCAGCTTTAGCTATCAAGAGTCTATGTATCTCTGCCAAAATGTATTTTTATACACACATTAAGTTTGTTATATTTGTATATATTTTCTTGAATATCAGATTTTCTTTCAATGATTGATGAGCTGGAATCTTAGATACTTGAACGTTACCACTTCTTCGATTAACTTTCCCTCTATTATAATTTTCACACTCATTTGTTCTTTTCACTTTTTAGAGAACTTTAATTTCCTACTTGGTATTTATATGTTATATCCCTTAATTATTTCATTCAATTACAGATTTGGGTGATATCGGGGAAAGAATAAGGGAGGTGGTCTTTCTTAGTTGTGGCAGATAAACATCCAGGAGAAGGCACTCCAAAATAAATCCAGTCCTCCAGAGTGGCCGTTGTTTATTAGGCGGGCTACCGGCTAAAAATGACATGGCTAACGAACAACAATAGGAAAAGAATAAGTGAGATAGCTATACTTCATCTCGTGTCTGCAACGTTTTTAATTCTAACATTCAACCCACAGCCGCATGGGTTTCGACAGCGTTCCCCTACACAGGCTGACAACCACAAGGCACCCATCTACAGCAGTTACAGTGCTCAAATCCCCCACACGGCAGCACTTTGTGATTCGTCCATCGCCAACACTTGTAACTCTGAAAGACTGAGTTGAAAGGAAGGTGAAATTAAATAGAGGGACAGGAAATTCGGGGGATGTAATTATCCTTCCCAGCATTCGCCTGGTGAACCGATAAACCCCCGAAAAACCCCATGAATCAGGAAGCTCGGCCGCGGGAATCGAACCAATGTCTCCCAATGTGAACCTCACACGTTACTGCTCTTCCAATATATTAATAACGGAACTAAAAGGTATGCTGCAGTTATGCATATTGGTCGTTAAACGGATTATTGATTCCTCTAATAGTTGCAAAAGGTGTTATATGGGCAACTTACACTGCAGATTCGGGCACATGTTCCCAATTAAAAATCCGATGTGGTACTCTTACGCTACCTGTCTTTTTAGGGAGACCGTTATTTTGTACACAACGCCCATGTTGTAGGTGGAACATGTCACAGCACTTGATGAATATGCTATTTTCGGTTCTTAATCACATTCTCCAAATTGGCTAAAGCAGGTGGCAGGACAAAGGAGAGCGAATGGTTTAAGATGTACGAAGAAACAGGGACCCCAAGCTGTGGAGGATGCTAACCGCGGAATTTGTAGGGCGTCGATGAGGTGGGGACTAGGTCCTCCAGCAGGAGGTCTGTCCCGAACACTACATCCATAATATCGAACACACACAAAGCCTTTTCATGATGTTTTATTGGCTCCAGCTACAAACAAGAGATGGAACTGAGAACGCTTTTCGCTGTACTTAATCGTATTTAACAAATAGCCGTGTCACACAGCGGATGATTTGTTACGGAGGCCCGCAATGTATCCGTTCGTGGGAGCTCAGAGATAGACAGCTTCTCCATCTTGTTTCCCTACTTTGTATACACGTTCTGGACAATCTCCGGCCTTGTGAATTATTAAAACCACAGATTTTCCTGCTCCTTACCTAATTGAATTCGAACCAAAACTTTCATTATAAAAGACACTTTAAGCTACGCGGATAAAACAAATGGCAGAAACTGTACTTCTGTGAACTAGACAGAAAGAGACACATAGCTAACAAAACCTCAATGGAAGTTAGCCCGTAGTTTACGTGATGTAGTAATTTTTCTTTCTTTTTTAACAATTTCTCGGTATCACATTTTTTTACCAAGAGAGTTGGTTTTGGGATCGGTTTCTACCAAACACCTGCTCTGACCCTGGATTTTTCTTTTAGGTGTACTTCAGGGTATCGTGACGTAGGACGGACGGCGTGGATTCTCAGTGAGCGCTACATGTCAGTCACTCTGGTGGTTCTCGCAATTGTTCGGAATATTTGAGCCTGAAATTGTTAGAGACTTCCGCGCAACTCTATGATCTGGAGCGTCTTATGGCTCCCTCACTTCATCCTTTTCTCCTGGTGGTCGACAGTAGCAATAGATCTATGAAGGTCTAAGTGCCTATGTCCCTTCAATGTATAATTTGTAACGTATTATTTTCCCTACTATGTACACACGTGGATAAAAGAATCTGATCTGTTGCACTCACATCCGAGCAAAGAGAATGGAATTTGAAAGCTTTAAAAGATTTCACTATCACTCAAAGCCTACTGTATTCCCATATTCCCGTTGCACGTGCAAGAAAACAAGCAATAAGATAATTTCTGCAAATGTTTATCTCAACTAACACGAAGAAGATATAGGAATAAGAGATTGTAAGAATGGTTAGTACAAGAGGAAAGAAAGTCATGTGAATGCAACACACCGGATCGTTTTATATGTTAAACGTGCAAAGAGATCTGAAAGCCTTAAAAGATTCGACTACCGCTCAAAGTCTGCTGTATTCTAACATTCCCCTTGCACCTACAAGGAAATAAGCAATAAGATAATTTGTACAAATGCTTATCTCAACTAATACGAAGATAGAGGTATAAGAGTTTGTAAGATTGGTTAATACAAGAGTAGAGAAAGTCATGTGAGTGCAACACATCAGCTTTTAAAGTATGAAAATGTGTATCTTTGAGCTTCTGTAGATCTCAAAAGATATGTTTTTGGTGAAGTAACGATATTAAAGTTTTAGGTAAACAAAAATACTTCCTGTGCTTATTATAGAGTTTATATAATTCACATTGCGCTGATTGCACTTATTTTGTTCGGGTTTTTGCGTTTCATTTGTTTCGCGACTCCCAATTTTGCCGTGCGGTGGTATGTAGTGTAGCAATTGTTTGGGCTTAAAACACGGGATTGTACTTTGTAAAATGGCCTTTCTGGCCGTGAACTTGCCTGGGTCATGCTTCCAGTGCGGAATATGTAATTTTTTTGGGAAATAATTATCGAGAATTTGTAATACGTGAGTAACCAGGGTTTTCAAATAGACTCGAACACGTGCCTAACTTCTCAACTTGCTTGAAGTTTTAT
This sequence comes from Tenodera sinensis, assembly GCA_030765045.1. Classification (NCBI taxonomy): domain Eukaryota; kingdom Metazoa; phylum Arthropoda; class Insecta; order Mantodea; family Mantidae; genus Tenodera; species Tenodera sinensis. Next base: position 87,500,214 of record CM060965.1, read on the forward strand.
GGGGTAAACCTGTAATTCAGTTGTATATTTCGCCATTCATCTTGTTTAAAGGACGCCTTATGTGAATTACTGATCATGTTATCAAACTTTCACTTTCTTTTTTGATTTACAAATGTTAATATAAATGTTAAATTCAATTGGAGAACTTTTGTAAGTTGTATGATGCCTGAAGGGCTAGTGTTGTATTTTGTTCGAATTTATATATCAGCCTAATGTATCTCTTGTTACTTTCCAAAGGGTGATCATTTGTAATTCTATACTAATTAAATGCAATTAGTCAGACGTTTGGTTGTGTACTTGATAAACAAAGAGGAGGGGCAAACCTTTGCCAGAATTGGTTCTGCCGGTTATTTCCTTTCCTATAAATTCCTTAGCCCTTTTCACAATTGCTCCTAGGTACCACTGTGCAATTAATGGCTCTTGCCAATAACTTCAGAAATTCAAGGGCTGTAAGGATATCCACAACCCGAAAGGATTGATATGCTTCAACCAACTGTTGTAGAGGATGAAGGTACTTCTGGGGTTATCACTTAAACAAGAAGTACAACAAACAAATTTTATTAGTCAAAAAGCAAAAGCAAAAGTAAAGCTCATAAGGATACTGTGCTATTTTGAACCAAATTTTGTTACAAGTCAACTGAAAATTTTAATTCCTGTTGGACATCAATAATTACAGTTGCTCCTGTAAAGTGTTTTCGTGTGTCAGTAGGTAAATACCTTATATCTAACTACATATGCTATAATTGAGTGGTGGTGAATAACAAAACGCAACTTCCTTTTGCGTAGCACTTCGTGGAAATTCCATATCCAATTAACAAGGGATATTTCGAGCTAATTATTGTTAATGACGTTGAAATATATGCATAGTGTAGGCTCAATGAAACCAGATGCACGTCATTTGCTCCCAAATCTCTGAGCATTATCCATAAAATACTCCTGGAGGTTAAACCAAAATGAGTGCTTTATTTAACCGTCCTGGAGTAACATCAGTCTTTACTCTAATTCTTGGAATGATTCAAGAGAGAATTACACCTTCTGATCATAAATAAAATTCACGTGAAAAGCAGAAGAGCGTGATGAAAGTCAACTATTTCTGAAACCATTCGGCACAATTGCTTTATTCATAATAGCAAAATAATGGACACTTAATACTTCCATCTGGAAATAATACTGGTAGTGCAACAACAAAAATGTTATTACATAATTGTACACTTTAAGAGGTATACATTTATCCTTTAGTAGATCAATGTTAGTTGAAGTGGGAGAAATTCCTTGAAAATATCCGCCATGTGTTCACACAATTAGTTTGATTTAAATACCAGATTTGATATTGTACCTAACTTTTTTTTGTTATGTTGCTTAAGTTTATTGCAACGCCTTCAAGATGTCAGTTCTTCATGTGGTAAGTTCTCCACGTTAAGCGGTTTCAAATTTAAAAACAAACAGTAGCATATCCTTAACAACTAACAAGCCTATAGCCAAACAATAACTGCCCTCATTATTTACATACATTTTTATGTGTCGTTAAACTTGAATGCCCTTTTGCGCTATGGTTCACGTATTTATTTTGCACGTTCTATATAAAAACTGTTGTTTGGAATATAGGTATTATTCACCAAAAAGGCGGCTGCATTCGAATAATTTAGAATAGACCGAACTAAATTCTTGTCATCTGTGCTCTCCTCCGATGCTCCAAGCTCAACTAAACTAAACTAAGCCCCGGCACTACAGCCCATGAAGAGCCAAGTCATACCGCCCAGCCGCTGCGTCCCCCACCTCGGCCCACTACAGGCGTCATTACACACTCACACACAGAGATGAAATACTTGAAATCCCCCCTTAAAGTCTTGATCTGTAATGAGCCTCAGCTATCAAAAATTTCAAATTAACCTTGGAGGCAAATTATTATTTGTCATGAATCTGGTAGTGTTTCAACAGATATTCTGGATTAAGTGGTGACCCCCCTCTTTATATATAGGTCATTAAACTGACAAAATTGTTCATAATTCACAAGGGTTAATGGCAGATTCGTGCACCTTGTAGAATACATTTACACATTAAAAGCAGAAGTGTTTCTCGTGTTAAACCTTTTTGCTTTACATTTTTCCATAAGATCGCCGTATAAAATGATGATATAAGAAATGAATTGAACCTGCTTTTAATTATAGGTAAAATAAAGCAATACAGAGTTCACTGGTTGAACATCTAACAAGAATGAACGAGGATCGACTACCGAAACAGGTAATGGATTACAAGCCACAAGGGAGAAGAGATGTCGGTGGAAAGCTGAGGACTTAACAGGAGATTCCCCTATTTCTTGAAGCAAAGAGGAAGGTCACCATGTAGTTTATTCTGTAGTGTACCCTTTAATTTCTGCATTTGTTGATTTGTGTGGCAACTTTCTCGTGGTATTTTTGTGCTTATGTTTCATTACTTTTGTAGCAGTTTAGATCCGTGAATATCATGTTTCTTGCCTCAGTGCATTAAACCATAAAAGTGTCATGTTACTTCCTATTCCATATATACCTTTCTTCTGAATAGATCCCCAAGGGCCTCAGGGGACTGAGTGTAACTCTCACCACACTTGAAAAAATTACCAAGATGGGGTATTATACTGTGTGGCCAAGAATGCAAAGTGTTCGCATCAGTATTGCTCAAGTTGCCAGTGTCCTTGTCTTGGTTGGCTTTAATAGAAATTATGATAATTATTTAATACTCATTAGTTTTTCAGATTTTACAAATAAGCAATTGAAATCACAAAATCTTTGCAATTATTCGTTGTAACATTGTTATGCTGCATAAAACTAATAAGGTGCATTTTATAATTAGCATAATTATCATTTAGAAGATAGTGTTTAAATTTATTTTACTATTTATCAAACTTCCAAAAATGGTAGTTATGCTTCACATAAATATTCTCTCTCATAATAAAAACTCAGAAGTAAATAAGATCTTGTCTGGAAAAGAAAATTCAACAAACCCTCTCTTCCTCTCTTCACTTCCTTTCTTCCGAAGATTGGAGAAATTTATTCACGTATAAAAGGAAATATTATAATTGAGTGTTTGTTTCGCTTCAGCCAAATCCTTTCTCTTCTGGGCATAATTTCTAATTTATCAGACATCCTCGGGAGTGTACCTTCTCAAAGCAGCAGAAGTAAAAGAAAAGAAATTAATTAATTTCTGAAAACTTGGAACATTTTCAACATTCGATGTTGATATCTTATAATACAAAGTTTATCTTGAAAAATAGAAGTGCTCTTAGGAAGAAAGGGGTAGAGGAAAATCCGACAGGCGTCCCAATTTCTTTCGAATTCAGAATCCCAACGAGCTGCTTTTGTTTCATATGCTTTTTTTCCCTCTCTTTTTTATCATCATCAGGATTTCTCCTAGCGAGATTTCCCCCTTTTCTTTCTTCCAAGACTTTTCGACTTTCGATTGAATGGACACAACACGCAGAGTGTGCTTTATACACTATCTAATAACAAAATCAAATTAGTCAAAAAAGAAACTAGGGGGTTGAATGCTTCTAAAGTGTTGGAATGAGTAATTAAAAAAAACACACGACGAAATAAGATCGGCTTGAAATTGAGTTATGGAAGTAATCTTGGAGGGAAATGGGAAGGGTTACGTGGGAGGGGTAAGGGAAGAGTTATTGGAAGGATATATGGGTTACGAGCAAAAGTGTCGTACGACTCGAAAAAAGTAAAGGCTATATGAATATCTGTTGAAGGTCTTGTACATTTTATTGCAGGTATACCATGGCTATCTTCTTAGCTTATTTTTTCTCATTTTAATTGCTGCTTCGATTTATTCTATTTTTAATTAACAGCGAGCGTTTCATGCAATAGTTCCAACAGTTGCGTAGTTGAAATATCATAAAAGAATCAATATCATGCTCTCCTTGTGAACCTGTTAACATATAAATGCTTCTCGATCAGGTAAGCTAAGCTAAGTCCTAAAACTAAAGGAAAGGTGGTGTAAGCATTTTAAAACAACTTAGGTGACATGTTTGGTTACGATGTGTTGACAAGAAAATAGTGTGGGAATAATGAAACGTGAAATTTAGTTTTTTTACTATCTTTACGCTTGAAAGGCATGTTAAGATCAACTCAAACGACCATTTATTCGGACAAAGTAATGCGAATGCGACAGGTGTTTCATGGAGGAGTAGCGGATGATGTCCATTGCATTCCTTCATCGCACCGGAAAGGTGTGTTGGACATGTTGGGAGCTACTGGTAGGCAGATATTACATTTTTACTTAAGGAAAAAAGTATCTCTCAAAGTTCTGATAGTTGGCAAAAGAATTCGATGTCTTAAATGTACCATATTTTCTGAATTTGTTCCTTCTTTGGTACTTTTTTTCTATTCGTTTATCCTATTTTTGATCTAATGTACAGGACAATGTTATTTTATGAATATTAGACTCTTTTGTGTGATCAAATGGTGGTGGTGGTGTTGGTGGTGTTGGTGTTGGTGTTGGTGGTGGTGATGTTGGTGGTGTTGGTGGTGGTGTTGGTGGTGGTGGTGGTAGTGGTGGTGCTCGTGGTGGTGGTCGTGGTGGTGCTGGTGGTGTTGGTGGTGGTGGTGTTGGTGGTGGCGATGGTGGCGGCGGCGGTGGTGGTTGTGGTGGTGATGGTGGTGGTGATGGTGGTGGTGGTCGTGGTGGTGTTGATGGTGGCGATGGTGTCGATAGTGTTGATGGTGGTACAATATAACTACTTACGTTACAAAATCTGCTTTATAAATAAAAATTTCACGAATTGTCGGCCTCTAAAACCAAATCACGTGTTGAAACAAAAGGCGTTTTATTAATCTTGTGCTCAATTTTCTAAGTACCTGTTTCCTTTATTGTTCCTCTCTGACATTAGGTAAGTTTACGTTTTATCTATCGTGTATCAGTACTACTATAGGAACTTGCTATGTATTACGTATGTTTGTACTTAACGGTCTGTGTTGGTCAACAGGAAGAAAATAAGCATTTCCTACAGCATATAGGTAAGCCCAAATGTCTCAAAAATGATAACATTTAATGATAATGCAGATATTACAACAATTTATTGAATCTTTCTCTTTTATTAGGAAAGTTAAAATCACATTGAAAGTAAAAGTTTTGTGATATGTTAGGTCACATAAAAATAAAAGCGCATTACTTTGTGATAATGAATGCTGATTACGCAACTCAGGAAGGACCAGAAGCTATTTTTGATCAATAATTAGGATTTACCAAACTTTAAGGATATCAACAGTGCAATCAATAAATATATGGGTCATGTTTTCTACACCAGCATTCAGTCGCACTGTTTAAAGCCTTTGCTTGGGATCCGAAGACTTAGTTCGTTTTGGCACTGATGATCTGCTCGATATTCGAAAGGCGCTGGAGATGTCTGAAGAGGGGCAGGGGTAGCGGGTCTGCAGTATATAGCGAAAGAGTTGATTTGCGAGAATTAATTCTTTAAAGGAATGGTTGGATCGTTGTTTGAATATCTGATATAATGGGCGGAAGGCCGAGAGGCGGGAGAAAGGGTTGATAATATTGGCGATACCAGTAAGAAGCGCTACTAACGTTTTGCAAAACATTTTCTCCTCAACATGCTGCGTTACGATGGGCGAAGCTGTAGATATATAAAAATACAAAATTGACATAAATGCGCCTACTTATGCTAGCATTAACAATTACCTGTTTGTTAATTTTAAGATATAGATCTTAATTTTTTCAGTTATAAATATTAGAATAACGAACAATTAACTTAATGAGCCATAGTTTTACAACTAAATTTAAAGTAGAATAAGTCAAAATCCGTTTGTAGACCTTTTTTTTTCTCTATCTCTGCCCGCTTCATAATGGTCTCTTCCTCTCTCTTTCCATTTCTCACTCACTTTTTCTCCCTCCACTCTTTTTATGGTCTCTCGCTCAGATGTATTTGTACTTATGTGCAACACTATTCATGTGATGTTTTTAAAATAGGCAATAAAGCTACTTTTTACTTCCTCTAGTAAAGGAACTTCCTCTACTAGACATAGTAAAGTAGGGGAAGTATTGTAATCCATCAACAATTCCAAGTCGAGATTTCACCAGAAATGTTTTGAGGCCCCCTGAATCCAAAAAACACCGTTTTAGAAAAAGGTCTGTGTGTGTGTGTGTGTGTGTGTGTGTGTGTGTGTGAGTGTGAGTGAGTGTGTGTTTGTACACCAGTCTGTGAACAGCATAACTCAAAAACGAAAAGTCGGTTAAAAACCAAAGTTGTTATTTAAGGTTAATGTCTTTCAAGAGTGCGACACGAATTTTTTTAAGAAAAATGCTCCATCCTAAACTATCCTTTAGATGGAAAATTTTGATTTTCTTAAAGATAGCTCTAACAATTTTAATTAAAGCCATGTTTGGTATATTTTTATGACAAATGGAATGTGTATCTTGAATTTTCTGGCTGTAGTCCATATAGTCCTATTTATTCTGGATGACTTTTGCATAACTGGTAAACCGTAAGAGATAGGCTAAATCTTGCTATACAAAACATGTTGGCTAATGCTGGATTTCTGACAATGAAGTCTTTAGTCCTCTTGGTCTCCAATATTTTTGACAGACGGATGGGATGCTAGAAGTGGCCAGGCATATTTGAAGGTGGTCTTGGTTCACTTCCTCTTGCAGATCACATAGAGGACAGAGTGGTGAAGAATATATCCCAATTCTATCCAAAAAGCGGTTACTTTTATTGCTATCACTCTAATATACAAAAAAAAAAAAAAAATAAAAAAAAAAATGTAGATCTTGTTAAATACACGATTTATATTTATATAATGAACCATTTCGGAGATACGCCTTGTTAATTTGTGTGAGTTTTGGAAAACTTATACTGTTGTCAAATGGAACATCGCTATTAATTTTTATATGTTAATCGTGCAAAGAGAACGGAATTTGAAAGCTTCTAAAGATATGACTATCACTCAAAACCTACTGTATTCCCATATTCCTCTTGCACCTACAAGGAACTAAACAGTAAGATAAATTCTGTAAAGGTTTACCTCAACTAACACGAAGAAGATATAGGAATAAGAGTTTGTAAGAATGGTTAGTACAAGAGTAGGGAAAATCACTTGAGTGCAACACATCAGATTTTTCTGTTATTAAAAAACTAACTAAACCCCAGCGCAACAGCCCATGGAGGGCTAAGTCTTGCTGCCCAGCCGCTGCGTCCCCCACCTCTGCCCACTACAGGTGTCATCGGTGGGGTCCAGTACTAGAAGGTGCGACGTGGTCAGCGCCCCGAGCTGTAATATTTTATTGTTCTTAGGACATTCACAGGGGATTCAAATATGTATTTTTTTTTTTCATATAGATATACTTTTTTGTAAAGTTTTACTGAAAATATTTGGTCATTTTTTTAGAAAATAATAACGAAACATGTTTTCTATATAAAGGGCAGTATGAAGTGGGGGAATTTCTTGAAATATGAAAAGTTAAACACAAGTTTGGGACTTAACAGCTTTTCTATTTTAACATGCACACACGGAACTTTTTCTAAAAATGCATTTCTGTTTTAGAGGATCCCAAAATCAGTTCCATACATATCAATATGTGTAAAATTTTTGGAACAATGATTCACTTAAGCGAAGAGAGCCTAAAGTGGTAGTTATAAAATATTTGACTGTCTTATGCATTCAAACAACAGCAACGAAATCAACGAAGCTCTTATAAATCCTAACGAAAGGTGCCAGTATTCATGATTAGTGAGAGGATAATTTGCTTGTAAAATTTAAAATAACAATCTTCAACACAATTTAAATGATGGTTATTTCTAATCACTTGTATTTTTATTGAGAAAAATAACTAAGACACCTACAATATAGCCTATTTTCTAGGTGGGATATAGAACATGTTCTGTGCAGTGTAAACGTTACAACTGCTTTTAAGTGAAAACGTAATATCACCTATAAGGGATTAGAGGTATGAGTGCACACTTTAATGGCGACTGAAGCTGAAACATAAGTTCCTCTACCATTTTCCCCTATAGTGTGTGATTAAATAGGTAAATCAAAAATAAAATTGGTCGAATGTCTCATTGCCAATATGCTATCATTCCTTTATCGTTTACTTCTATAATTACCACAGAAAGGTAGAGCTTCTAAAGTTGAGTTATTCACGTCTTTTCCATTTGTTGCTAAAATGAGTATTTTACGCACACAATAATATAAATTCATGAACATACTCTTGACAACACTGCATGTATGTAGAACGAAAGATCAGGAATGTTGATAGTAAAACCTATCTGCCGGAATACTACTTGAAAATCTTGAAAGAAAGACACCTCCTTCTCTCGTTACTTGATAACAAACACGGACACGTGACGAAACCAGTTTCCCAGGATGGCTTGGTTTCAACTTTCACTTGTAAGTATGAACGTATGCCTGAAAGGCGAAATACGCATTAGCAAACAGAACATTCGCCTCTTGAGGCCTACTTTGTTGCCAGACTGTGCAGGTAATGTATTCAATAATGTTGATATAGATGAGTTTATTTTGGACTTTTGTGTTATCATATCTGAATCCACCATGACGCAAAATCTACGGAATCTTACTCCTAACACCCTGTATAATAAAATATTAAAAATACAATTTTTGCCTTAGGTGAGCCCATTGTAGTACGATTTGGTGGGCCAGCATACTCTCCGCTTTCTACTCAATTCAGTTATAATATTGCCATTAATAACCAACAATTATTAAAAATGTCTTGACTACCTTTGTTATAATAGGGAGAAACTGAAGCATTGCACACTTTTTTTCTGATTTCCATTTTTTCTCCACGATCATGTTACTTTTCTGAACTACCAGAAGTAAAACACAAGGGCGCAGTTTCATAGAACTACCGAAAGAAACAAAGTAAAGAAAAGGGAATTTAATGCAAATGGAAGAGGAGAAATTAATGCAACAGGAACAAAAGGGTAAGGGTTAATATTACGAAATCTAAAGGGAATTCCACAATTATTGGCATTTCTTTCTTTACATGTTCATCCAGAGGAGGAAACGAAACAAAGGGGAAGAAATATACCAGCCGTGCGAAGGGATGTGAAAATTAAATTTTAAATTTAATCGTGGTCTCAAATGTCAAGGGTAAGCGAGGGGCGCAATAAAAATTAATACCCGGAGTTGTGCTATTGAATTAGTTACCATTCGATATCCTATGAATGTTTTAATGCAGAGGAGTTTTATTTCAGAGGAAATAAAAGAAGAAGAAGCAGGAAAATTGACTGGGAGATACCGCTATTGGCTAGAACCTCCATTAATACTTTTTCCTTTCTCTGATACTTGAGCATCTTCTGTTTAAAGTTGCAAGAGAATGCTTCCGTAAAAACAGCAAGATTTATTTGGTTCTCTATATTATGAAGAAATTACTTTGAAAACTTATATCCTATGTATGGATGTATGAGTGGCAATATCTCAAGGGTGAAATGCATAGTTGTCACTATTATTATTATTATTATTATTATTATTATTATTATTATTATTATTATTATTAATTATTATTATTAATTATTATTAATTATTATTAATTATTATTATTAATTATAAATTATTTATTATTATTATTATTATTATTATTATTATTATTATTATTATTATTATTATTATTATTTTATCATCATTATTATACTTAATTTGTTGCTGGTATCCATAAATTTATGAGTTAAGCTACTTACAGAAATTGACAGATACGTACGCAAAAACAGTAACATCTCTATTGATCACTTTCCATGTACGAAATTCCGTTCCTCCAGATCTTCCTCCCTAATGAAAGACAACAACAATAATTGCCCTTCTGTCGGTCTGGGTGGCTCAGTTGGTTAGACGCTGACCTACTGATCCCAAGCTCCCGGGTTCAAATCCGGTCCAGAGCGGTGGTTTTTAAGTGTGCTTAAAAACGACAACTCCATGTCAGCAGATTTACTGGCATGTAAAATTACTCCTGCGGGACGCAATTCCGGCACACCAGTGACGCTGATATGATCCTGGCAATTGACAACAAAATAAATTTTTAAAAAATAATTAGCTTCCATGTTTTCATATTTGTTTTATAACAAGTTTTTTATATTTTCATTGTGGTTGTTATGTATTTCTTATCTCCATTTAATCCATTTGTCACCTTCTGACTGAAAATATAAAATCTCTAATAATTTTATATTGGGCTTGCCCACTTCTAACTACTTACATAAATCAAAATCAATCCATTAAAAATCAAAATCATTTCTAACCGCGCCTTCATTTAACACCGAATGTATCATAGCTCACTGGTTAACTTTTTATTTATTGAAAAGTCTTTCAAGTCAGATATAGACAAAAGTGATAAATTATGGGTACAATCCAGAGTTAGATAAATGTCGGAAATCAGCAGAAAAACACTAGATGATCTTCGAAAATCAACTAAGAGCGCACGTATAGACAAAAAATATTTTACTTTTTGCTATTGTAAGCACCTTTTAATGTTTGCATGCATATTTAGGATGTTTCAATTTCTACTTGGCATTTCTTTGAATGTAATTTGTCTTTTTAATAACAGAAAGCTGAAATTTATCTGCACCTCACATAGGAGTACTGCAAACAATGAGCAATGTTTCTTTTTGAAAATGTTGTTTCAAGATTCTTATTTAATGAATCATTGGTAAAAGAGTCATTTAAGTGGATAGGAAGGCAATAACATAGCATATTCTGTTTCTAAGTTTCCTAATTTTATTATAGACCTTTATAGAAGAAAAATTGTACGCTAAGTAACACAAATGTAAACTTGTATATTTATTCTCCCGAATATATATTTCTTGATATTTTCAGATAGTGGTTCAGTTTTCTCAGGAACAGTGTAAGTTAACATTTACATCATTTCTATTAAGTATTACTGTATACTGAACCCAGTTATAACTCATGTTAGCACTGTCACTGAAGAAAATGTTTAGTTGAAATTTAGAAAAGTTTCATGAGACTTTCTCTACCGGCACCAGGACACTAGAGTTCTCTATTTGTTAATGTATTAGTTATTCTTTTAATTGCTTTGCGTCAGAGTCAATAAACCTGAGTATAAATAGTTTCAAACCAAATAACCCCAGTGGCTGCATACAAAATGGGAAACAAAAATGGCGAAAAATCGTAATTTTTAAAATATTTCAAATAAATGGTGCTACGAAATAAACTTCAACGTGATAACGCCTAAACATACAATTATGAATCATTCTGAAACTACTAGTGCTATGACAAATTTTAATTTGTTGATATAATTTAATGAAGTATAAATATTTACCTTCACAACTGCTTTATCTGCAGTAGGTGGAGGCTTTATTATAGTCTATTCCAAAAATCATGAGATTATTTGAAAAAAATAATTTTCCTGTGTGCACATGTTAGTTGTGAATGTGCGCGCGTTCCTAGGTGTATATCAAGAACGTAAATCAAAAGCAAGTTTGGAACAGATATGAAATTTGATATTTTGTTTGTTGATATCAGGTGAGTATATTCTTATATGGAAAACTTTTCGTTGTTTTTCTTTTTTCCCTCAAAATTGCCAGTACAGATTTTGATTAAAATATAATATATTTGAAACGGTAACATGACTAATGAGGCGCATATCTTGGCTTTTCTGTGAAAAGAGGCATCTGTGAGAAAATGAAAAATTATGAAAAATTCTCCCTGTTAGGAGTAACTGTGTTTGGAGAGATTTTCTGAAAAATATTCACTTCTTTGAAAGATACAGAAGTTAAAGTTTGGTATTTATGGATTTCTTCATCCCCGAGTTATTCTGTTCACACACACGCGCGCGAGCACACACACACACACACACACACACACACACACACACACGCGCGCGCGAGCACACACACACACACACACACACACGCGCGCGCATGCACATGGACCTTTTTCCTAAATTCTTGAGCATCCGGGAACCTAAACATAGTATCTCTGTTTGAAAATTTTGGGTGGAACACAATACTTTCTCTACTCTCAAATATTTCAATCAAGTGATTCAAATAATAAGTTTTAAAGAAGAATTGGTAAGCTTACTGGACGATAGAACGCATTAAATAATTGCCACATTCTCGAGGATAAAAATCCGGGCAGTACAGAGGTTTTATTGCCTGAGAAATAGCAACCTTTCGTAAATATTTTTAAAAAGCACAACAGATTAGAAATTTGTAACAGAAGCACACTAAAATAGCTGTGTACTGCCTTTGATCTGGTAATTTGGCTCAAAGATGTAATCCCTTTAGAGAAGATTTTTAGGTTGTAGCACTTTGCACTTACATGGCATGTTAAACATCCTTCGTACATCTCAAGATATTCTTGACATCCGAGGCACACCGCTCTCGGAAAAGATGTCAAAAATAAAAGTTCACGAGCTCTTAAGCAGTTAACGATGTTGAGGTGAATTCAAGTTTACTTAGAGAGAAGAGTACTATGTTGCTTTTCGAAGAATCCTGGAGTCCGTTTTATAATTTGGTTTTACCTCTGCTTGTCCCCTGTGTGCATCAACAATCGTCACAAATATATTTTTAATTGACGTAAAGTGCTTAGAGCAGCATACACGTTACTCTTCTCCTTCTTCTTCTTCTTCTTCTTCTTCTTCTTCTTCTTCTTCTTCTTCTTCTTCTTCTTCTTGGTTTTGAACTTTTCAATCCGTTTCGGCTTCAATTTGGTCTGCCCAGCTTTTCTTCTGTCTTCCTTGGTTACTTGTGCTTTTGGGTCTATAATTTATAGCTCTTTTAGGAATTCTGTTTTTATTCATCCCTTGAACATGTTTTTCCTTTTGATTTGTGTTGTTAGCAATAATATGATTTATTTATTCCACTTTTAATTCTTTCCTGATATCTTGACTGCTTTTTCGTCCTGTTTAATATACCCAGCTATTACTCTTACAAATTACATTTTTGAGGTCTGTGTTCTTGTACTATATCTTTTTTGTTAATGTCTATGTTCCTAAACCATAGATCAGAGTTGGTGCTGCCATAGATTTGTCCAGTTTAATTATGGAGTCTTCATGAGCTTTATTTTTAATGCTCTTTTTAAGTGGGTGTTATATAGTTGAATTTATTTATTTACTCTATATCAACTTAAAGTGTGATACGCAGTCAATTTTCATATTTATAGTTTATTTTTACTTTATTTAATATTTAATTACAGAAGTAGAGGAAGTACACATTCTAGCCGAAAATTCCTTAATAGAATTTCACTGGATCACTCGTTTTGCGGCCCCTGAGTAAAAATATTTAGAAAAAGGTCAATGTGTATAGGTATGTGTATTTGTGTGTAGCGACAGCATAACTCAAAAACGAAAAATCGCTTAAACACTAAAATTGCAAACATCTTTGAAGAATTTGACACAATGATTTTCCAGAAAACCACAAACCTCCAAACTTATTTACTTAAATGGCTCTAACAACTTTGAGTAAAAACACATATAGGACTTTTGCACTATATACATGGCCTACAAATAATTTGTTCAACTAGTAGACCATAAGAAGCTGTGGATCTCATAGCTTTTTCAAATAAGTTTTTCCAGCATCAGCCAGTTCCCAGATACTCGTTGTTATTGGCCAGTTCAGTTGTTTCTCGCGATGTTATGAAAAGAGTGCAATTTCAAAGCCAGCATATAAAGACCCACTTTTTACAGATTTCACACTTTACTGTGTGCCCTACGTGGCGTATAGCTCGATTAACTTGAAGTTGATGTAAAATTAAGTTTTGTACAAAACAAATAATTTAATTAAAACAGAAGCCACATAAACACAAGCGGGAGGGTTGAATGGTTGGCAGACAGAATCTAACAGAAGTGTGCGCCTAAATGGCCTAGGCCATTCATAACCAAATATAGCTACCATGTGAAAAACAAACGGACAACCAATCTACTTGCAAGTAGAAATGTCTCAAAACTTCCATTTTCACCATCGCTCTAAGTAGTGAGGTAGGTCAAATACAATATTACTTTTGTTCATTTTACTTCCACAATATTTAACAGAGCCATTTTATAGCATTAAGTAGCCATCTGACGTTTCTAATGTGAGTGTTTCATAATGTTTAAAGAATATGATCACATATATGCAAACAAATGATAGGGAAACTAATAGCGAATAGTATAATTACAGAGAATATATAGAAAGATAAATATACGTATTAACAATTGTTATACAATGTTATCATTACACAAGTTAGTTTTCAAAATTTGTTCAGAAGCGGTAATTATACTAGAATGATTTTGTTTCGAATTCCGAATTCACAGCAGAGCTTTGCGAAAAGCCCTGGTACAATGTACGTTTTCATGGGGAATTAAAATCGATTTGAGTTCTCATTCCCGTTTGAATACTGCATGAAACGAGAATTCAGATCGAACTGAATCCTTGAATCTGACCATCTTAAAGTGGGATCGGATCGAAGCTTAGTTCAATGGAAACGCCTACCGGATTTGAATCCGCCAAAGATGCGCTTCCACTGTACTCGTAACAGGTTGCATGCTCCGCATTTAATTTTGTTTAGCAAAAGTGGTGTACTAAAACACAGCAGAGCCATTTTTATTCGTTCTTTAATCTCGCAATATATTCTTCTAAAAAACATTCACTTACCTTAAAACCTAGTTAAAATAAGCAGGTCCGCCAACATAAACCAAGTGACCAACTGCTTGAATGCTTGAGCCTTGTGTATCCAAATAGACTCAATTCAGAACTGAATTCAACATGGAAACGCGGATCGTATTGAGATTGGGATTAGACTGAAATCGATTTCAATTCTCCGTGAAAACGTAGTGATTAGACCTATAACCTGAATTGGAAGACTGAGGGAGTGAATGGGGTTTAAAGGCCCGTTGACAACTATGTAATTTAACTGTCATTTGGACCTGTTGAAGCAGAATTTGTAGTTGTTTTTTATAATATGAAATGTTTGGTTCACACATGGATTTCTCTTCTTCATGAACTTCTTGAGGGTGACTATCAAGATTCGATTCAAGCAGTAATATCAATTACGGTTTCTTTAGAAGAATTGGAATTGATAGAAATTATATCAATGTGTCTGTTGCTGCCGCTGCTAATCCGTAAGTTCTTCATCGAGTTCTTGTAGACCTTTGCTTCTTAACGCATCTGCTGGTATTTTCTTGTTTTATGCTGTCTAGTGTTTCTTAGAAGCTCGCCGTAAGGACAGGAACCGAAGACGTGTCCGAGGTTTCATACTCATTGTGGCAACGCCTACAGTGGTTAATCTTGCAATCTGCCCGGGATACTTCTAACTGGAGGAACATTAAGTCTTTCAGCAGATGTATCCAGTCTGAGCTGGTTAAACCTTCCGTTCCGCTTATCAATTTAATTGGTATCACTCTTATCGTTGTAGTTAATACCATGATGCATACAATAAATAAGTATAATATACGTATAAACGTAATAAATAGAAAGGAGAAGGTAAAACAATAGAAATTGTAAGTAGCATGATACATACAATATTATTTGCTGTATGGATTATTATAAAATAACAGCTGATGTGAAAGAGAGGCCCAACGAGAGAAAAAGACAGAGACATACAGGAATTTCCAGATGTCTGAAGTGTGAACAGCAGAAATACGAACGATTTTATTCTCATTCGCGTACAACACTATGTAAAATACCAATCGAAATAGACATCACGATTATTGGCGTGAATATGTGCGTCAGGGTATTTAAGTATAAAACCAAGCAAACATACTCTAATCATAATTTCATATCAATGAGATGTTGAACATGTTTGTAAAAGGGTGCAGTAGCTTCCCACTAGTTTGGGGTATTCGGGAAATCATTCAGAGTACGAAGAGCTGTGAACATATAATGGAGGAAATAGCTTGGTTAGCCGTTTTCATACTTTTACTTTTTCTTTTCTTTCTTTATCCTTGTACACCGGTTTATTTTACCAGCTTTTTTCGTTAGTCACAATTTACGCAATACACAACCATAACCTAGGCGGGACTCGAAACCGTGACTCCCTATATATTTGAGTGTAATACTTTTAATGCTAATTTTAATGCTTAATCTTTTACGGTTTAAATTTATACAACATTTCCTCCAAATGAAGAGGACTTCATTGGCTATTCTCAGACAGGTTAAGATATGTATTTAGTTTGCCAAGTAGGAGAGTGTTACGTAATTTGTACCGTCGCCTAAATTGTACCACCTTCTTAAAAATTAGCTCCTTGATAAATGTTGCCGTCTGCGTCAAGTATTACGAAATATGTCTATACATACGACATTTTCTTAGAGAAGTGAACGAACTGTTGAAATCTAGGCTGTTGAAATCTAGTTTCTCCATTACCTGCATAGAAGAAAAACTTGCGAAAGGTAAGTGAAATTCCAAATACTGCAATTCTTACATGCTTATGTCAAAAACCATTACGCTGCAAAAATAAAAAGGAGAGCTTGTCGAGGTTGCGTATTTTGTACGGGCTTTAGTTTTCTATAACGTACCGATATAATGTAGGGAATGTTCATTAAACTTTTTATATCATAGTGACGTACGAGAAAAACATGCATAATTCAATTGATCAACTATTTGCTATTTTAGTATAAAATAAACAAATTTTTATTTAATACAATAAAATGCATTAATTTCTAGATTTTTAAATTAGTCGGTCAACCTTCCATTACCAATAATAAAAATTATTATTATTATTATTATTATTATTATTATTATTATTATTATTATTATTATTATTATTATTATTATTATTATTATTATTATTATTATTATTATTATTATTATTATTATTATTATTATTATTATTATTATTATTATTATTATTATTATTATTATTATTATTATTATTATTATTATTATTATTATTATTATTATTATTATTATTATTATTATTATTATTATTATTATTATTATTATTATTATTATTATTATTATTATTATTAATGCAGAAGATTATTTAAAAATTCTAGATTTCATATTCTGGTATATTTGTCTTCCGCTGTAACAAATTATAATCATATGTATTTAATTTCAGCATGGTAACTAAATAGTAATACGGGAAGGTGGTCACAGGATCAACTAAATCTTTTGCCGCTGCATATATGAATGGCGATTATGGAATAAATGAATCTGCTCGTCTGTGCAATATGACAAAAATAGAAAAACTAGTTGCTTATGGGGATGAGAGATCTTTGAAATAACCACAGTCTGCATTAGTAAGGAAATCTGTATAAAAGTATTTCTGTATTAACTGCAGATGAAAATAAACTGCTTGTGCAAGAAATGTATGTGGTTCAATTTAGCGGTACAATTTACGAAACCAATTGCCTAATTTGTACTCATTGCAGACATTTAGGAAACTAAGCCTCATGATTTTATGTTAACTTGCAATAAACTTTCCTTTCTAGAAAAAATCACCTAACATATTTGGAATTAATATGCCGTTATTGAAATAATTCAAAAGTTGTCGGTTACAATTAGAAAAAATGAAATGTGTAAATGGAACAAATTAGGCTACTCTCCCCTAATATCTGATCTTGAATATATGACATTTTAATCCAAATCGTGAAAGCCACTGCTGAAAATTTACAAATTTGGAAAAATTTTACTAATATGTCTCTGTTATTCTTAGTGGGTCTCTAGTTACGTGCTTCCGGTGAAATCTAGACATCGAAGTTTTTGTTGGATTGCAATCTATACTATAAATCGCCGACAAACCTTTGATGTTAAAGGTGGCATATAAATGGAGCATTAGAAGCGGAAAAAACTATGCTATAGAACAGGTTGCTGGCAGACATATAAAAAATAGAAAAATTTTATGCAAAATACTGTTTAGAAAGATCTTTACAGATGCAACTCCGTGCTCTTTTTAGAATTATATGATCATGCACAAGTATGAAGCCTGTGTAAGCAATGGAAGTTGACCTTAAGTGATAGAAATAAACTTTGCTTGAAAGAAAAGCAATCTCTGAAGGCAAACGCTTGACGCTGCATGTCTCATGAAGCACAGGGCAATCTTAATTTATTACAGCTACAGAATGTATATTCATAATTTGTTACGGTTTCTAAGAAGGGAACAAGAGGATGAGTGGAAAGGGAAGTAATCAATTTAAGCGAGAAGGGGGCGGGGATCCGATAGGGAATTGGGACGTTAACGAAATTGCTAGCCACTTGAAACCCCTTACTTATTTTTAGTCCCCCATCCTCCAGGATGGTAGTGTCTCAAGAAGGTAGAACTTGCCTTGACATCGGTCTTTGGACTGTTTTGTTTGCTCTGATTAGTTAATGGAAATTGTCTTACTTTGGTTGTTAGGTTTCTTTTGTTGTCAGGTTTTAGCTCCTTCTTCCTTTGTTGTGAATTGTCAGTTTCCTTACCTTTGACTGGAAGGTTTACCTTTGAATGGCTGATGGTTAGTTCCATGGTAATAGTAAGCATTCTTCCGAATACAAATGAAGCCATCTCCGGAATGATGTACGAAGAAAAATGTCCGTATCGCATGTCAAGCTTTGCACGATCAATGTTTTCTCATTTATGTATTTTCATCCAGTGAAAAAGATCATAACTTCCTTTCTGACTTCTCACCCTTGGATAGCGCAGAAAGATGCAATAGTGGTATTAAGCACGACACTCTCTTGTGCTGCAAAGAGCCTAAATACTTCTGAAGCCTTACACAAATGTACAGGCACAAATGCAAGGTCACCAGGCTGCTAAAAGAACGGGGTTACCAGGAGCAGTGTATTCCTTTCCTTTTACTTTCTCTACTACATATAGTAAGCAGGGAAAGTATTGTATTCATCAGAAATATAGTGGTATGTTTTAAGGCCCAAAAATCATTTTACTTTCTCCACTAGTAAGTAGAGAAAGTACTGTATTCCACCCAAAAATTCAATGTCGAGATTTCTCCGGAAATATAACTTTTGAGACCCTTTGAATCCAAAAATAAAAAAGCATTTTTAGAAAAAGCTCCATGTGTGTGTCTGTCAGCCTACCTGTCTGTCAGTCTGCGGATAGCTTGGCTCGAAAACGAAAAGTGGTTTAAAAACCAAACATGGTATTTAAGTTTAATATCTTTAAAGGATGCGACACGAAGATTTTAAAGTAAGTAGTCCTACCCTAAACTAACCTTTACATGGAAAATGTTTCGACAGCTTTTATTTCCTTGAAAATGGCTCTAAGGATTTTGGTTAAAATGCCAAATAATTAAGATATTTGTGTGACAAATCAAATATATATTTTGAATTTTCTGGCTATAGCCTATGTAGTCTTGTTTACTCTGAATGACTTTTGAATAACTCGTAAGAGATAGACAAAATGCAAAAATGTAGATGTCGTTAAAGCACACAATTTATGTCGAAATACTTCTTTGTGTAGAGTGAACCATTTCGGATATATCTATTCCCTGTCATTTGTGTCAGTTTCGGAAACCTTAAGTGAAATGGAACATCGTTGTTCATTTTTTATATGTTAAGCGTGCAAAGAGGACGGGATCTCAAAGCTTAGATTTGACTATCGCTCAAAGCCTACTGTATTCTAATATTCTCCTTGTGCCCACAATGAGATAAACAATAAGCTAAGTTCTGCAAATGCATATCTCCACTAACAGGAAGAAGATATAGGAATGAGAGTTTGTACGAATGGTTAGTACAAGAGTAGAGAAAGTCACGTGAGTGCAATACATCAGATTTTTCGAAAGAGGTCCGCACAAGCGCGTGTCTGTGATTGTGTGCGTTTGTGTGTCTATGTGTGTGTCTCTTAACAGCATAAATCAAAACCAAAAATTCGGTTAAAAATCAAAGTTGATACCTAAGGGTAATATATTTCAAGGATGTGACATGAAGATTTTGAAGAAAATTCCTCCACGCTTAACTATCCTTTACACAGAAAAATTTCGAAAGTTTTGATTAAAATAGCATATGTTTCAGATATTTTTATTGCAAATGAAATGTATATGTAATATTATATATGTACCTTGAATTTTTTTTGGCTATAACCCCTGTAGTCCTATTTACTCTTGATAACTTTTACATAACTAGTAAACTATAAGAGGCAGACCAAATCTTACTATACAGAAATGTACATCTCCATAAAACACACAATTTATCTGAAATAATCTTTTTTGTCAAGTGAACCATTTCGGAGATGTTCCTTATTATGTATCAGAATGCAATACTTATAGACGTTCAAAAATGGAAAGTCGTTATTTATATTGTTATCTCTTGGTCATGCAAAGAGAATATCTCGATTAACATGATGTAAACAAAGGAATAAGATTTCGTAAGAATAGTTTGTGCAGAGTACAGAAACTCATGTGAGTGCAACACAGCAGATGTTTTCTTCAATGATACACAATTTGATGGATAGTTCCTAAATGTGCTACAGAGGATGAGCTCTGGCGGGACCACTGAAACAGTTGCATTTGCGATGTATTGATATCCCTTCTGAACCACAAAATGTATAGTTTTACGCAATATTGCATAGCTGTCTTCTATAATCAATAGTACATAATTTAGTTCCCTCTATGGTAATATAAATAACATTGTTTCTTATTTAATTGCATAAAAATTTAATCATGCTCATTAAAAGTAACATTTAAAACGAATTTGTTCCTTGTTTGAAAATACTTAAGCTCTTAAGCTTTAACAAAATTTCAAATTAATGCATTGTTAACTATATAATACACCCGTGATTTTGTGACTTTTTACATGTGTTAAATTAACGAAAACGAGATAAATTTTACAGTTTTATGTAGAGGGAAAGGGTTTTATAAAAATTCGAGAGTCTATTTTTACCTTCTACTTTAATGTTATCAGGATTGTGTTGGATAAGAAACCAGATAACATTGTAAACCTTTATTTTACCCATTGAGAATACTTACTGTTTGTTTATATTTTATGTACATGAACATCTGCATTGTTATAACTTAAGATAGACACAATGTTGATGCCAGAAATAAATATAAATTAAATATGCCTAACTGTAGACTTGCTTTGGCGAAGCAAAACTATTATTTTAAGGGTGTAAAATTTTATAATAAATTAGATATTACACATGAGTGTTTTTGAATGAAATCTTTTTAATTGGCTAGTCGAACGTTAATTTTATTCTATTAATGATTTGAAGTACTATAGTATAATGGATTTATAATTTGTATACCTATACCTGTATACTTTTGAAAATTTCATATTCCTGTAAATGATTTTAGGCAAATAAAATTATTTAAGCATGCAATACGTAATGTTTCAAAGCCTAAAAATGTCTATTTTTTCATTAATGTGGTTTCATTTCTTTCATGCATCATTGGAAGATAAAGTGTTGATATCATGTCATTAGTTTAATTCAAAAACTTCCTAAGGATTTTAGAATGAGAAACTCCAGGAAAAAACATATTTAGTAGATTGATTCATTTGTTTTGTCGAAAGTGAAACAGAAGACTAACTCTAGGTAACTTTGTTATCCTTTGGTATTGGTTAGTGATTGTAGTAAGGGAGAAATCCTTTCCAAAGAGCAAGAAGGGTCAACGGCGTATTTCCCATCGTTTCGTGCCTCGCATACCTCTTCCCCTTTATTAAGTTCACGAAAATTATGTTCCTCTGTTAAGTATATCACATATTTCCTTTACATTGCTGTTCTTAACGATATACTGTGTTTTGCAAACAATAGTTTGGGAGTAGTTCCATACCACTTAGACATATCTGCAATGTAAACTACATTTTCAAATAGGTACACACATATATTTCATACTGGCAAGTATAAACTCCTGATTAAATACTACAGTAATAACCCATAAATATGCACTTTGTCATACGCGAGGGAAATGAAGTGACAATCAGCTGTTTACAAACATCACTGGTCTACAAAAATTAACTTTTTCTCTTTCACAAGAATTAAAATAACAGATTCTAAAAGTATTTTTCGTGCTGAATTCAAATATAATTACAGTTTGTCCGCATCGGGCAGGAGTTTTGTGTGATATTCATTTGAATTTTTATAATATTCTAAAAAATCCGTAACTAGCTATCTAACTCAAAATTATAACTACTGATTCTGACTTACCTAGAAAGTGGTAGATAGTGATTTTCAGGTATATTTTGCATCTGGAACGTCTCTCATTTTAGTCCAACAGTAGTCAGCCAGCATATTGGAACTCCACTTGCCTTGGTACCTCTTCTCTATCGTAGAAATTTGCTGATGAAAACGCTCACCGTGTTCATCGCTGACAGCTCCAAGGTTTTCGGGGAAGAAGTCCATGTGAGTGTCCAAGAAGTGAATTTTTAAAGACATGTTGCATCCCATAGCTTTATAAGAATGCAGAAGATCAGCCACTATGTCACGATAGTTTTCTGCTTTATGGTTTCCAAGAAAATTGCAACATAAACTTTTGAAAGACTGCCAGGCTGCTCTCTCCAGTGGATTTAACAGTCCCTCGAAATGTTCATCAGCCATTAATGATCGGATTTGTGGTCCTATAAAAACTCCTTCTTTCAATTTAGCATCACTGACTTTGGGGAATTTCGATTTCAAGTACAAGAATCCATCAGAAAGTTTATCCATAGCTTTGACGAAATTTTTCATAACTCCTAACTTAATATGCAATGGAGGTAAAAATATTTTTTCAGGATTCACTAAAGGGACACATGCCACATTTTTCTGGCCAGGGAGAAGAGATTCACGTTTTGGCCATGACTTTCTAACGTAGTGAGACTTCTTATCTCTGCTGTCCCACTCGCACAAAAAACAGCAAAATTTGGTGAACCCAAGTTGCAAACCAAGCAATAAAGCAATGACCTTTAAATCACCACAGATATTCCATTCATATTTTCCACATTGTACTTTCTCTCAAATTAGTTTCATATTTTGATATGTCTCTTTCATAGCGGCATGCGCTACTGGTATTGATGGAAGTTCATTGCCAATATGTAGCAGCACAGCCTTCAAAATTACTTTAGAGGAGTGTATGAACAATCGCCACTCATCTGGTCGGTGTTGATCCCCAAGAGTTTCCATAAGTGAACAAATATTATTACAAAACACAACACCATATTCTTCAGAGAAGTCTTCTTTGAAAACACTATGGCGGCTACGATAACTACTTATTCTTACATCTTTTTGGAGTAAATTCCACCCTTTGAGTCTGGAAGTTAAAACTTCAGCTTGAAGTTTAGACAGATTTAAATCCCGAATCAGGTCATTAAGGTCTTGCTGATTGGGAAAGTATGGTTCTGATGAACATCTACTGGCTTCATATGTAAGATCATTTTTATTTTCATCTGAATCATTTTGAGTTTCAGTTAGGTCAGAATCAGAGTTATCACTTAAGGTTGTATCTAGATATACTGGTACGGGGAACTCTTCACTGTGTAAGACAGGTCTCAATGCAGATTTCAAATTCGGATACTTAACTGTATATTTTGTTTTAGATGTGATTCTTTTAATATTTGTCAAACAAAAATAACAGTCAGTTGAATGATCCTTCGGTTCCCTCCAAATCATGGGAATTGCAAATGGCATATGATGTGTACCATTTTTCCACCCAGTCAGCAGTCTAACATACGAAACACAGCATGTATTTGGGGCCCAGCTCTTATCAAAATCACCAACTTGACAGCCAAAGTAAAGATGATAACACTTCTTTACAAGTGGGGTCATATTTCGCCTCTGAGACTTGAAGGTCAGCTCACCACAAATATAGCAGAAATTATCTGCATGATTTACAAACTTTCTTGGCATGATGAAAACATTAAGCACTGAAATACAACATGCACAACATACACAATACACTTCTAAACAGAAAGGAAGGAAATATTTCACTAGTGAACAATGTCACAGTCAGCTCAATACTGACACATCACAATGCCAGACAGGTCTGAGCATGTCTAAACATGAATCAACCTGCACAGTCTTGTTTTGTGGTGCTTCAGCGCGATATTACAAATAATTTCAATAAATACGGCTTGAGTAAAATAGCTACATATGAGGTAAAGGTTCCTATGACAGGTCAAAGAAAACGCTAAAATCATATTTTGAAAAGTAGCTTTCACAGAAAAACTATGCCTGATGGGAAAATTCTGACTACATATCTGAATTCAGGATGAAAAAATGCACTAGATTCACTATTCAGATTTCTTGTGAAAAAAATCTTGTCGACCAGTGAATTAGTAAATTTGATGGCTTTTGCCACAGTATATTCCTTTATCCCACTAAGTAATTCGTTTTGAAATGTTTAAAAAGTAGAAAATTTTTTAATTTACATAAAAAAATATTTAGGTTGCGGAAAATGTAATTTATGTACCTAAAATGCCTGTTTTTTGTTATTTGTATTAATTTATGTGCTTAGTTTATTTTAAGAGAGTAAAACTCTAAGGCCTATTAATATATTTTACTAGTTAAGTTCAGTGCTCTGGCGCGGAGGACCCGGGTTCGATCCCCGGTACCAGCATGGGGATTTTATCCCCTCTGGGAGGTCTGGCACGGGGTGCACTCAGCCTCGTTAGGTCCCGGGGGGACCAATTGAGGAGCTACTTGATAGAGAAGTAACGGCCCCAGGTCTAGAAGATCGCATAACCGGCCGGGAGGGCTCGGGGCCCTGACCACGTCCCACCCTCCAATACTGCACTTCACCAATGACGCCTGTAGTGGGCAGAGGTGGGGGACGCAGCGGCTGGGCGGTAGGCCTTGGCCCCTTGTGGGCTGTCGCGCCGGGGTTTAGTTTAGTTAAGTTCAGTGAGTTTTAAGGAGGTTGATCCATAAACATGTATTTTAATAGAAGAATATTACCTATATAGTCAATGTATTCTTGTGTATATGACTGGGGTTCCAAAAATCTTCTGTCATTATATACTATACATATTGTAGATGCTAATTATTCGTTCAAAGTATACTAAAGGATATCGAATTTTCATTTATTTTCAATTATTTTAAGTGAATCATAACTTCCGTGTCTCTAAAACCCAGGCTTCTGCAGTACCTATCCATCAACGGTAAATGGGAGACTCGTATCAGGGATGTTCTGTTCCAGTTGGCCCGGTCCATCTGACATTTTCTTCTGCTTTTCCTGCTTGGAGTCCATTTGAGTGGTATGTATAATGCCATGAATTTTCTGTCCCCCATTTTGTGTCATTTCATGTCCTTATGTTTCGCAGTCGAAGGATCAGGCGAGTGGACGGTGAGCGAGGCGTTTGGCGGCGGAATCTGCTTTGGGGAACTGCGGGAGTGTGAGTGGGCCTCAGACAGCTCTGGGGAAAGGAAGTCCGGGGAGGACAATGAGAGAGGGAGGAAGAATCTCCACAATAAAATGCAATAACGGAACGGAGCTGCCGGTTCTCCTAGTGGGCAGTAGACAGTATTACGAGTAGTTTGCAAATGAATCATGCCTAGTCGAACCGCAGAGACTATATGGTTTGTACTCTAAAGCCTGTTTGTTAAGTCTTTCTTCTGGCATTCGAGAGATATATTGTCATTTCATTTTATACTCCCTGATTTTGTCGTTTAAATTAAGTATTTTTGATTGCTATATATTGTTTCATTGTTAATACGATCTTAAGGCTACAGCCAGCTATGGACCTTAAAAATTTCATTTCAGGCGTTTCAATTATTCTTTTGTTATTTCTATTCAGTGTCCAGGTATCGGCTGCATAAGATATAATGGGCACTGTATAAAATGTAATATGGTATCTCTTCTTGTTTCTCAATGATTGTTTTAGAGTGCCACACATATTTTCAAATTAATATGCCTTTTGCTTTAAATCTGCATTATATTCATAAGAAACATCGCATACTAAGTAGCTGAAATATTTTACTTGTTCTAGCATTTCCTTTTGAGGAGTAGTTTTGATCGCCTTAGGTATTTACCAATGAAGGCCATCACTTTTGTTTTCTCTGCTGAAATAATCAAATTCTACTTTGGCATTGTTTTGTCGAGTTGGTACAAAGCTACTTGTAGTCTGCTTTCAATATTTGCCAGAACGACCTGATCATCGGCTAACAGGGCTGTATTTAGGGTCGGTCGAACTAACTTAAAATCTACTATGAGGGGCTGTACACTAAACGAGTTTAGTAATATAATTGATTATTGGGACCATCTCTCAGTTTCTTGTAGTCTTACGGGGTCTTGCAAGGAGTGAGGAATAATTACTACCAATAACACTGCTTGACAGTTGCAATGCATGGCTAGAGGTATGGTACTGTAATGAGGACGAGGAAAGGTGGAAGAGGGAAAAAGTATTGTCACCGCGCCCGCCGCATCTAATTGCCGACAACAGCAGTGTCACCCATCGCATTATTGTCGGCACTACCGCAAAGGAGCCGAAGGAAAGAGACAGAGAATGGCCGCATTGTTGGGGAGCTTGCCAAAAGAGAGAAAAGGATAGAGACTTCGAGAATCTTCTGCTTTGTATTTCACCGCAATAACTGAACTTTCCAGAATAGTGCCTGGGAGATATAAATAGCGGTAAAGTGCGACAGAAGAGGCAGTCAGACGTATGTGAAGCGTTGAGTAGTCGTGCCGACGGAAAGGATAGACGTATGTGAAGCGTTGAGTAGTCGTGCCGACGGAAAGGACAGACGTATGTGAAGCGTTGAGGAGTCGTGGCGACGGAGAAGGGACAGTTCTTTGTGTTACGAATTCGGAGCCGTGCTGTTGGAGAATCGGAAAAGACTTTCTTGCTGTTGCAACGAGTGTACAAAGTTACTGTTTACGGAAATAAAAGTGTTTCTTTATCTCGACTACATCTGTCTTCTTTACTTCACACCCACCACGAAAGTCACACTGGTGTCAGAAGTGGGATCCGTCGCTTCTAGTTTCGTTACATCGTCGTTAGAAGTTGCAACGTTAGAACCAAGATGGAGGGAGATTCGGAAACCAGGATGATGGCAATGATGAAAGAATTATTTGCCAAAATGGAAACGTCAAACGACAACCTCGCTGCCGAGCTGAAAGAGATGAAGACGGCAAACGACAACCTCGTTGCCAAAATGAAGACGAGAAACGACAACCTCGCTGCCTAGCTGAAAGAGATGAAGACGGAGCTATCGGCGAAAATTGACGGCGAACTGATTGGCGTGACGGAAGACGTGGAAGAACTCGGCGAAAAGTTGGAAGACGTGGACGTCGTGGAGGACGACGGGGAACGTCTTGGCGCCCTGGTAGTAAGAGTTGACGAGAGCGTCAAAGTACTGGATGCCAGGGGCAGACGGAATAGCGCGGACCCGGGGAGGGAGCACCTAGTGGCCGAGGCGACAGTTGCGCCCGTTTCAGATGATGTGAGGGAAGACGTGGAACAACTCGGCGAACTGATTGGCGTGACGGAAGACGTGGAACAACTCGGCGAACTGATTGGCGTGACGGAAGACGTGGAACAACTCGGTGAACTGATTGGCGTGACGGAAGACGTGGAACAACTCGGCGAACTGATTGGCGTGACGGAAGACGTGGAACAACTCGGCGAAAAGGTGGAAGACCTCTGCCAGCATGTGGACGTCGTGGAGGACGACGGGGAACGTCTTGGCGACCTGGTAGTAAGAGTTGACGAGAGCGTCAAAGTACTGGATGCCAGGGGCAGACGGAATAGCGCGGACCCGGGGAGGGAGCACCTAGTGGCCGAGGCGACAGTTGCGCCCGTTTCAGATAACGAAAGTGTACGTCTTGGGGAAGACAAAGGGACAGTTCAGGGACGTCGTCGAGGATCCCCTGGAGGAGTGTGTCGGGTACGTAACCAACCAGGATATGACGTGGAGGACGATCAGCAGGGAAGCGCACAAGCAAACGAGCAACACGCGAGAACCGACTTGGCGTGGGACATGGGGGGACCGTCGGAGCCATCCAATCACCTGACGCATAGTGCCGTGAACGGAAGAATGGCGGACATCATCGTGGACGGCAGGATACAGGAGAGGCCGTGTCGAGCACGAGTGAACACGAGTGCAGCGGTGGACGCGACTCGCGCGGATGTGGCGGGGTTTGTTGTCGGACCCATCGGAAGCAAGGTGGCTGCTAAGGTGCGCCAGAGAGGTCGGCGGACATGGTACCCAGTGAGCCGTTTCCAAGTGCGCAGGATGGCCCGTCAACACACCAGGAAGAAGGGCAACTGGACGAGGGACCGTCAAGACCGGCGGTACTATTGCAGAATTTCGAAGCAGGATGGCATACATCGTCCTACCCGGACCAAGGGACACTATCCAACAGCGATACCTAGGATCGTGCCTCCTGGAGAAGAGGTTCGATGGGTTAGTCCACCGGGGCGCAAGGGAGATGCCGCAGTGACAGTGCTGGTCGGGACGACCAGCTCTGAGGAGGGAGCAGTGTCACCGCGCCCGCCGCATCTAATTGCCGACAACAGCAGTGTCGCCCACCGCATTATTGTCGGCACTACCGCAAAGGAGCCGAAGGAAAGAGACAGAGAATGGCCGCATTGTTGGGGCGCTTCCCGAAAGAGAGAAAAGGATAGAGACTTCGAGAATCTTCTGCTTTGTATTTCACCGCAATAACTGAACTTTCCAGAATAGTGCCTGGGAGATATAAATAGCGGTAAAGTGCGACAGAAGAGGCAGTCAGACGTATGTGAAGCGTTGAGTAGTCGTGCCGACGGAAAGGACAGACGTATGTGAAGCGTTGAGGAGTCGTGCCGACGGAGAAGGGACAGTTCTTTGTGTTACGAATTCGGAGCCGTGCTGTTGGAGAATCGGAAAAGACTTTCTTGCTGTTGCAACGAGTGTACAAAGTTACTGTTTACGGAAATAAAAGTGTTTCTTTATCTCGACTACATCTGTCTTCTTTACTTCACACCCACCACGAAAGTCACAGTATATAAGCCTGGCCTCGCAGAAAGGTAGCATATTAATTTTCTTTAGACCTGACAGGACTGTATTTAGGATTGCTTGACCTAACTTAAAATCTACTTTCAAGTGCGCTTGCCACTCGGCTTCTGCTGCCTCAATATAAATATTAAAAAGGTTAGTGACATTCAACAATTCTGTCATACACCTAGGTGTAATATCTGTGTTTTAAAGGTAATAAGGGAAATACATAAGCCAGCAGAAGAGACGAAGAATTTAGACAAAATACAGTAAAACAAGGTATTTTAGGAACAATGTGTCTTTAACAGCTTGCACATGGTTCTGAACTGATAAGTGAAACCAAGCATCATTATTTCATGCAACCAGTGAATGCCCTGTGAATATGTTGTAAGCAAAGATGTGATTATTACCTTTAACACAACTGTAAACATGAAATAATACCTACTAACCCCGTAATGTATCAGTTGATATTCAATAGGTAACAAACTGGACACACTTGTTTCATTTCTAATTGGCACTCACTCCAATTCGATCTGCCTCGTTTATGGCGTACTATAATTTCTTACTGATACACATGCACATGACTGTTTCCAGATATTAACAGTGAAATTATGTGTCATATAAACATCTGCAAAACAGCCCTTTTATTAAGACAGCAGCTATTGGTGGCAGACAGGAAACGATTACATGATTGTAGTGAACTAGCAGT
Source organism: Tenodera sinensis (assembly GCA_030765045.1). NCBI lineage: Eukaryota > Metazoa > Arthropoda > Insecta > Mantodea > Mantidae > Tenodera > Tenodera sinensis. The sequence continues at coordinate 87,529,681 of CM060965.1, forward strand.
CTGCCTAATCGCAATGAATGTGGAAGACACATAATTCATACAGTCCCCTTTCCCTTAGATCAGGAGTCAGCAAATCTGCACCAGCTGATGATATGACGTAATACCACAGTAAGAGGCAAAGCGATACTTTGCCCTGATTCACCCTCCCGGCTTCTAACAACGCAGGTTCAAAGGTACACAAGCAGGCTGAAAACCACATCGATACGACATGGCTGTTTCGAAACCACGAAAACGCAAAGGAACCTTCATATTTATGTAAGTATCTTAGCAAAGTGAAAAAAGAGTTTCTATAGAATGATCTCAAAGCAATGAACCATGATTTTGAACTTGTCGCAAATCCTTTCACGTGGACATGAAACAGTAAAACCACAATTACGAATTAGGTTTGTGAATTTACAGACTAATTTTGGAATCACAATTACAAAATAAGGCTGCTTTAGATTTACTGGAACAACTGGATATGGCAATATTTCCGTCTTTAGTAATATTATGTGTTATGTTTAGCCCAACACACATGTGTGAGCAATTTTTTGTCCATAATGTTTATGTAATATAAAAGCAGTTCGTGGTTGACAGATAAAACCCAGCATGCTTTTTTGACGTCAGTATGTACTTTTGAATTAACGTTTAATATATGCGAAGCTGTAAAGCTCTAGAAAAAGTGAAGAATAAGATGAAAAATTAATGTTAAAGCCTTATCAGTCTGTATATATGTATTAAACATATGTATATCAAATTAGATGTGCGTTAGAGAAGCTCTTATTTCGCCACTGCGGCTTTGAAATCCTATTGTTCGAAGCGTGCATTACATATGTGTATGTTGGGTTCCGTGACGTCATCATTACTGCAACTGCGATGACCAATTTGCCGACTCCTGTCTTAGATATATCTATAAAATCACTAATGTCCCAAATATGTTTTTGACGATACTGTTTTTAATTTACCTTTCACTCATCCACTGTTCAGAATCTTTCTTACCCATTGCTTTTAACGTGTCCAAAACATGCCATTTTTCTTTGTTCATTAACTTTCGTTATGTTGTAGATACTGGTGCTAACTTAAACCTAAAGCTTCTTAGAATGTCACTAAATTGTATTTTCGGAACAACTGATTAACTATCTGATCTTCATTTTTCCTCCGTTGATATTTAACTGTAGTGTATCTATTGCAGCAACATCAAGTTGAAAAGAATTATTCATAATGAGCATTTAAATAAACATACGATTGACTTAAGCAATAGAACTAATAAACATAAAATATTGTCACAGAATTCAATCACATTGTTTCGCAATAGTAAAGAAACGAAATTCATGTAAACTATATGGTTCTAAACCAAGCAGTAGGTACTAATTTATCCTTCGAAGGCCTGTCTAATTTCATGATAGTTATCTGAGATTAGGTTTTGTTTTGAATGCTCTCTGGATTTGTTTAAATTTGCCGAAAAGTATGCCAGCTCTACTAAAAGTGATATAATTGCAAGCTCTGGCAGGCCCAGTCAGTACCACGCGATCATTGGCTAGTAGTAACATACAAAATGTTCAGGGTAGTCAACGGTGAAAATACTAAATTACTAATTCTTGACCTATCCATTTAAAATTTAAGTGTGGTAATTGGCATATGCTCTACAAACAAGATACCAAATGTGTGACTTCGAAGTTAAACCCTATAGTTTAATTAAATTATTTATTATATTATTCATATTTTGCACTTTTATAAAGTGCTCCTTGCCATGAACGATTACATATTTCTGACTTAACATTTAATTTAGACATATTTAACATTTTGACTTAGGCCTTATTAGGAAATGTCCATTAGTCTGGCTGTAAAAAATTCTACAATTCTGCAATGTTTTATACGTAGTATTTAATTGCACAATCAATATGTATTTATGTAAAAACATCCAGCCAGTTTCTTTGCTCACTACTCATAATATCAGGAAAATCGATCAAAATTTGCATGACTTAGAATAATTTGAATATTGCAAGATGCTGAAGAATGCATTGCAGGAAATGTCATACTGAATGTTGAAATTGGGTGTATCAAGCAAAATACATGTGCAAATAAGCTATTAGAATTTTGAAACTAGAAGGTACTAACAGAATATAACATTGCAATTCTCAACATCGATGTTTTGTCCACTTTTGGACAAAATTTCATGGACAAATGCCATTTTCAAAATCACAAGGTTAGAGGAATTCGTAAAAGTAAAGTATTTCTCTTCAGGCTAGTACTGTGGTGCTATATATCCAAGTTGCAGAAGCATCAGTAACGTGGGTTGAGGAAAAAGAAATAATCTTCCCGGAAATCCCATTGAAAACCAGATACTGGTAGACGTAGTAATTATTGTTCCATTTTACTCTTCTTAAAATATGGCCTTACAAATGGCTGGGAAATTAGTGTGTCTAGACGGGATTTTTGCTGCTTGTGTTTAATTACAAGTCTATGTCACTCTCAAGGATTTTCTTTGACTTTCATAGATTTAAGATATAAAGCCTAACTTCTCTATGCTGGCATTCCCATATAATCTGCTTTTCTTCTGGCTTCTTTTTGCTTGTTGTTGCGAAAGCCTTACTGATTGCATTTCTTACTCGGAGATGCTACACGTATATCTTGCAGTACAATGCTTGTAGCATACACATGGTGGGAACTGCACACAAGCTTACCAACATGATGTACATAAAGATATTACGTTTACTGCTTCATGTGTATGTCGAGATAGAATAGGTGAAAGAAAGCTCCTAACCTCAACTTTATTTACAGAAATCAGTACAAATAAAAAGCTACTCAGAAGGAGTAAAAGGAAAGACGGAAAGAAACTACTGAAATATAACTACAATAATTGTAAAATTGCAAACAGGGTATTCATTGAAAACTACAAGTTTTGTTTGACACAATGAAAAAGTGCTAAATCCAATATTATCTATGAAAATTAGGTTATCTTATTTTCACTTTCTCTACTGCGTATAGTAAGTAGGGGAAGTATTTCATTTCATCCAAAAATTCTATGTCAAGATTCAACCAGAAACGTATATATGTTTTGAGCTCCCCTGAATTCAATAAAGCAGTTTTAGAAAAAGGTCTGTATGTGTGAGTGTGTGTGTCTGTTCTGTCTGTCTGTCTGTCTGTCTGTCTAACTGTCCGCCTATGAACAGCGTGACTCTATAACAAAAGGGCGGCTAAAAACCAAAATTTTAAGAATGCGGCACGAAGATTTTGTAGAAACATCCTCCATCCGAAACTACCCTTTACATTGAACATTTTTCGAAAATGTTGATTTTCTCAACAATGGCTCTAATGATTTTGATTAAAGTGCCATATGTTTAGGATATTTTTATGACGAATGAAATGTATATATTTAATTTTCTGGCTATGTACTACCTTGACGAGTTTTACATAACCGATAAACCGTAAGAGATAGACTAAATGTTACTACAAAAATGTAGATTTCGTTAAAAGCACAATGTGTGTGGAAATAAATGTTTTCTGTAGTGAACCATTTCGAAGATAGTCCTTGTTATTAGTGTGGGTTTTGCAATACTTTTCTCGAGTGAAAGATCGTTATTCACTTTTTTATATCTTGACCGTACTAAAAGAACGGAATTTCAAATCCTTCATATAGCGACCAACTTTAGAAGGTTATAAGATCTTCTCTGGTTGTTATAAGCGAAATCCTGTTTATAATCTCAAATAAATCTCACTTTATCTTTAACATTGACAAACAGTCCTTCTGGAAAAATACATTCATTAATTATTAAACGAACAGTTATCGATTTGAAATGTAGTTCTATATTAATTGTTAATCGATTGTAATCTGTAATAAATTATTTTCAGCGATTTATGGGATAGAGTTGATTACACTGACTAAACAAAAGAATGACAATGATTTTTACAAAACAAAAGAATTACTTCTGATAATTCATATATGATAATTTAATGCATCTATGCATGAAATAGTGAATGTTAACCACACTAAGCTTTTTATTTATATAGAGAAAATAGAAACTAGAGTGGAATTCAACTGATTATCTCTATACAGAATCATAAAATATTAACTTACTGGACTAATCGATCGAGTTGCTTCCATATATTCTGTCTACTTCTCTTCCTGTTGTTTGATGATGTGCTTTGGTAAACTAATTTTAATACAATTTCAGAAAACAAACGACCCCGAAAAACAATTAACAAATCCTAGGGAGATGATAAAAATACAAAAACGCTACGGAGGTGTCTATTTCATAAACAGACGTTAAATTATCAAATTACGAATTATCACCTGATCATTACTTTCTTTTGTACAAATTATCACTAGATCATTCTTTTGTTTAGTGTCTCCGACTGTGTCCTATAAATCGCTGAAAAACAATTTATCACTCATTACAATCGATTAAAAATCAAAATAGCACCTTATTTCAATTTAACAGCTGTGTTTGTAACAGCTGTTCTTTTAATAATTAATTTAGTTTTACAGGAGGACTGTAATATGTTAATGTTAAAAATACAGTGCAATTTACTTGATTTGGTTTTCTGTCATAACAAGAGAATAACGAAATGTAATTCTTGGGTTTCATTTTATTCAGTTGGCAGTGCTCACTAATCGAGATCAAAATATTTTAGGTTATTTTCTTACAAAACTTTACGTTTCCTGGTCAAATATTTACAATATAGTATCTAATCACATTTTATCTGTGAAATAATCCAGATAAATTTCATTCGAGCCTGATCTCTCATTCCATTCGAAAATTTATTGGTAAGGTCAGACGTCTTATGATAAAAACATGCAAATGCTGGAGATGTTAAAAACGGGATAATCAGTAATGATTGGTTGAACACGTGTTTCGTTATTAGTCAAAAGTAGTAAGATTGGGAAAGAGTGTAAGCGAAAATGTATTATAAACAGCAACTTAGGTAAGTATTATGAAGCTCTGGAATCCACCATGTTTTCCTGTCCACTTGGGTATAATTTTATACGCTAATTCCAACTGTAAATTAATATAACACTGGAATTCGGTAGAGCTGTATAAAGCAACGCTAATGATATATCGCTAAAGGCTAATAAGAAAGTATAAGTGAAATGTTTAAACTAGAATTATTACGGAACTAACCATATTGTTCAAACCAATTTGCACCTTCTTCGGTCAATTACCTTAACAAACCATTTACATGAGCGTAGTGAAACACCTAAGATAGCAAGCCGCGCATTGTCAGCAAACATAATCAGTCTGCAGACATTTCGAGCACGTTTTTCAAAACGCCGGAATTTGTTCTAGGAATCACGGTTTGTTGTGCTTAATCCTAGACTGTGTTCACTTTGAGTCACGTTTTCTTTAGGTCATTGCTCTTTCCGGAACTTGATGCATCCTGCAAAATCATTAACGAAGTTTATGCAGCACAACACATGCTGGCACTCCTGCTGCTCCAATGAGATGTGCTTACTGACACTAATGATCGTGATTGGCGCATAAATAAACCTATAGGATTAATAAACCGGATTAAAATGAGAATCGCGTGTTCGTTAGCGATGCTCAATCATAGTACTTGACCATTTCGTATCGATAATGGTTGCCAAGGTTCCTGAATTACTACAACATGTCCCAGCCCTTGCTGGGAAATCCAGATCAGTTTTTTTTCTTTCTCTACTGGGCATAGTAAGTAGGGGAACTAATGTATGCAATCCAAAATTTCGATGCCGAGATTTCACCCGAAATAAATATTGAGCCCTTCCTGATTCCAAAAAAGTATTGTTAGAAAAACGTTCGTGTATTTGTGTGTGTGAGTGTGTATGTGTGTGTGTGTGTGCGCGTGTGTGTCTGTCTGTGTGTCTGTGAACAGTATAACCCAAAAACGACAATAAGGTTAAAAACAAACTTGGTACTTAAGTTTAATACCTTTCAAGCACATGTAGATTTTGAAGAAAGTTGCGCCGCCCTAAACTACCCTTTACATGGAAAATTTTCCGAAAATTTTGATTTTCTAAAAAACGGTTCTAACTTTTTTGATTAAAATGCCATATGTTATTTTTATGGCGAATAAAATGTATATTTTAAATTTTCTGGCTATAGCCTATGTAGTCCTGTTTACTCTGGATGTCTTTTGCCTAACTGGCAAACCGTGAGAGACAGACCAAGTCATACTGTACAAAAAATCTCGCTACAACACACGTTATGTCTGTATGCAATTTTTTTTTTTTTTTTTTTTTTTTTTTTTTGACTGAACTATTCCGGAGATATTCCTTGTTTATTGAGTTTTGCAATACTTATACTGTTGTCAAATGTCGCTATTCACTTTTTTATCTGTTGGCGGTGCAAAGAGAACGGAGGTTCAAATCCTTCATATAGCGACCAACTATAAAAGGTTTTACTATCGCTCAAAGTGATATCCCATATTCTCCTTGCACCTAGAGGAAAATTTGCAATAAGATAATTTCTGCAAATGTTTATCTCGACTAACGTGAAGAAGATAGAGGAATAAGAGTTTGTAAGAATGGTTAGAACAAGAGTAGAGAAAGTCATGTGAGTACAACACATCAGATTCTTCTATATTTTAGGTTAATGCCGTTTAACCGGATGGATGGTATGGGATCATAAATTAAATAAATAATAAATTAAATGGCTAAAATGATGCTTAAAGGAGTCTGGCGTCCATAGAGCTTATATTACTCTACAGTCATCGTACAGATGAGGAAAAACATTATCCAGATTCGAGCTAGAACAACCTTCGATGGAAGGCAGACACGCTACCCTCACACCATGGGGTGGGCTGCGAATTGAAATTAATATTAAAATATATTAGTCTCAGACAAATATTTATTCATACATACTTGTGCAAGAAATATTTTGGATTAGTTCAAAAGAAAAGAAGAATGGTATTTATATTACTTAAATGTATACAACATGTATTAACATTAGTAGTGAAAATTCACTATGAAAGAAAATATGGCTGACGCGAAATTTAATGGCAGAAGGACCTGGTCAACATAAAATTCAATCACTGGGTTCCCAGACTTGTGGTATTTACAGTTAAACATGTCATTAGCACCCACAAAATTTATTTGTACAGCAGGAAAGAGAATAGTAGTGGCCAGTTATAATCCACCATTATATTTTGTGTGTGCCATAGTAACGATTTTTAAATGTTGAGTTTCTCAGCAGACAGCGACCGTAAAAGGTGGTGAAAAAACTTTTTAAGCAGTTTATAGTAAAACACGACTGTGTTAAAAGTAGCAAATTCTTTTACTCAGTGCTCAAAAGATTTTAACATGCCGATAGTGCCAACTTTGTTTTCTTGTGGAATATGACCATCGCCTCATTCCAGTAGGCCGTGAATAAGAGTTACATAATACTTGTTTAAAATGGCAAGTAGTAATTGTACAATCAACATTTCAGTTTCCTCGAGATGAGTAAGTTTAAAAAAAATTATAACATTTTTCTTCTTTCCTTGATTACCCTCCTCCCCTTATGTAGGACTTACAAGCCAGCCTAGGGTCAGACGCCTGTCGGCTATCAGAGGGACTTCTGAACCAGACAGAGTGAAGACCTGGAAACAGGTGGTCAGCCAAGCACCAGGTATGATAGCGAGGAAGAGGATGACAATGAAATGCAGGCGCAATGGATGATTGGAAGGGTGATAATGGAGCAACTGGTTGAATGAATGGCGGGGGAAACCGGAAAACCCGGAGAAAACCCGCCCAGACGCCGCTTCGTCCACCACGAATATCACATGCAAGTGCCGTCTAGGTGGTAGACGAGCGGCCTAACCACTCAGCCACGGCGCCGCCATTATACTTCTAGAGTCAGGGAAGGATGAGGAGTAATCTTAGCTGGAGAAAAATTCCTACCCTCCTGCCTTCTAAATGTTACTTTATAGAAGTACAACTTCCAATTACTATTCCATTGCCATCACCATCACTCTTTATCCAGCTAGGAATCTCAATGCGACGATAGCAACATTAATAAAAAGTAGATAAACTTATGATTTGCATCGCACTAGGCTGCAAAACTACTTTCACACAGCTCGCAAAGAGGAACAAAGCAAATAGCGCAACAAATTATGGATATTTCCCTCCCACGTCTAACACAGATATTATTTACTCCACATTTCCGTTCCATAGTGTGTATAAAATTCTGAATCCAAGACTTTCTCAACTCAGTCTTCTACAAACTGTTCCTACAAAAGCATATTCTTTCATTTCATGTTAATTGAGACTAAATATTGCTAAATATTTGTACAGTTGGATGTAGATATAAAAAGAATGCGTAAGCTAACGGATAGTAAGATTTTTAAAGATTGGGTCGTCAAGTATTGGCGTTGAAATTACACGCTCCATATTTATTTGGAATGTGAATTTAACGTAATAGAATAACCCAAAGAAACCGAAAGCCAAAGATGAAGTTAAATGAGTGAAAACCATTTCTGTTGGACAATGTTTCCAAGGAAAAGCCGCCTATATGGCCTTCGATGATAAAGGCGGTATATAAACGGAACATTAATCAGTCTTTTTATCTATCTCTTACGCTTTACAACTTATATAGAATTATATAAAATATATTCCGAGTAAACAGAAGCTCATACTTTTCGTAGAAATTTTCATATAGGCTTTGTTTCTTCTTTTGCCTTACAGGAATTAGGCCAATCGGCCAGTTCCGGCCAACTCATCATAGTCTCGGTCTTCCTGGATCTCTTCTGCCTGTTGATATATAATAAAGCATGCTTTTTAAATCCTTGAGCTGTGTACTCTCTGTATACGTGTTTCCCAGTTTCCTATGTTGTATCACTTTGTCTTGTATTGCAAATATGTATATTTAATTTTTTTGGTATTTATACATGTAGGTTTTATTTGTCATGAAAATATCTTAAAGACGTAGTATTGTATTTCAAAACAAACACTATACCCGTAGCCGAGGTGGTTAATGGAGGGTCGTTAATGAAAGGTCCGCGGTCCAAATCGCTCCAGGGACTGTTCAGATTTGACTACTAGTTCTTGAGTTATTTCGGAAATACATTTTGGTGAAATGTGACTTTTACGATAGAAGTATCTGTCCTAGGTGTGGTCTGATGGTCTGATACGTCTCTAAGAGAGCTTCAAATCCATGGTTCGTTTGTTCAGATTGGACTACTAGTTCTGGAGTTATTTTGGAAATAAGGTTTTCCCCAGTCCTCATAACTGGCAAATACTTAGAAGTGCTTTTTAACTTAGTGAACCTCAAAACGTGTATTTTCGGTGGAATAAAACTTGCTCTACTTTAGATGAGAAGGTTACCTAAAATGTTTCATCAGTTTATATGCATGGAACAACCACCTAAGTGAATTGTATCTATATTCCTTCCACATGGAGACTTTTCTCATTAGCTAAAAAAGAACGGATGGTCCTTTTTACATGAAGAAAATAAGCAAAACAAAACAAACAGCAATCCCGTGTGCGGGAGACTGAAAAGTGCTTCATACTAAGCCCTTATACAGTGTATGGCAGCCTTAGCTCTAGATGACAGCAGCTGTTATAGGATTGTCGAAGAGGCAAACTTCGGTTTTCCGCCATGTCTCTAAACTAACTGTTATTATACCTTTTGGTGTGGGACATTTATTGGTATTTACTACTAACAGTGATCCTTTCCTTTCTTCTCTTTCTCTGCTGGCTGGCCATATGTATGGTAGACAGCAGTTCTAAATGGCATAGCTATAACATAATTTCCCATCAAGAACAACGATAGTCTATATAGCAGCAAAAGAAGAGGGAAATCTTTTCCCTTCTTTCTTCATGAAGAAATGGAGGGAAAAAAAGAAAGATGATATTTCCTCTCTTTCTGTTGTATTTATATCTGAGGTTTTAGTGTACATGGATATTATCGTCGATCATTTTTAGTGTTGCCTGCTTTAGGTGGGTCGAAAGAATCTTACACCCTGGCTAGAATGTTAATGGGATATGACTTGAAATATACCAATTTATTGAGAGATATATTACATCATATGTACGAGCCTTCAGTAAATATAAGGGATTTGTTACCGATCCGGTCAATAATACTTTCACCAAGCCACTGCTTGTTTCTGGAAGCTCTTCAGCTTGTGGTCTTACATACATTACTAGCTTGTCGTTTGTTTTTGCTTTCTCTACTAATGTGTAAGTCGGGGAATTAATGTATTCTACCCAAAAATTCGATGCTGAAATTTCGCCAGTAATATAGTCTCGAGGTCCCCAGAGTCCAAAAAAAAAAAAATTTAGAGCAAGGTCATTCTGTGTGTGTGTTTGTGTGTATGTGTGTGTATGTGTGTGTATGTGTGTGTGTGTCTGTGTGTCTGTGAACAGCACAACTCAAAAACGAAAAGTCGGTTAAAAACAAAGTTGGTGTTTATGATTAATATCCTTCAAGAATGTGAAACGAAGATTTGGAAGGAAATTCCTCCACCTTAAACTTCCCATCACAAGGAAAGTTTTCCAAAAATTTTTATTTTCGGGAAAATGCCTCTAATAATTTTGATCAAAATGTTTAAGATATTTATATGGCAAATTAAATACATATTTTGAAAATAGTAGAAAATAAGAACAACACCTAATGTGTTACATGCAAAACACTGTTGTTATGCCGATTAGTGTAGACTATTTGCAGTTGTGAGAACGTTCTTTTTGTAAGCATGTGCAGAGAGAAGGCATTTGTGCATTTCGCATGTGGGATGATCTAAGAGGAAGATAAATGTTATCACAAAGGGGTGGAAAAATTGGTTGTTGGTCGGGAGATGGCAACCACACGAAGCACAAACATGCCATTTGATGACGTGTGGACTACAACATGGGCAAAGGGCAGGAAATTTGACCGTCAGCTGTTTACTACTTGCGACACAGAGTTGAAGCACCCTCGGGGCCGTTCCTACCCCATACACGCATATATGAGCATATCTTCTGCTTCTTCCCCTTCCACCCGCTGGGTTTTATGTGCGGTCAGAGAAAAATAATACCGATGTTGTATTAGCCACTACTCATGTTGTCCGACACTCAGACCACTTGTAATTGTTTGTTTATTCTATTGGCAATTGTCTGTATATTGCTTGGTTCCTTTTGATGGTAAAATCACAGAGTGCATTTAACAGTTACATGATTTTAGGAATCGATATTAAGATAACACTCGCCTACATATTTATGTTGCTTCTATTCCCATAGCTTTTTTTTAATTTTCTTCCTGTTCACGTTGCCAAGGTTAAAAGTTGAACTTCATTCACTACAGCAACCGTACTACTCGCTTTTTTGTAGTGTTTAACGCCCGCTTTCACGACTACGGCACCGCAGGTGGTGACACTGATGATACATCAGTGATGGAGCGCCGGTGGAATGAGAAGGTGGGGGAAACCGGAGAACCCGGAGGAAACCCGCTCTAGCGTTGCTTCCTCCACCACGATTCCCACATGCAGTTGCCTGGGATCGAACCAAGGCCGCTTTGGTGAGAAGCGAATGGTCTAACCGATTGGCTACGGCGCGGCCGTGCTACTCGTGTATATTCAGGAGTTACATTCTCTAACTTTTATATATATAATTTATATTTACGAAATATATTTGATAGTTAAACAAGACTTTGTAACTCGCAGGGGTAGCCACTGAAGCTCATAAAAGAGCGTGTATTCTTTCTAAGATTTGCGTTTTAGTCTTATAGAAGTATTTATTGTATCGATTATCGGCGGCAGTAGCGCTTAAAGACTGCGCTAGCAATTTGAAGTGTAAAGATTCTGAAACGGCGGAACCGTGGCCGAGCGTTAGAGCGTTCGCCTACCAACTAGACGTCCCGGGTTCGCTCCCAGGGACCATCATGTGGTATTTATTCGTCATGGACGAAGAGGCGCCTGTGCGGATTTTCCTAGGGGTTGTCGGTTTCCCCCGCCACTCATTCCACCAATGTTCCATCATCACCTTTGCAATCATCCATTTCGCCTGCATTTCATATTATCCTCTTCCTCACTGTCATACCTGGTGCTTGGCTGACCACCCGCTTCTAGGTTTTCACTCTGTCCGGTCCAGAGGTTCCTTTGCTCCCCGACAGGCATCTCACCCTAGGCACTGGCTTGTAAGTCCTACATAAGAGGAGTGTATTGAGATAAAGAAGAAAATTCAGAAATGCATGTGGGATGTGTGGTGGACACACCGGCGCAGCGGGGGTTTTCTCTGGGTTCTCCGGCTTCCCCTGCCATCATTCCACCAATTGCTCCATCATGACCTTTCCTATCATCTTTCGCCATCATTTCACATCATCCACTTCCTCTCTCTCACTATAGGCTTCGGGCTGATCACCCATCTCTGAATGATCAACTCCGGTGAGATTTATTAAGTTTGACATACTGCCTCTACGGAACCCACCGACAAGTGACGGAGAGCGTTCCTTTACAAAGCGCATATCATCCCTGCCAAGTTGCACTTAACAGCTTGGCTGACACTTGCGACCCCGAAAGAACCAACGGATGAAGGATGAATGAATTATTAATAAAGTGAAATGTAAGGACAGGAAATTCAGGAGATGTAATTATCCTTTGCAGCATTAGCACAGCAAAACCCAGGAAAAAACCTTCAGTCAGAAGCTCGGCCACAGGAATCGTACCCGGGACCTCCCGATTGCAAGTCGCACACGTCATCGATGAGTCATCTCGCTCGGTCTTATCTACGGAAAGTTGAGTATCACGCGCAGGTTTCTCTGTACCACACGCAGTATTTCAGTATTCTAAAACGAGTTATACTATTACTAGTCCTGTCATTTCAATCAGGGCAAGCGCTAGCCGGCTACACCAGCTGACGTCACTACCACAGAAGTCTGCTGCGCATCCAGCTGGTGATACCTACATAATGTATTACTCAGCATATCGTGGTCTTACCTACCTTAATGACTCCGACGTGAGTCTCCTTTTCCTGAGGTCCCAGGTACGATTCCTATGGACTGTACACTCTGACCTCGAGGTTTCGTGGTGCTCCCTGGACAGTAGACAATACTGTGGTGGTTAATCATCTAGCATGCTTTTCTCTCCATCAGTTTCTTTCCATTTTGTTTGCTTCTCATGTTTCAGGTTTGCTTCTAGGTTTCTTGACGTATGGTGGTGTAGACAGACGGTGTGGATGCTTGCTCAAAGGAAAGAGTATTTCTCGTGGGTACTAAAAGGCTACTTGGTCGACGGATCGTTCATCGCCCTCTCTGAGCAACTCCATAGTAGGAGGAGTTTTCAAGTCGCGAACTGTTAAGCACTTTCGCGCGAAACGAAACATGTCGTTTGTGGCATGTAATCTCTTGTGATGCCTTCATTTTATCTTTTCCTCTTGGGGAATGATAAATCTATGTTGGTCACGGTACGCGAGGTGTTCCACTTCGTTGTATAACCTATGACTTAATACCAGGGCGACGCATTTTAATACCTTTCCAGGCCCACAAGAGAACTTGCAGGTTGCGATCGCTCAGACAGTAGGGCAAAGCCAGGCACAGCCGCTCCAGGATGCATAGTACACTACAGTGCAGAATTACCAGGTGGTAACGATCCCTCTGGCCACGCCACGGTGCATTAATCTCTTCTCCGCGGATTCCTTTCCTTTTATTTCTCATTTTCCTCCCTTGTCATATTTCAGGTTTGGTTGGCAGCGCGGTTCATTCCGGCGATTGCGGGCAGATGACATAGTTGCGCATTGGAACACTTCCCTGGCCCTCCCTGGAAGTTTCTGCCCGGGCTACAAGGGTCGCTTCGTCGCCCTCTCTCTGGGTGGAGAATACACTTCGATTGTGCCCTTGAACTGTTAGGGACTTCTATGTGTCTCTGGGGACTTCACTGGCTCCGTCTCACAAGCTACGGTCTCACTTCACCTAACCCCTTCCCGCTGGGGGAGTAGTAGCCCGCAATAGATCCGTGTCGGGGTCACAGTGGGTCGAGGTGTCCCCCTCCGTTACACAAACACACACAGTGCAGTAGTTACTAATAGGAAACTTAATTTTGGATTAACTATGTAATTGAAATAATATTTAAGTATATCTCAAGTGCTAGATTATAATTATAAATTGATGCACACAATTGTGGCGGAATTGATTCTACACATATAAGGTGCGTTTTTCAGACACTGAAGATATATATTGCCATACTTTCAACAGATTACGAAAATAATAATGTTTATCTATAAATGTATGAATAGTATATGTAAATAATTCAATCTGTCAGATGTAATTCAACTTTTTATTGTATTGTCCCCTTTGTATATCTCAATGTGCTATATAATGGCTACCTGTAACCCTGCATATACCTACTTTCAAATTAGCTGCGTTTCTACAGGAACACGTTTACTTTATATGCCACTGCACGTCGTTTAATTGAGTGCCCATAAGAGGCAGCTTTGTTTACCTTGTCGATGCCCGGCATTTCGTGTGCACTTAACTTGAAGAGGCAGGTACGGAAAAGTGTAGCTCTGCTTACGAGTGCGAAGTCGTGAGCTCTGGCAAAACAGTGTGTAATGTAGTGTTACGACTACTGTTGGCTAATGTAATGCTTAAAATGATACGTGATTATTGAAATGGTGACCAAGGATCTTCATATGTGAGTGGAATAGATACAGCTGATGTACCATGTGCTGACACAACGTCTATATGGTCAAGATGGCTAAGACAAAATACAAACTGAATTACTTTCTGGGCCGACCGTACAGCCTCGAGGACAACATCGGTTTGGCTCGTTCTCGGGTAATGATAACAGTTAAGTGCAACCGAGATGTTATTGGGGACATAAATATCTACTAACTTCATGCCGGAATTATAACGGCAAGATTAATAATTTTAATAAGAAATGATAGGGAGTTAGAAAATAATTGCAATAAATAATTTCTGCATGTTAAAGCCCATGCATAATACAATCAGCCAGAGATACAGTCATTAGCTAGGCAAGGAAAAGTTTGTCAGAGGATTAGGGTCATTAACTTGAGTCTCTCGTCTCTCTTCTTGTTAAGGAACAGTTTAACATGTTGCAAGTACTAAAGAATTCATTTTCTAACGTGTTTTTTGAGGTTGTAGAAAAGATATGAAGGTATTTAGCAATATATTCCTATAGTAATAGTGTTGAAGCCCCGAAAAAGAATAAGCATGCGAATATATGTATAAATAAATACATACATACATAAAGTTAACCAAATTGTGGTTACATAGTAATTCTTATTACTTCTGACCGATAAGACGCTGTGAAACAATGTGTTTCAACCAATCACGGTTTCTTATTCCACATTGTTCTCATTTCCTAACATATGTTTGTTATTGTCATGGTCTTAGCACCTGCTAATTTATTTTCGATCGCCATTTCTTTTCCACATAGATATTCGAGGAATTCGCTTTGAGGAAAGTTAATTGCAATTAACAGCAAACAAACACGGTAAAAACCTACAATACCAGACAACTCAGTTTAAGGATTTTTGATAGCTATTCTGCTAGAGACACATTAATTTAGGCCCCATCAGTAGTGATGTGTACTTGGTCAGCATTAAACGTATGGCAACAAACCTAAACATACATACTCTGGACTGAATACTATGACGTCACGAGCAGAACGTAGGCAATTTAAGCAATGATTTGCCCCTATAAGTAAGCAGAAGTTGTTGCCTGTGCACAGCGCACAACGAATAGCAAAGCTTTAAAAATAAAAATGGACAATAAAGAAAGACACTGAAAACAGGAGATAAAGTAAATCAAATTCTATAACGTAGATGTTGACGAAAATAGAATATAAGCTACTTAGGTTAAATTGAAAGCTGAGCAATACTTTTTTAATAATATTGTTTATTATTTATATCTTTGCTATATTTAAGAAATATATTTGTTAGTGTTTTCACTGCTGTTTTCTTTCTCTAGCACGTATAGTTGGTAGGCGAAGAATTGCATCTCACTCAAAATTCAATGTCAGGATTTCATTTGAGATACCTTCAAACCAGAGGAAGACTTCCCAGTAAAGTGTCCCAGCACGCGTGCGCGCTCCCGTGTGTGTATGTGTATCCGTCAACAGCACAGCTGAAAAACGAAGCATCCGTTTGGGATTTAATCTTCAAAGACTATCAAGAAAATCTTTCAACCCCAAACTATCCTTTACATGGAACATTTTTCAAACATTTTTATTTTCTCAAAAATAGTTCTAACGATTTTGATTAAATTACCATTTGTTTGAGATATTTTCAAGACAAATCAAAATACGCAGAAGCAACATTTTTGGAGTAACTATTCATGCATTACCAGATAAACAGAGCGGAGCTGTGTGGAGGAGATTGAGTGCAGGTTTATTCATCATTACCCAAGCAGATCCCTCGCCAGCTGACGTCGAAGTTTTTGCACAAAAGAGGAACATATTAGTAATTTTCTAAAATAAAAGGAATCTATGTAGCAGGTTTAAACCATGCATTGTATTGCCGACCTTAAAACACTCAGCGGCTCGTTTCAGGCCATATGATCTTGCTGAACCCATTTTTTCCTTCCTTCCGATCACTATCAGTATCTACTTAACAGATACCTACTCGGTTGCCGATGAGAAATTGCTTCTTTGGTGCTCTTGATTGCCGTACAAGGCCACTAATTCAAGATCGTATCTAGAAAATTAAATTTCAGTAGTGCGTAACGTACGTTCGATGAGCCGTATCATCTGGTCAATTGATTATTGAATGCCTTCAGGCAACAGATTTAAAAAGAGGTTAATAGCAGTAGTATATCGGCATCATATTTTTAATTACTTCTGAAGTTTTCAAGTTAATTACTCTTGACCTTTACAGAATGAGAACATTGATATAATACAAAAGTGAAACAGCATATGTGACTTAAGTTTTGTTGTACATATTTATTTTGGAGTTAGCGCAACATTGTGTTGTAAATTTATTAAAAATAATACTCTAATTGTGGTACTCAATATATAGATGTACCAAAACAAATAACTAATGTATGACTTTATGAATGGAAAATAACTTAAAATACATATTCCCATAACATACAGGACTCTTCAGAAAGAGCTAACTTGTTTTAAAGAAACACTTCAAGTTAGAAATATATTCCACATCTCACTAGACAGATGGAAGACCAACAACCTCTTAGACCTTCCATGCAGTAGCATTAACTGGTCCTGTTACTTATAGAAGAGTACTCAACAGAGGAGAAATACTGATGTTGAAGCGCAATATGATTTATCAAACAGCTGAATCAGAAAAAAAAAAGTTGCATGACTTACAAAGTTGGAATTATAGGGATCAGTTTATTTTGTATGACAAGAAACGGTATTCCTGCATACAGGCCCAAAGCTCTAGAGAAATGAAGTGAATATAACACCTCCGTACTCATTTACGAACTAGGACGGCATGGCTGGATAATACTTTAAGGAATTCTTCGCATCTGCAGATAAATCAATATTTGAATTAAATTAAATTTCATATTGCCAAACTGCTGCCTGATCCATTGCTGTATTGATGTGGAATAAAACGCAGATTGCAATCTTTTTTCTCTCTGTCTTATCGTTAACAGATCAACTTAATTATTAATAAATGTATAACCGAAAATAGTCTAGCAAAGTTGAAGACTGTAATGTTTGACAGTAATAAAAGGAAACTACAATCTTTACGGTGTGTGAATTAGAGGTATAAATTAATGAAGTCTACGTGAATAAGAGCTTAAAACAGCTATAAAATTGATGCAATAAAGCATGGTTATATAAATGTATATGCACATAGAGTTGAAAATCTTGAGCTTTGATATGCTTATAAAATGTAAACATACTAATGATATTTTGCATGAATAAAAATGAACCACTTTGCAATACACCATTTTAGTACATTTTCATCAAACGATAATTTCAAATCGTATGTGCACTGCCTCGCGAATTTATATTCACGATAAAGTAAGAAGCGCACACGAAGGTGGGTTGCGCAGTAGCATTCTTCTGAATCATGTGACCTGTCAGCGAATGGAGAAAAGGAAAGAGACAGTCTACTATCAATGTCTCTCTCTTTCTTTGCACCATGACTTTCCCTACCTATTTTTACATCCTCCTAGATGCCTCCATTTCTAGGAAGTACCTACCTGAAATTTACTTTAATCAATTAGCGCATTGTAAATGTCATAGATTTTACATTAAAAGACTTATACGTCGTACTAAAAGGAACTGAATGCTGATATTCTCTCTGCAGCTCATTAATCTAACTTGCAGGACTATTTTTCATATGCTGTAAAAATTATTTCCTGATGGGCAATTCTGTTTTTAGCAGCGGTTGTACCAACTCCTAATAAATCTCGGAATAGCTGAATTTCAAATGCCCTAACTAGGGTATAATTAATATACGGTGTATAATATATTTCTATGCCTTGGATAGCTCTTGCACTGTTTACTTTTGAAAAGCTCTTGTAGTCCATGTGCTTGATATCTGGTTTGGAACTGTTTTTGTGAAACTTGCGTAGCATTTACACTTCATTTTCTTAATAGCTGCTCCTAACCTTTATCATCATCATCAAATCATCATCAATAATAATAATAATAATAATAATAATAATAATAATAATAATAATAATAATAATAATAATAATAATAATAATAATAATAATAATAATAATAATAATAATAATAATAATAATAATAATAATAATAATAATAATAATAATAATAATAATATTATTTGCGCTTGTCTTATGTGAAATAAGACCACCCCAAGCGTTTTGGGATGCCACATTGTAATTATAAATAGACCATGCTATACAAAAGTAAAGCATTTGATATAAAGCAAAAAGTTAAGATGCCTTTATTTGTTGCGAAAATATAAAAGTACGAGAGTAATTATGCATATTATTTAATAAGCAGGTGCTTATCAAATAATTCGCTAAACTTCTTTCTGCAAAATTGCATCTCGTGCTGACAATATTCCCTTATAATGTATGTTTTTGATTCAATGAAGCTCAGAACTTATATTCGCATTGAAATCTCGATATAGAATGTTTAAGTGAAATACATTTCGTCTATCTAGTGTAGGTAGAGTCAGAAAAAGTAGTGTTCATAAACTTAAATCAATAGAGTAGCAATTCATTCAGAATAAGAAGCATTCACAAGCTTTACATAGAAAATCGAAATTGTACGTTTTATTAATGTCAAAATGCTTAGACATTTTGAGAAAGTAATAAAATTAACGAAGCATCTTACAGATAAGATGTAGCTAATGGTGGGAAAATCATATTGCATCGCTGAAAAATTCCAGACCTTGAACCAAATCCGTTATTCATCCGACTTTCTATTTTTGAGTTATGCTCTCACACTTTTATTAAAAATATATTTTTTGGCTTCAGCGTATGCTCTTGATGTTTAATTTTCGAAGAAATACAATACCATAGTTACCAAAAACGTAAAGCTCTTGTTTCTCATCTGATTACGTTACCCATATGCAGGACTTACAAGCCAGTGCCCAAGGACAAATGCCGGTCGAGGAGCAGAGGAACCTATGGACCGGACAGAGTGAAGACCTGGAAGCGGGTGGTCAGTCAAGCACCAGGGATGATAGTGAGGAAGACGATGATATGAAATGCAGGCGAAATGGATTAAATTGAAAGGTAGTTCTGGAGCACTTGGTGGAATGACTTGGGGGGAAATCGTAGAATGCGGAGAAAACACGCCCAGACGCCGATTAGTCCATCACGAATACCATTTACGGGTCCTTGGGACCAAACCCGGGCCTCCTTGGTCTAACCTCCCGATCACGGCGTCGCCACTAACGTAAGGTTCAATGGGCAAAATTGAATTCAACAGCATAATTACGCTATAATTATGAATCTTTTGTCACAAATCATAATTATATAATGTTATAATCAAAATCGTTAGATCTATTTTTTGAGAATATTAAAATTTCACACAAATGGCCTATCTAATGAGCAGCTTTAGTGAGAGATTTCCTTGAAAATTTTCGGATCGCAATCTTCGAACTTTCTGGGAACTCTATGTTTGGTATTTAAGCTAATTTTATTTTTTGAGTTGTTCACTCACTCACACACACACACACACACACACACACACACACACACACACACACACACACACACACACACACACACACACACACACACATGCTTTTGTTTTAGTGGTTCCAGGTGTCCAAAAAGACCTATTACCTAGCTTCATCTAAAGCAATATACACTACATTGTGGCGTGATTATTTAAGAACATTTACCTATTGTAAAGAATGATACAGTTCTGATACAAATAAAATTTGGTTCAGGGTTGATCACTCGTATTCCACATGTGAACGCTTCTTCGTTCGCCACGAGAAGACTTTCATGTGATTATTTCAAAATATATTATACATTTAAACGAGCAATTCTTGTACATAAATATATTCCGCTCAACTTGGAAACGGCTCTAACGATTTCGATCAAATTTTGTATTCAGATAGGGTTTTGCTTATTAAGTTTATCTATATAGGTGTCATTCCTGAAAAAACGCGATTTTACGGGTAACAGTCACAACTACTCTAAACTTATTTTGGCCATAATTTCTGTGTTACTGGGCCAATTTCGGCAAAGAAGCCAGGATATTAGAGATCTCGTCACGGAAACGGCTCCAACAATTAGGATAAAATTTATATTTAGTTAATATTTTGCTTTTAAATTCTATCTAAATAAGTATCTTCTCCCTCCTCCCCCCAAAAAAGGATTAGAAAAACCGAGCAAAGCTCGGTCGCCCAGGGACCTAGTTGTAAAGAGTGGTATAATAAAATACAGTTCTGATACAAACTTAGTTCAGGTTTAATTACACATACTCCACACGTGAGCGCTTCCTTGTTTGCTATGACCCAAGAAGATTTTCATGCTCCAGATTCAATTATCGGAAATCATCGGAGCTATTAAAAGTGAATAAATAGATCTAAACACAGGAAAACCTCAAAGGAACAATATATTTGCGGAATATTTAACAAAAGTCGCAAAATATGTTGGATGAGTATTGAAAACTTAGTCCAAAGAGTACCCGCTCAAGATTCGCTGCAAATGTTCCTTCAACGCGTGGCAAGATCTACAGGGATATAAATCATTTATAAGATCGGCTTTAAGTGTTTAGTAGAGAAAGTAAAGCTACATGATAATTTTGAGGTAAGCACACCTATAGAGGAATTTATCCTAATATAAACAAAAATAACAGGATCCTCATAATATCTAGAACATGTTGAAGGGCATAAACACTAGTCAGTTATTATTTTAAGCATTTAGTAGTAAATAGAGATACCTGCAGCACGGTATCAATACAGCTGTAGAAATACCTCCAAGAAGGCCATTATTTGCATTACGACAATTAACAGTATTTTACGTCGCTAAGTTCCGAGAGAACATACTAATCATACTATAATTATAAAATACTAAAAGTCTTAAAACTGAAGTCGAGACAGGTGGTAAGAGCCTCGGCAAGAAGAGAATAACATAAACGTAAGAAATAAAACACACCGAGTTGTAAATATGTTCAACATTTTTTATTTGATTCTTTCGCTGGGCTTTATCCTATGAAGGTAATGGCTTTTATTACATACGTTCTACAGTCGTACAAGAAAGCAGGTGGGCAAACGGACTGCGATGTATCATTAAGTGACAATATAACATAGATTTTATTACGATCGGAAACGACGGCTAGTTTCCTGGCAAGTTAAACAATAGTCTCGGTTCATATGTTTTTGTTTTCAGATCGGTTTATGACGTCTCTGGGAAATGCAATTTGGAAGGGGAGGTTACTAATCGTTATGGCTAGCTAACGACAGTGCTTCGGTCTGTCTATGAACCTCCGCTTCCAGGAAAGGGTAAATGTTGGTGGTTAAACTTGGCGACAACTAGAGAAAAAAAGTCGTACCTTCTCTGTGAAAGTAAAGAACAGAATTCTTCTGTAAAACAAAAATACGTTTTTTAGAAAATTGCCTGCCACAATATCCTCTTTAAAATTAGCATTGCATATAGAAAAAGTATTTTGTTGTCCTGAATGTCTTGATAAAGTCAGTGTATTTAAACTGATACAGAGAATATAAGTAAAATTGAAGCGATCAGCAGGAAATATCTCGGAAACGGTTAACGAGATGACATTATTTGTTATCAATTTTACAACTTCTGTTAAATGATATATAATTACGATGGGTATATAATTTCAAGCATGATTTACAGAAAATTAGGAACTTATTCCATGTCTACCTTTCCTAATTAGTTCCAACTTTGACCGGTAGCAGGTATTTTGTGGCTCTGCTGTTCATAAGAAGCATTCAGCAACATATTGTGATAAAAAATATAGTGTGAAGAGAAAAATGAGAATGAGGTGAGAGGTTATGAAAGGTTAGGTTAGAATTACTGAGTTATATGAATTAGTTTAAAAATATCGCTATTTTCCGGATTGCGCTGGTAAACTTGGGTTGGTAGCTTCTTCTGCGCATGCGCAATATTAACAAAAGAGGGTATTTTTTGACACTTAGCAATGAACAGTTTCAACGAGGAAGGAAGTTATGGGTAGATTTCAGGTTTTTTTACGCGCTCTTAGAAGTTCTTTGTCATAAACTCCGCGATAGAAAAATGAGCTTTCATTGGAAGCGGTTATATAGTACTAATACATGTTTGAGGTAAAGAAATTCGTGTGATTGTATCACATTAGATTTTTATTGTAAAAGCAGACATTACTTATGAACAACTCCTTGACAACTCATAAATGTGACAGCAAAATGAATAGTTATAACTTCATTCCCACATATGACCTTCTATTCATAAACAGAAGGCGTCATAGGCAATTTTAGGACTGATGCTATTTTTCATGACACTTATGTTGTAGCTCATTTGCATTATGTTCTTTCAATAGGAGCAGCTTTTGCTGTTATAGATGGAGCTGTTCAACGATAACCATTATTTATAGGATTAACATTAAATGCAAACTGACTGTTGTATAAGGTAATATATTGTTTATAACCAAAATATTCCTGTAATGAGCGACATTCCAAAGTTATTTCTCTAAGTGTCCAGAATCTCTTCTTTCCGAATCATTAATTTCCTTTATAAACAAGTATGTTACAAGCTTAGTGAAATCGTAATAAGAGGATTGAAATCCTTTTAAATTTTTAGAAAAAAAAATAATTTCAATATAGTGATACACAAGGTACGTTAAACATCGTCATCAAAATCATCACGATAAAACTGATCTGTCCACCTCATTTGCGGTCTACCGATTTTCCTTCCACCTACTGGTTTATAATTTCGTATTGCGTATGGCATTCTATTTACATGATCTTGTCATTGCCTTCTGTTTTCACTTATTAGTTCATTTAGATTCTGGATCACTAATTGTCTTCTGATGTCTTCACTTCTTTTTTTATTCAGCAGTCTGAAGCCAGAGAATGGTACAATAAATAAAATATCTTACTTTTGAAACAATGATTGTCTCACAATAATAACCAATATTCGCGTAAAGCTGGGATTTTATTAACTATTTTACTCGAGTGACATCATCAGTAAATGTGTCAATGAGATAAAATAAAATGTTGTACCTTAATCAAATTTTGCGGGATATCGCAATGAAATTACCCAATCCTTTACCACGCGAAATGCATGTGTCTTACTTTAGTTTGAGATTAATCAACATTCCTCTGTTATAAGATTGGTTGAGAAGTTTAAGCATTATAATACAAATACACAGTTATTATTACAACTATTCCTATGATCATCATTATTATTAATTATATTTATTATTATTATTATTATTATTATTATTATTATTATTATTATTATTATTATTATTATTATTATTATTATTATTATTATTATTATTATTATTATTATTATTATTATTATTATTATTATTATTATTGTTGTTGTTGTTATTGTTATTATCGCTATCGTCGTTGGTGGAGGTGGTGGTGGTGGTTGTGGTGGTGGTGGCGGCGGTGGCGGCGGTGGTGGTGGTGGTGGTGTTTTGTTATCTTAGTTTAGCGGAATCACATTTAAATTCTATTTTATTCCTTAAATAGTACTGTAAATTTGACTCGATATAAGATGTTTCTGGACAAATTCAGTCCACGTTCGTGAATTTATGGTAATCTCAGCGCTGTTAACATATTACTTGAAATAACCATAATGATAAAACATCGTGCACGCATAATTCTAAATAAGCAGCAGATAAGGCTGAACATTTACCCACTATCTAGTTTAGAATATACATGACGGTTATTTGGCATCCTCACCTGTTTTATGAAAATTCTCCACGGCCCATTTTCAGCAGGTGCTTGACGAGCTCCATCAGCTGCGCTAAAGTGATGACCGAAGAATCGTTGTTTATCACGAGGGGCAATTTGGATCGTAGTGTAGCACAGAAATTATAGAAACGAAGGCGATACTTAAACACATTCATTTACTGCTTCAAAGTAACAGGTGATAAAGTGAGTTTACAGTAAAGCTTTCATGAAATGCCTCCGCAGTGAGACTTGCATAGGAAGGTACCGCCGAACACCTATTCTGACCTTGATCTTTTCGCGGTTTTTCTGGCCGGTAGGTGATTGCTGGTGTAGTTTCTTATCTACCACTACTTCCTTTCCATCTTTTCCCTTTCTTTCCATTTCCATCTCAAGTTTCAGATGTGTTTGTAATTTTCGTGGGGCATGGTATTGTGGAGCAAGTGGCACGGATGTTTGCTAAAAGGAAAAGTATTCATTCCCCATGGACACTAGAGGGCTGCTTGGTTGATGGGCCGTTTATCCTCCTCTGGGCAGCTCCAGTGCTGGGATGAGTCTTCGAGCTAGGACTTCCGCGCGTCTCTCTGGCTTATCTACCTACGGCGTATAGCTTCCTTCAATATTGAAATTAACCCTCCATTGGTTGCTATAGGCCTGAGAGATCCTTACCTATGTTTATTTAAGGATTTACTTTGCAAACGAACGCAAATCGGGGCGCACCTATGTAGATAATTGCCTGACTAGGACATCTAATATTACACTTTACTTATTGTTTGCTACAGACACCTTATCTGTTTTTTCTTTAAATGCAAGTATGAATAATTGTCAGTTACGTGTAGCACAGGTCAACCAAAACCGACTCTTATTCCCTATATATTGCTGACATATGGTTTTCCTCGTTAGATGTGCAATATTACTTTGCCATTCCAAACATTATGTTATTGCTTCTCACAAACAGGAATGTGATATACAAAATTCCAAGGATTTGTAGGAAGGGCATCATCTACTTTGTGGGATGATGGGAATGGCTTTTTGTCGAGCGGGATGGCTCAGGCGGTAACGTCTGTGGTCCGCATTCGGGAGGTCGCGGCTTCGATTCCCGTGTTCGCACACTCTGAAATTGGGTTTTCCGTGGTTTCCCCATGTCACTTAGGCGAATGCTGGGGTGCAGTATTTCATGCTACGGTTTCTTTTCCATCATTTTCTTTTATTCCATTTCCTTTTATTCCATTGCTTTATCATCTTTCAGGTGTACTTTCAGGCGTGTAGTGTTGGCAGTGCCGGGCAGATAGCGTGGATGATTGCGCATGGTAACTGCTGTTCTTGGCGCTAGGTGGCGTTTGATCGGCCTTTGTCCTCCTTCGGAGGGGGACGCTTAGTGCAATACCGGACCCATGGTGTGATGGCTGCTTGGGGCCTGGCGCCGGGATGAAGAGGTCTCAACACTTGTTAAGGACTTCCGCGCGTCTCTGTGTTCTGTCTAGCTGCGACCCTGTGTGGCACCTTCAGTTCCCTCATTTCATCCTTGCCTTCTGGATCTGTGTAGGTCGAGGTGTCCCCCTCTATGTCTGTACCCTTTAATGCTAATGAAAACCATGTACATTTAATCTAAATGAAGCTAAACATAGGAGTGAAGGAAAAATGAAATTTAAAAGCATATAAGAACAACGATATAGAGTGGGCCCAACGAAAGGTTAAATAATAATTTGGTATTGAGCCGATTTTTTATTTTTAAGTTATGTTTTTAGAGCAGATGCAGACAGGCACGCGCGTGTACACGCACACACACACACACACACACACACACACACACACACTCACTCACTCTCACACACACGCACACACACACATATTCACACGTATACAGATGCAGATCTAGGCCTTTTTGTATATTTTTTCTTTTTCAAAACATATTTCCGGTGAAATCTCGATATCGAAATTTTGGGTGGTATACAATATACTTCTACTTTCTATAAGTACATAGTGAAGAAAACAGATTAATGGAGCTGTAATTCTAAAATTTCTACTATAACCAATGGCACTATATATATTTAAGTCCTTGGCTTCACTGGAGGGTTCGCTTACATTTTAGGACGAGTCTTACTTTTTGTTACTATTGTACTTCATACCTGTCTCTGAGAACACTGCTACCAGCGACTGCTGGCGGAGGAATATGACAAACACATTTGTTTACATCATGAGCATGTTTAAGTGGTCAGAGTTTAATTCCTTTAGCTACACACATCTATAACTGCAGCCACAATGGAAAAGAATCACTCAATTACAGCACGTCCGGAATTCCAATGTCCCTTCTCGCCGCATTTGAAATTCCAAGCAGCGCTACTTCATAATATTTGATAGTTCACGTCTATGCGGCGTGGGTCGTTCTAAAAGAAGCCTGCTGGAAAGGTTGGGTTAATATTGATGACAGTTTAAAATTATTATTGATGCCCACGTAAATTTGCTTTTAATCTTCTGTAAAGGCGTTGTTATTGTTATTGCACTGGTGGTTATATTTTTTCGGCTATGGCTTTTGTTAATCTCTCCGAAGAAGTGAGAGATGAGGATGTAAAAAAGAGGTTAGCGGTAATGGGCAGCTAAAAGCAGTTGACCGGACACATGAGCATCTGCGCTCAAGGTCGAGCAGCAATGAATACCAAACTGATTCCATTTACTAGCCTTTTCACGGGTTTAACTACGTCTAGAAAGAATCCAAATTCCCAATCTGCCAAGAAAAGATAAAAATAACAATTTTTCAAATAATAGTTTTTTAGGTAATTCGTATACATTTCTTTAGATTGCGATTAATTAGAGACAGAACGATAGCGAATGTGCTAATTTTCTCAGCAGCATTTACAAATTAGAAGTTCGGCTAATATAGAATATAAGTTTTTATCTTCACCATATTTGAGATGATTGTATTATAATTTTACTAATTGTGCTTTTAGTGAATAAACTGAACGTTTTTAGAGACTTTTTATAACTTATCTTCAACAAAAAAAACTTAGAATTTGTTATTGTCAGTAATTTGGAATAGGAAGGGTAATATGGAATACTGCACAAATTTACCAATTAATAATTTTTTCAAGTAATAAATTTGCATAAGAGCTTATTTATTTCTTGTTAAAACCTTTTCTCGCATAACAATGCACTGAATTGGAGTACAGTAGTGTGAACATAAGCTACAAAATATAGTGCAAATATAATAAAGATTATCTGCTCCTGCACACTCATTGTGTGCCCAGATGTTACACATTAGATACTGGACCCTTTGCTATCTGTTCAAAACTTGGCACTGCAGAAAATGCACTCTGCATCATCTTCTCCCCATCACTGTGACGTTTGTTTAGGATTTCTACAGAAAAAAACCCATTAAATTTACTTATTATAAACATTCTAAAGTTATAGATATTCATTCATTAGAAATAATGCGAATATTATGCAATACTTGATATAAATGGAGGACAATATAGGAAACCAGTATTTCATATTACACGCCACGCCATATTGAGAAAAAGGATGTCACTGCACGAAAATAAAATAAAAACGAAAGATTTGTGCAGCACGAATGTTTCAAACTTTGTTATGATCATAATATTATTTTTTATCTATATTATACACTCAAATATTGTCATAATATTTAAAACTTACCTACAAAACGTTAGAAGTCAGATAATAATCATTCACACTCAAACACCGTTTGGCACAAACCAGGCGAGACTGCTTGCAGGACTCTGAAAGTAACCTCTGGGAGACACCGTTGGACATCAGCACCAAACAAGCAAGTAACTTGAGTATTCCATATTAACTGCCTATTCCATATTACCCGAACTTCCTCTATATACCGAGTGGTTCATCCGTCCCTTATTATTAGATTTTAGGCGACCCGCAGTTTTCATTCTAACTGAAGAGTTAGATTATTTACAGGTCAAAAGCTGATTTTTTTCTTTAAACTAATGAAATCTCCATTCGTTTCCCTATCCGATGATATATAACATAAGGGTTCTTGTACATTCTGTAGTTGTCAAAATCGCATTTAAATAACATGCTATATCTACCATACCCATTTCTGATATTTTAGTTTTTTATATTTTCCACTCACTCATAATTTTCTACATGTATGTCGGTATCATTTTCTCCAAAGGCATTGCATGTAAAAAGCTCAAATTTTCTGACCTGTTAAAACATTATATGAACTTCAGAATGAGGGAGCAGTTTCGCATGCTATTTAGAAAATATAATGTTCTGTATTATAAAAATTGAGCTAATTTTATAAAAATATATAGAAATAGCGATTTTCGCTGTAAAATTAGAACTTTAAAACTGATTCTGTGTTCATCAAAAGTGTAAACAGAGAGTTCTTCAAATAATTGCACCTAATAGAAGTTCAGCATACCAAAATTATTTTTCTGTGTATTAATTTACTTGGGTGTTGCACGCCTTGGTTTGTACTTTACTTTCATATATATCTTACCCCAAGTACAGTACAATGTATAGTGCAAAAATTATGATAGTATCTGTAATGGTTTACATGGTGTTTACATTGCAATACTAACATTTTTCATGTTTAGATAAGTTTGTTTAACTACAATGTGACCTTAACAGAACAATGCTAGACTTGAACAATGTAACTTTATTTTAGAGAACCTTAAGCCCTTTAAACTTCTCCAGGTGCTAAAAAGACATACAGTAGATCATCGATTATTCGAAACAATTGGGGACTGAAGGTGTTGGATAACTGATTTTTGGGTAACATTAAAGGAAAACAATTGAGATAGTGGAAATTAGTTGTTCTTCTACACTATTTTTATGTCGGACAAGTTGTAAAGGGGTAGAGTGAAACTCAATAGAAATAGTGCTTTCAAGAATAAAATAGGCCACCTGTGCTAGAAAACACAAAACTGTACTGTAAATTTATTTTGCACGACTTAAAATACTCTGCATAACTTAATAAATGCGGTTAAAATATGGCGGAAGGAACAGCTGGATCGGTGTATGGCGCAGGCACCCGAGGACAAAAGGCAACAAATTGTGGGTTCCTTTATATTTAATTTACACAAAACCCGTTGAATCTATTGAAATATGCCAAGGGAAAAAGTTGTCGTTTATTCGATTTTCTATGGGTATAGCCATAAGTCAAGAACCTTCAATCAATAATAATTCAGCCAGGTGGTGATACATTTTTTGATAAAAATATTTTTTTTCTAGAAAACTATAAACTTTTCAACATTTTGGAATTAGACTTTCTTGTTATTCACAATATGAGAAATTCGCGGATCATTTCACTTCCATCCTGTATACAAAATCACACTGGAATATCATTTATAAACATTTCCATCATAACGAAGTGTTAATAATCCAAGGATTGAACAAATAATCTTCTGCATTTGTGCCAAAATGTGTAGTTTTTTCAGACACAGAAAATAAAATTTTTTCAGGCAAAATATGTTTTTTCTAAACGCGAGTATGGAAAGGTGCACAGAAAGCCCTAAGAAATCAGAATTTATTAAGTGAGAGAGGCCAAGCTTAAAAAAAAGTTGCCTAAGTGTGAAATTTATTTTCTCAAAATATTAACAGATTGCCAAAATATGGATCATATTCTAATTGTAAACGGAAATTGTTAGTATTTTTTACATTTCCACCAAGTTTTAACATAGTATTAAGTGAAATACAATCTTTCAATACCAAGCTATAATCTTTACACCTAAAGAATAAAATACATTATTGGTTGCTCTGATTGGACTTCACGATAATTGTACTGCAAGTAGCTTATTAATATTTTCTGGTAGAATGTTTTTCTCTATCGCTTGGTGTGCTTAATGAAAACGATTGCTACAATATGGTTTAATGATAGCAAGTAGTTTAGTGCTAGATTTGGAAACCTTCACATTTGGAAGCTTTTACCTTGAAGTACTGGAAGAGTAGAGTCAATGGATTCTTTTCCAGCAGCAAAATGAATTCAATAAATCCCCCCAGCTTCTGTCTGTTCTTCCCTTGGAAACAATCCTATGTTCTTGGAAAAATATTTGGAACCATCTGTAGTATTCTGGAAGTATTCAACGGACGGGCAAATGTTCTGTAAAATAGGAAAATAAGGAATATTTTTAAGGAATTAAGGAATTTCCGGAATCTTCAATTTCTGATAAATTTAAATTCGTAATACAATACGAATTTAATTTGTGATAATGTATAACAAACTGTAAACATCTCACTTTTAAATTAGTTCTAAAGATATTAATTTTATTGCCTTTTTTACATTTATGAAAAAACTGCTGTACAGTATACAATTGCTTATTGAAAAATTAATATTTTATGATTAAGCACATTAGTATATTAATAGAATGCTGGCTTTCAAATCCAGCTTCAATTCCCGGTTTAGAGGGTGGGAATTTTTCTTTAGTTAGATTATTCCCCTCTTCCGTAGTCTGGGAGCACGAGTGAGAGTGTAAATGTGTGTGTGTGTGTGTGTGTGTGTGTGTGTGTGTGTGTGTGTGTGTGTGTGTGTTTGTGTTTGTGTGAATTTAATGTCTATAAAGAAAACCAAAGGTAAACTAAATCCAAACTTCAAGTGAACAGTGAGCATCATTGTGAATAAGCAATTACTACAAAGGAAAAGCTGCGATGTGACTGTTAAAAGTGGCATATAAATGTATAAAAAATAAACAAAATGAAAAATAAATATATAAAATTTTAGAGATGAAATTTTAATTATCTATGTTGGAAGACAATAAGATTGAATACTTTACAATGTGCACAGAAAAGAGAGAATGAAAAGTATAACCCTAATATGTCTTATGTCTAATGTCTTATGCTGCTTGAAATGCATTTAGTGCAGATACAATACCCTTGGCGGATATCTTTAAAAGCGAAAAGAAAATTAGTTTTACAAAATTTATTGAAACAAAAATATTCATTAAGTATGTAAATATTGCTAAAATAATAAAAATGTGAATTTTAACATGTGAATTTAATTTATCACAAGAAGCTTTTTCACATGCTTCAACAGCTGCGCAATGATTTGCCTTTCTTTGGTTACAATCTCGCGTTTAAACGGATCGTGGATGCATTATTAAGCTGCTAAAGTAAGTGTGAATCATGATCTGAGATTATTAAAAATTACATTTCTGAAATATAATCACAACTTTGTACACTTGCGGGGAAATTATTTGACTGAACCGAACAAGTTTGAAAATAGCGGCGAGAAGTATGAGTGCTAAGGATGGGGTATCTTTCAGCAAAAATGTAACTAGATATAAGACATAGAACAAACTCTGTATAACTGAAGCTTGAGATATTTCTACACAATAATTAAGGATTAAAAACTGTTATTAACTCTTGGTGTATAGTAAATGACTGTTATTCTTTTGCAAACAAGCTCCGTCCAATGCTTCGTACTCTGAAATGTTGATACAAATCTTTTAATTATATTTTTATGTGCTACTTAATGACTGATATGAGCACTAATTTCTTCTCCATATTTGAGGCCTAACGCTCATGGGAAAACCGGTGCCTTATTTACATTCCGATGAAGTGTTACATAGTATATTAAAATGAATATTTAAAAAAATAAATTCTACTTCTAACTAGAGGTTTGGCTTATCTGAAGAACATAAACATTGGAATAGATTTCAACTGATCCTTTTAGAGTTAAAGGAGCTATATACATATTAGAATAAATGAATAGAATAACATATTTGTCTTACTAAAGCAGTGAACATCTAGAGTTGACCATTTATGACAGAATTGCGACTTTTTCTGTAGCATATAACAATCACAGGAACAAAATTTAAGTAGATAATATTATAAAATAAAATTATAAATAATACAATTTAAGTAGATAATAAAACAACACATTCTATGGAGGTAACACACATCGAATACAATTATGAGGATACACAGCCATAATAAAATTGATTGAAAAACCTCGTTCCGCATCTTTTATTACTCAAAAGTAAATATGACGCAATAAGATTGAAATACTCAACAGTTTTTGAACTGAACAAACATAGGTATTCATAGCAAAACCAATTGCAACGAATTGCCTTGAAAGTCATATCTCAGAACGCGTATCAAAGTGTTTTTTTCAACTCAGCATACCTGGTGCAAAGAACTAGAACCCTTAAAGGACTTTTCATGAATAAAGTGTTTTATTATCCTATCTACCCAAAAGAATTGATCTACTAACACTAACTTCTTCCATACTTACCAATGGATACTTTATTAAATTTATAATACAATTATCTGTTCTGTACAATTTTAAAAGTGTATTTAGCAACATGTAAGACATATATTTGAGATACATATATATGAGATATGACTTTCTACAACAGAGACTAGGTGTTTTGTACCTACATATTTTCTTGAAAATTTTAAGACCCATATCTTTTACAAGATTTGGAAGCAAATTATAAAAGAACCATAAGTTTTAATCACCGCAGCAGAGGTAGTTATACTACAGCAGAGCTTCTCGCCAAATTAAACGTGCCCAAAATTATCAAAATTTTTCTTGACGACATTTCTAATGGATTTTATCACATTAATTAAAGCGGAGAGCTCGGAACATTGTTTCAACTAAAATATTAGTAAGACTACACTCAATCTAAATGAAAAAGAGAAGTATACGTTACAGACCAATATATTAAAGTGTATTACAAATATTTATATCGTTGTTAGATGCTGCGACAAATATCAATAGTTAATGACACAAAAGTAATAATTGATGTAAATATTTGTCTCAAATTCTTCACGGTTGCCAAAATTTTTCCATGTAAAGGGTAGTTTGAAGGAGGCGAATTTGTTTGAAAATCTTAATGACGCTTAACTTAAATACAATTTTGGTGCTTAACGGGCTATTCATGTTACAATTGTGCTGTTCACGCTCAACAATACACACCATCGGACCTTTTTTTCTAAAATTCAGGAAGTATCAAGCGTATATTTGTGATGTCGAAGTTTTGGATGGAATGTAATACCTTTTCTGCCTACTATGTACGTATTAGAGAAGGATAAAAAGATATGAATATGCAAAATGAGTTAACTGAAGGCGATTTTAAGATTGTGCTACATTCGTGTAAGAAACTTCAACTTGCCATGCACTTTGCGCACTCGTTTTGTAAGTTTGCATTGTATAAAATCTCTACATGAACTGATGATATCAACTTCCTTGAAGTTCAGTAACCCCGAAGAGAAACAAAGGGCTCCAGAAATTTGCCATCTGACGTAAAACAATAAAGATAATCTGGCCGCTTCTCACATGCCTATCTCTCCCTCCCCTCCATTTGCTTTTCCTTATAACCTCAATTCCTTCGAACGTCGCGGATAAAAAATAAATAACACAAAATTGCTGTTAGTTGGTTTGTGCGAGGAGGGGAAAACGTGAGAGAAAATTCCAATAATGCGGTCCAGTGACGTTCTTTTTAACTTATATCGCCTATCGGTACTCTCTCTCCCTCTCTCTCTCTGCGGTGCGTTCACATACAAAACGTTCCTGGGATTCGAAGGAGAAGAAAAAAAGCGGAAAGACATAAAAAGCAGGCATTCGATTCGGTTCGATTTATGATGCCGTGGGTTCTGAAGGTCATCTCTGTAAAGGACATTTCTAAAATAAGAGTCTCTTATTGTGGAAATTAAAACACAAAAGAGGGGAGGTAAAATAAAAAAGCTTGAACACTACGATTAATGGCATGAGGATGAAAGTGGCTTATGTGACGCAAAGATGAAAGAATGCCGCTCAAGGATGATGGTGCTCTTCCGACCCCTCTGTACGCGATAATGATTTCCTTAAAAAATAACTCCTCTGCAAAAAAGTAAAAGCTTCTGTCATTTGAGAAATATATAGCAAACTACTTGACCTGCCGCGGATGCAAAAATAAAAATGTTAGCTATCAATCGTATCTTAGATGCATTTTAATATTTAAATAATTTCGCGGTAACCTAAACGCAAAAGATGATTTAAAGATTATTGCAGCTACTATAGAGTGAGATATTTACAACTAAGCTGCAGACGACATTGCAATTTCAATACAAATGAGGACATTTTTATCAACCTCTTCCCTGCTTACCTATAGTAAACAGAGGAAGCATTGTATTCCTAGCAAGCCTTTAATCTCAAGATGTAAATGTAAAGACACATTTTGAGGTGCCTGAATAAATAACCAAATAAATAAATGATCCTTTGTGCTTCTGAAAAGCATGACTAAAAAAAACTCATTAAATACCAAGTTCAATATTTAAGTTCAGCCACCTCCAAAGATGCGATAAAAAGATTTTCAAGGAAATGTCCTCACCCCAAAGTATCTTTTACATGGAACTATCTTCATTGTATTTGATTTTCCAATAAACAATTGTAACTATTTAAATTAAAATACCGTATGTTAGAGATATTTATGACAAATTAAATGTACATTTTAATACTTCTCCACTCTTCATTTGAAAAAATGCCTATGTAAAGAGTAGTTTGGGATAAGAATATTTCTTCAACATTCTCGTATCGCATCCTTGAAAGATAGTGAAACTAAATACTAATCGTTTTTGAGTTATTTTGCCATACACACATGGACGTATAGACACATGGACCGTTATCTAAAAACCTTTTTATGCAACTTAATTTCAGTGAAATCTTCTTATCCAATTTGAGGGTGGAATGTAGTATCTTCTTTTCCTGCTATGTACACGGTAGAGAAAGCAAAAATAGAAAACCTATGAATACATAACCATGTAAAGCAACACTCTTAATGTACTCTGAGCAACAAGTCAATAGGTTCCAATCTGTATTTTTATTGGTATCAAGCATAGCAAACTACACACACTGCGGAATCCCCCACATACTCTCTTCGAAGAAAGATATCCCCTCAAATTTACATTCTTTCTATACAGTACCTATGTGAAGTTGACCACTTAGCACCACGAAATAATAAAGGATTTGACTAAGCAAATGGTATTTAGTACTACAAATAACATGTTTTCTTTTTATTATTGAACTATCTCGCTTTCCCGACATTGAACGATTGCGAAATAATTATCATGGGCGTCGCGAAGAGGAGGGGAGGGGAGGGGAGGGGAGGAAAGGGAGGTGGCGCGGCCTCCTCTTGGAAGCTAATGCACTCAATGTGCAATTCATTATTGACTATTAGACTATTATTTTAATTTTGTAGTAAGGAACAATTTTTATTTAGCACAAATTTAATAAAGTTTTCCACAGCAAATACTATAAATTTTGACAGCAAAAAATGAATTAATATTGTTTGATATTGCAAACTTCCAACACCCCCCCCCCCACCCTGGAAAAGGTTCTGCAGACGCCCATGTTAATTTTAAGTATATACCTTTCTCCCTTTAATCTAGACTAGAATTTCTATGGTTAATCCTCCCTTGTACTTATAATAATAATAATAATAATAATAATAATAATAATAATAATAATAATAATAATAATAATAATAATAATAATAATAATAATAATAATAATAATAATAATAATAATAATAATAATAATAATAATAATAATAATAATAATAATAATAATAATAATAATAATAATAAAATAATAATAATAAATAATAAAATAATAATAATAAATAATAAAATAATAATAATAAATAATAAAATAATAATAATAATAATAATAATAATAATAATAATAATAATAATAATAATAATAATAATAATAATAATAATAATAATAATAATAATAATAATAATAATAATAATAATAATAATAATAATAATAATAATAATAATAATAATAATAATAATAATAATAATAATAATAATAATAATAATGTAATGGATTAAAACCCCTTGATATTGGCGCATATTATTTAACCTCCCACCGACAATCTTCCAAATTCTGAAAATGCTACATAGCCTATCTTATGGCGATAGAACAATCCTTATTATAATGACCTTTGTACCTTCTCTTCTCTCCCATTGTTCATTTGGTAGTACGTATAACAACTGCGTGCGTTTCAATAAATGCAGAAATCATACAACAAAATACAAGTGAAGCAGGTAAATAAAAGAATTCCGCACTCCTAGACACCAAGTTAACCTTTTAGAAAAAGAAATATAGTCTGTGTTCCTCGATTATTTTTTTTATAAAATATCGGTAGAGTGATTTCAAATGTTTTTATTTGTATTATTTATTATTTTATTTACTATGCCCTGCTCACAAATTTGATTGCATCATAACTACAAAGGAAATAAATTTTCTAATATGAAGATTATTCAAATTATTCGGCATTGATAACCCATACCTGCCTTAACGTTATAAGCAGATTCCAATCGGTCTTGTTTTGCTGCGACTAAAACATAAACATAACTAAAATTCAAAGCCTTCTTTGTATATTATATGCTGCTTTATACTCCAAAGTGTATTCAATAATAATATTACATTATTAATACGTATTAATATTATTATATTGGCTTTGTAAATTCTTTTCAGTCCTTTAGTAGTCTATACCACTCGTTTCTCACCACGGTTGCCTGGATTCATTCCAGGAAAAGGTGTGTGGTATTTGTGGTGGATAAAGCGGCGTGTGGACGGATTTTCTCCGGGTGCCCCGATTTTTCCCGCCATTCATTCCAACCTTCTTCATACACATTTAAGGTATCGGACTGATCCCCCATGCTGAATATCGTCTGGGATCAGGAGTTCCTCTGCTCCTCAACAGGCATTTGACCCTATGTGCTCACTTGTATGCCCTTGAGTAGCGAGGTTTAAGTCCTCCATGCGAGAGAGACAATTAGAGAAAGAGGGAAGAGTAATTTATGAACAGAAACTGGAAAATATTTTATAGCTCATGTTCATTAGATTGAATAGGGATTTGCAATGGTAAAATTATTAAAACGTTCTCTGTTTGTAGGACATCCAGCATGCTTTAAGATTTCGTAGAATCTATTTTTTATGTATCAGTTTTAATTATAATCTACTGCAGCACAAATAGAAATTTAGAAAATTTCAGTAACAAATTTAATAAGACAATGCGGTAAGCGCCCTAATTTACATCATAGAAATCACAGAGTTGTAGAAAGATAAGTGCAACAACTACTGCCATTTTTAAAGGATTTGCCCATCTATAGTCTCGATATAATGCGCCCACCACTTTAAATGATTAAGACGCTTTTAGGAACGTCATTACGCATACGTAAAGTAGCAAATTTACGCACAGGTAGCAGATGGATTGATTACTCTAAAGGAATAAAAAAACTGGAGAGTCAAGGAAAGAAGGAAGAGATGGTGGAAGGAGAAAGGAGCAAAGAAGTGGAGGGGAATAAGAAAAGGAATATGTAGAAAAAGTGGACCATAATGGGTTGGGTACGAACGTTCCTTTGTCGGCAGCCATCGAGATACGTGCGGCTAATGAGTTCAGTGCTTTATCTTTTCTTGGCGAGCAGAAACAACTGCCGATCGGCGAGCCAGAAAGCATCGCTTCACATATTTCGGAATGTATCCGGATGCTGCAATCTCAGAGTGGAATGCTGTGGCTTTTTATTGGGCATGGCCAATAGGTCGTATCTCACGCGATTCCCTGGATATGTAAACAGCACAACATCAAAGGAGCACACAGTCATCCTTCAACCCGGAGATAGCTATCGTCTTGCAACGTGAAAATGCATAGACCAGTCATTGAGTTCAAAATGCTTTAGCGACATGTATGAACGGAAATTTCATGAAAATTGAGGAAAACAACTTTTTAATTTTAAGTCTATAAAATAACTGAGACATTCGTGAATGCGAAAAATGCATCATTTGCCTCTGGGCGCCATTTTTAAAAGCCTACTGCATATTTAAATTCACGTGGACTTAAATGTGAGCTATACATTCATATCTTTTATAGTTTTTTTTTTTTTTTTCACTATTGATATTTTCAACATTTTTGTTCCTGTAAAACGTTCCCAGACGTTCACAGACACTAACAAAAATAATTTGCTAGATTTTATTGTGAAATACTATAAAGCATATATTTTTTAATTTTCAAAAGCAAAAAATACATTGGCAATCTAAAAAAAAAATGGAGTATAAACTAAGAAGAGACAGAAGAACTTAGGGAAAATTTTAAAAATTGAATGCATGTTGAACCGAGAGATAAAGAATGAGACTAAAATTTAAGTCTGGTCGCGAAAGGCTCTTAATGACGCATTAAAACATAAACAAATTGGATCATTAGTTCTAAAATATAAGAGCAAACTGGATGACATTTATACCTGATGCGCTAGTCACAATTAAATAATTAATTTTAAAACGGTAATTCATGAATAAAAGATAATGAAGAATTTGTTAATTATAAATAAAAATAATAAATAATAACAATATTGTGACAATTTGAAGCTTATACAAGTAAATATAAGATAACACTTTAAAATAGGGAGTAGGTTTGAAAACAAAGAATAGCGGAACAGCAACGGTCATTTTTAAACTGCAGTCTCTGCTCGTATGTCTTGGGGTAATAGACTCGCGTCACTAGTCCGTAAATTTAGGCGGATGCAACTGAGACAAACCGTCGGAGTTTGCGAAAACTGCTGACAAACCATAGGGCTCATGGCTCATATAGGTATATCTATATTTAGTGAATTGTGAAGTAGCATCTTTAAGAATATTCAATGGTCGGCATATCTCATCACACAGTGTAAAGTAATACGTCATTAAAGTGTTTTAAAATTTGCATCCGTCATCATTTTTCATAAAGTCTGCGCATACCCTGAGATTAAGGCCTCAGGGAGTCTTGGCCGAGCCAGGAAAGATCACCTTCAAGAACTAGTAGTGCATTTTGAAGCAACGGAGTTCATTATCAGCTTGAATCATATTCCGACAATGGACCACAAGTGAGGAAGTAAACTTCAATTTTGCTTACCAACCGTTGCCCCAACAGTTGCAACATGTTAGTTACAGGCTGTAAGATGTTTGCATTACATTATACCTGAGGTATACATTTAAAAAGTTAGCATTATTAGTTCAGTATTTCAAATTTTCAGTTACACCCATTCTTAAACAATACCTAATTAACGCTGTGTCTGTAGTTCCTAAACCTTCCAAATGTTTTAATAAAGTTTTTGACTCTGAATTCTTTCAAAGTTTTGTTTTGGTCCAGGATTTATGTATTCTTATCTCCTTAATGTCTGGTACTTCGGTCAGTTGTTTAGGTTGCTATTAATATCTATATCTTTATTAATTCACGGTTTTCTCCTTTTGGTTTCTTCTTTTATTTTTTACTTTCTCTACAATTTACCTATAGGAAATAGAGGAAGAATTTGTATTTCAATCTAAAAATGTGATACGAGTTTTCACGAATTAAAATGTCTATGTGTGTGCATGCGCTCATGGATGGCAAAACTCAACAACGGAAAGTTAGATAAATATCTAACGAGTTGAGTATCTTGCATAAACGCGACACAAGATTTTCAAGAAAATCCCCGTCTCTTTGCATGCAATTGTTTTCATAGCTTTGTTGTTATTATTTTTCAAAACGGATTAAGGTATTTTTATAAAACTACATATTTAAAAATATTAACATGACAAATGAAATTAAAATTTGAACTTTTTGTGAATAGCCTCTTAAGTGCATATTTAGATGATCTTTGTATAATTGGAAACCGCAAGAGGTAGAAATAATCTTAGTACACAAAGCTGCAGATATTGTTTAAACACAAAACCTACATTCTTTTATACATTAACCATTTCGGAGGTATTGTTTGTTATTGGTTTGAACTTAAAAATAATGTTTTTTCTTTCTGGAAAGACGCTAATTTTTTTCTTTCTTTTTCTAGTGACCATAGAAACAGTACAAAATTTCAGTCATCACATAGCAATACTATCTTTAAGATCACACTATCGGTTTATAAATTTACCTCACAACGAAATACGGAATGTGAATTGAAAGCTTAAATACATTAAAAAGATGTGCACATAATGAAAAGCTTTGAAAGAACAGTTTGTAGAAGAGTTAGGAACGTAATGTGAATGCAACACATCCGATTATTTAATGAGGCAATATAACGTATCAAAAATGTGTGTATCGATATTCAATATGCAATAGCAATAGATACCAGATTATTGCCTGGTTTTGGGCCGGGTGAAAGAACCTGATGGAAAGAGAGTTTTGAAGCCTGGAATGAGCAATCCGCCACCTAGTCTTTAAGCCCTTAAATGTATGAGAAGGGGTAATGGGGACAGGAAAGTCCTGGTAGGAGGATAAATACTCCAGCATTCACTTAAGTTGTAAATGAAAACCAGGAGAAACCCCAAGTCAGAATACGGGTAAGCAAAGATCGAACCCTGGAACTCTTGAACGTGAGCCATAGATGTTACCACCTCAGCCATCCTCGCTTGGCCGCGTAAATGCTTAAATTACTTTACTTATTATACTTACCCGCTCATATGAAGGTCTTACAATCAAAGTTGTTGGCAAACGAAATAGATTTTCTCGATGTTCTGAGAGACATTCCAAATTAGAAAAAATTAAAAACATAGAAATTCGAGAAAATTAAACAAGGAAAATTCATTGTTGGACTTTATGGAATATAAACAACTAGTTTGGTATGGACAAATGAGGATGATGAGAAATGAGAGGATAACGAATAGAATAATAAAATGGACTCCTTAGGGCAGAAGATAGGTCAACCTGGGCACACATGGATGCAGGAGATACAGCAGATTAATAATAATAATAATAATAATAATAATAATAATAATAATAATAATAATAATAATAATAATAATAATAATAATAATAATAATAATAATAATAATAATAATAATAATAATAATAATAATAATAATAATAATAATAATAATAATAATAATAATAATAATAATAATAATAATAATAATAATAATAATAATAATAATAATAATAATAATAATAATAATAATAATAATAATAATAATAATAATAATAATAATAATAATATTTTAAATTTATCTTGGCTAAACAGTTGGGATTGCTCTCATAATTGTCAAAGTAATCCCAATTCCATATAAGGGCACAAACTACGCTGCCAGAGTCAGAAAATGAAAGAAAGTTCCAACCAAAATTTCCCTGGCAGACTGTTACTATTTAGCGGCGTCCATTAAACATGATAAAGTAAAATCTACTAATATTCATTACCGATATTTTTCTTCCTTGCTAGTGGAATTTTGACGCAGTTTGTTTCGCGAAAGTTAGGCAGCGGTTATGGGACCGACCTCCCCATAATGTGTACCAACAGTAATGAAGTTCATTAAGTAGGTTTTAATGACTATTTAGAAGTGGGAGGATGCTTCAGGTCGTAAATGGAAAATGGTGCAGAAAATTAATGGACATTTTGTACAAAATGGCGACCGGCGTGCGAACAACACAGTTTCCTCTTGTGCAACTCCACTCAGAGTCTCACCCCACTTCCTCCAACCCTCCGGTTCGTTTTGTCGCCATATTATAACAACAACTGCAACAGCAATCTCCGCCACAGTGATGACTGTCCTGGCCGGGAAGTGGACACTCCAAATCTTCCTGCCTTTTTTTTGTTTTCTCTTTGTTGTTACAACGTCGTCGTGGAGTCGGACCTAAAAAAAAAGAGTCTGGGAGGTAGTTAGGCCGGAACGCTTCTGCAAATGGCTCAGTAATAGAAGGTACATTGCATGCATATCCTAAAACACTCACACGTTGGGGCGAGATAGCATGGGTCATAACCTAAGCTAGTTACCAGAAATGAACACAGAAAGAGGTTAGGAGACCTGACTGTAGAGGCTTCTCTTTTTTTTTAAATGAAACACCGTTGAGTCCATGTGTACACGCATGAAGTGTGACGTCACGAAGCATGACCAATTACAATTGTTCTCTGTGTCGTCCGTTTTGCAATCTCAGCTACTGATGGCATTTTGTACCTTTTACTTTTATTATTCAGATTATTTTCTCCCGTTTTTTGTCCCAGTGGTATTATTATTTAGAGGCTGCAGAGGTTCGTGGCTGGCTTTCTGGCTGGTGTTACATATTTTTTTGTTTTTCCTGTTCTTCTTTTGGTGATGAGAAGAGAAACAAGAGCTTAAATGCTGTAGTGTTATTACAGGCGAAAATAATAGCTGTAGGTTCTGCCTGCTTGCCGGACATCGTCTTTTGTGACTGGAATCATGGACGGTGCTAAGCGTCGTTAAACACGTTCCGTTGGCGTCGCATTTTTCTGCTCAAAGTTGGAGCAACGGGCTCTTCCTGCCCCTGTGTTCACGACGCTGAGGATTGTATCTAACACTTTCGCGTCATATAACACACAAGGCTAATTCTTTCCCTTGCCTTGCTTGGGTCTTAAGCAAAATAACATGATTTGAAATAGCCTCAACTGAATACAAAAGAATTCTTCTTTTTTTAATTTATATACAAAAAATCTTGCAGTTCGCCGCAAAGACGCAACATGTCTGCATGCAGCAAATGTCAGTGGTAAAGGCTGCTTCAAAGTTAAGCATTTTAGAGAAAAGCGTTTTACTTCCCGAAGAAACTGTTACACGATGGAATAACTTTTCCATTCTACATTTTTAGGGGCACACAATATATGACAAAACGACGAAATCAGTCTATTTTTCTCTCACTTTATATTTCTTCTGAACTTTTGCGGAAAAAAAAAAAAAAAAAAAAAACACACACAGTTCTCTTCTACTGACTTCAACATAGTCTACAGTCTTTCGTGATACTACGACTCACAATCTTTAATTCTCGCGACCTATCTCATGGTTGGGGGTTCAAATCCGGCCCAGTGGTTTTTAAGCGTGCTTAAAAATGACAGCTCTATGTCAGTAGATTTACTGCCCTCTAAAAGAACTTCTGCGGGACGAAATTCTGGCTGATGTGATCCTGGCAATTGACAGCGTCGTTAAACAGCAAAATAATTTTTTTTAAGGTTTACTTCTCGTAACCTTGACTCAGTCCTTTCACTGTCTTTCTTTACTGTCTCTGTCTTGGATACATTAACTCTAACGATATAATCACTCGACTCTCGTTAGAACTATTTCATGACACGACGACACACAGCTGTCTTGCATTCCCTGACAGACTGACCGACTGTAACTGCAACTCTCTCTCTCTGCTCTTTCCTCGCCTCCTTATATAGTGGAGATGTCACACCGACCTTTTTCGACTTAATCTCAGAGTATGTGTGGTTCGGGCGGGAATCGACAGCAGGCTGATACATTTAATGGAGGCTATTCAGACCTATTTCTGAATTTTTGCAATATTGAAATGTTTATCTGACAACTTTTGCACTTTTGCGGTTTAAAATAATTGTTTCCGTAACAATAATAATGAGAAATCTAAGTTTCCGTGAATCATTAGAAAGTTAGCGGGGAATTCCTTTTGGGTTGCCGCCAAGTAGGTATTTAGTCACTACGGACTAATGATAGATCACAGTAAAACG
The DNA here is from genome assembly GCA_030765045.1 of Tenodera sinensis. Lineage (NCBI taxonomy): Eukaryota > Metazoa > Arthropoda > Insecta > Mantodea > Mantidae > Tenodera > Tenodera sinensis. Next base: position 87,573,221 of record CM060965.1, read on the forward strand.
CTTCCGTAATATCGTTTGACTGTAAGAAGAATGACAGAAAATCGTGAGGTTTAGGAACACAAGCTGCTTTATCGCAGCCTATTTCATCACTACCCCACCGAAGTTTCCACATTATACATTGCCAAATCTTAAATTTCTTATTCGCACCTGAAACACAACTTTGCTTTGAGGCAGTATTTCCGCGTAAGCCCTCTAGAATGATTAAATACGAGATTATAGAGACGGCAGAAAAGCCTACTGATACTACAAATTGTAAATATAGTTAGTAAAGATTAAGTTCAATTGTTTCTTTTAAATGGCTTGATTCAGCTTTGCAACGGAAATCCTAAGGGTCCGCAATAATTTGAGTGATTTCTGAATATAAAGTGCACTTCAAACGGATATTTATTGTGGTAGCAAAAGACAGAGTGTCAGTCCATCAAATAAGTGTAAATTCTCTGACACAGCACTAATAACAGCAAAGATATTCACTTATAAAAATGTGTAATCCGTGCATGCCGACCCGTAGCGAGATTTGAAAAGACGCCAAGCCATATGACAACATAATTTGTGATACTAGACTGAATATGTTCATTTAAAAGTTTAAATAAATTCAATACTTTAATCTAGTGTAGTGATTAAATGATATACTCATTGACCCGTACTGCGCCAGAGATATAAAAAGATTAAACGAGTCGTTCATGCTCACCGCTGATCCGTTGGAGAAGCGACAAACCACGCCATTTCCTGCCGCATTGGTAGTAGCAACAAAGTGAGTGGTACACCAAACCCTTTAAGAAACCCGTCACAACTTTCTTAATCTGTGACTTGTTAAATTCTAGATTATTTCTAATTTTCAGATCTTGCGGACGTGAGTATTTCTCTATAAAATATTTCTTACCAGTCAATAATATCGGTACAAGAAGATGCATTACTGTTTCTGCTGCAGGTCGAGGCACGAAACTTGTTTTTTACTTTTTCTACTGGTAAGTAGAGGAAGTATTGTATTCCACACAACAATTCGAGGGGGGGGGGGGCGGGTCAGTCTGTAAGTCTGTCAGTCTGTGGACAGCATAACTCAAAAACGAAAAGTAGTTAAAAATCAAAGTTGGTATATAAGCTTATTGTATTTTAAGGATGCAACACAAAGTTTATGAAGCAAATTTCTCCACCCTAAACTACCCTTTAGGGAAATTTTTTTGAAGGTTTTGATTTTCTTGAAAATGGCTCTAACGATTTTAATTAAAACGACATGTGTTTAAGAATGTTTATGCCAAATGAAATGTATATTTTGAATTTTCTGGCTATAGTTTATGTAGTCCTATGTACTGTTGATGACTTTTGAATAACTCGTAAACCGTAAGAGATACAGAAAACTTAATATGCGCACCTACAGAAAATGTAGATCCCGCTAAAACACATAATATGTGTCCGAATATATCTTTTTGTAGAGTGAACAATTTCGGAGATATTCCTTGTTATTTGTGTCAGTTTCAGAAAACAAACTTTCATCAAGTGCAACATCGTTGTTCATTTTTTATATGTTAACCATGCAAATAGAACGGAATCTCAAAGCTCAAAAGATTGAACAATCGCTCAAAACTTACTGTATTCTCATATTGCCCTTGCATCTACAAGGAAATAGACAATATGATAATTTCTGAAAATGTTTATTTCAACTAACATGAAGAAGATATGGGAGTAGGTAAGAGTTTGCAAGAATGGTTAGTACAAGAGTAGAGAACGTTATGTGAGTGCAACACATCAGATTTTTCAATATACATTCTAATGGTGTAGGATGTTTAATACGAGTTTGTATTTGCCATGTATTTCTCAATAGTAAATATCATTATATCGGGTCTCCCATGTAAACCAAGACCATCCCAGCGCGCATAGTTCTTGACCTAGGAAGTAGCGTGCCCAGGTTCGACCTCACAAGCATCAGTCGCCAGTCTACACATCAGATGTTAACATGGTGTAACAGTTATCATTGCAACACGGTATTTTCGTATGTCAAAGTTAGTTTAAATATGAGTTGGGTCGAGGGTACGGGATGCATTTGTTCGGCAATTTCCTGGTGCAGTGCCACGAACACAAATACAATGTGATTATAAATAAATTTGAAACTACTAGCTCAGTGAACATAAAATATATACGCGCACACGAAAAGTTTTGGCACAGGACAAGCTAGATGACGTTGGTACGAATCTTGAACGGTCACCAAATAAATCGCACCCAAAATTAGTACAAGTAGGGATTTCGGTTTCTTCTGCACACAGAGCTACCTCGTTCTCAGTGTGATTTTCACTTACACTGAAAGAAAAAGTGTTTCGAACAAATCCGCACACATTGGAGGAGCTGAAAGAATACATTGCGAATGAAGTCACAAACATTACAGTGGTAGAACTGCCTCGGGTCAGCCTGAGTGTGGTTACCAATACAATGCCTGTACAACCCAGAAATAATGATATGTTTAGTTCCTTTATAACGTAAGAGTTCGTATAGGACACCGATGTCCAACCTTGTCTCTTTGGAGTCGCTTACGTAATTAGCTGCTAGTTCCCCACCTCCTCTTACAGACGCAGCGTGAATCAGCTCCTATCTGTGACGTGTAGAAGTACAAGAGTGTCAGTATCCAGTGCCTGACACTAACAGGCAATTCCATGGCAGTTTTTAAATCATAACTTGAATGTTCTGGAAAAGTCCTCAGAACACCTCTTCATTTTAGATGGTTTTTGCGTGAATAGTAAATAGTGTGAGACAGACAAAGCCTTATTAAATAAAAATGTGGTTCTAGTTAAAACACAATTTATATCAAATACTTTTTTGAGTGAACCATTAACGAAATACTGTTTATTATTTGGTGAAGTTGTTAATTCTTATAGTTTTTTCAAATAGGAATATGTTACTCTTGACCTTACAAAGGGAAAGGAACTCTAAAGGCATCGCATAGCAACCAGCTCATTTGACTCTCACTTAACACTTGCCCTATTCCCATATTCCCCTTGCACCTACCTAAAGAAAATTAGCAATAAGATAATTTATGAAAATGTTTATGTCGATTAAAATGTAGGAGATAGATAAATAAGCATTTGCAAGAATAGTTTGTATAACAGTGAGTATAGCTCTACATACATTTGTGAACAGAGCTTCTCAATACTGAACTATACTAAAAGTCTGTACCGCAATAGGTTACGCGACGATCACTTGGTGGTTCTTCTAAGGCTAAGCACTTCAACCTGGTCGCCAAATATTGAGACTTCTTAAACGCAAGCAGTAACAAAGAAGTCATGAAAGAACAGATGTTTCTCGCATAAGCATAAACAAATGCAACGTACATATAATCAAACCACCACTGCAACACAATTGAATGTTAAAAGAGTGACGCAGTCCGGATAAAGTGGAAGGAGGTAAATTCAACCTCATCGCTGGTATACCCGCTTAAAGAAGTGCGGCCGCCAGCAACTGAGGCAACTGCCTTAGCGCACAGCACAAATATCGTGCGTGCGGTCTAAGTTTATATGGGAGACCTGTATTTATCATATTTAAAATTTTGAAGTGACGTTTCATAACCCTCAACATTAAGATGCAATAACTGATTAATATATTAATACTTCCGAATTTCTCGAACGCAAGTGTTGGTTCGAATTTCCTCATGTAAAGCAATGCAAATGACAACAGAAAATCAGGTCTCTACAAAGAAGGCGTGATTAATGATATTTTTGTTTATTACCTTTGAAGCATAGCTGTAAAATAGACATCATCGTTAAGGAAATCCCGCCCTATAGAAGCTGATGTGATTTAGGTTGAATGGGAGGGGTGTGTATGTTGTAGAAATTAATGAAGCCAGTACATCGTTAATGCCGATGGACCCAGTGTGCACATAACTCAATGGATGCAAACCGAACACAGCACAAGAGAAAGTAATTAGCCTGGCAAAGATAAAGCCCAAAGAAAAATGAACCGTGATATAAGAAAGATTATTGGCGTATGGTTAATGACTCAACTTGTGGTTATGTAGGAGGCTTTGGACACACCAAAGGTCTGCTCATTTCCATAACGACCTGAGACCGATCTATCATGGAGTCGAGCTGCATTACACTAATGTTTAACGAAGTCTATCGTATGAGAAAGACTAATGCTTTATTATTTAACGGCTTGCCTTTAAAAATACTCCGTCAGAGTTTCTTCCGGGAGTGACTGTTGGAGATGTGGACGAAGAAGGAAGCGGTACCAAGAAGCAGAGAAAAAAATCTTGAAAAGCAATAAAGAGAAAATTGTTACACAAACCAAACATTTAGAAACCAAAGATAAAATCTGATGTGGTGCACTCACATGACTTTCTCTACTCTTGTACTAACCATTCTTGCAAACTCTTACTCCTATATCTTCATGTTAGTTGAGATAAACGTTTGCAGAAATTATCTTATTACTCGTTTTCTTGCTCGTGCATCGGAAGTATGGGTGTATGGTAGGCTTTGAGAGATAGTCTAATCTTTCAAAGCTTTCAAATTCCGTTCTCTTTGCACGCCTAACATATAAAATTGAATAGCGATGTTCCATTTGACAGAAGTATAAGTTCTCCAAAATTTATACAATATTTATACAAGCAGGTTAAATAAAATATAATTATGTAATTTCTACATAGTAGAAAGTATACAAGTACAAATTTTAATTTCATCAAAATGAACTTTGTTGAAAGAAAACGTTTTTGAGTGCTGTAATTGGGAGTTACAGTGCTCGTGAGACTTTTTGGTCACCAACAGCAATACAATGACATAAGCATGTAAAGTAACAAATAATCTATCACACAGACACTATACTTTCTTTATCCAAGTCGAATTTACATATATTAATTATTTATTAGAGAATTAATATGAAAAGTGGTTTTTCCATTCACGTTGTATTTACTCATGATATGTGAAGCACTCGGGTTTGGGTAGCCCCACGTTTTGAAGCGACAATTGTGAACTAGTCTTTCGGCTAGTCAGCTCTGGTCTTATCTCAAGGGTGTATGGGTGCAGAGGAAATGCAAGGATCTGCTTTTTAATACCATTTTATTTAATGATTAATACTTAATCTTATTTGTTTAAAATTGAATCTAAGCAATACCTATACTATCGATTTTCAATAGCTCCGGAATATAGATTCCCATACTCACTATTATTTTCAAATTGTTCCTTCTCTTCACTTGCTTAACTCATCACTAAAGCCCGGATTTTTATGTAATATCAAGGTGCGAAATATGTACATATTTATGTAACAAAAAACATCAAAATATGTAATGAAATATGTAATATCAACAAAATATGTAAAATTATGTAATAATCTAAATGCTAAGATTACCACCTCAAATCTAAATGCAGACTCCAAATTACCCAGAATGTTGTAATTTGATAACTCTGTAAGTACATATATTAATTACAATGAGTTAAAATTTACTAAATATAGAATTAATTATAGGGAAAATGCTTTGTTGTATGCAGGATTTACCTAAAATTTATTTTCAAGTAGGTAATCACGAAATAAAAAGATGTGTTTGGGATTATATTTATTAAAATTACTCATTTCACATCAATATTTTACTTAAACTTAGTTTAAGCAATGTTGAAATACTGAACCAGTGAAACAATCAATTCAAAATAATTAAATTTTATATTGAAGATGCATTTTCAGTTTTCTATCGCTTGACATACAATGAACAACCAGGCATTTTCATTTTAAGGCTGTTGCTTCTTTCAACGTGCAGTGAATAACCATATACTTCTCCACATTTTCAGGGGTCATTGTTTGTTTCCTATCGGATATTTTTTTTTTTTTTTTTAAAAAAAAGCAGAGAAGCTTCTCCCCACGTCAGACGAAGTAATAGGAGCATATTTTAGTATAGGAATCTCATTTGCAGATTGTTTTGGTGAATCGACATTGTTACCATTGCACTTTAAACACGTATACATACAAGCGTAGAGTACCCAGGGTTCCTGTTTAGCATAGCTTTGAATTTTTCACCTGCCTACCTTCCTGCAACTACACTAAGCTTCTGTGATGCACTTTCCATTAAATCCATAGATTCGTGAAGAAGGGAACCTGATGTCTTGATGGTGCTAGGCAACCAGCTGAGTTACTTTTGATGCCAGCACAGGAGCTTGCCACTTTAGATGTCCTGAGATTCACGTATGGAAACAGCTACTTCTGTTCACCACTGACTGGAGTCCTTCAAAATGTTCATAATACAAGTTTAAGAGCTTCTATCTTGTAAGTACTGGCTCAGAAGGCAAATGGACATGTTGGGATGATTTTTACAGCACTGAATTCTGTGCGGTGCTTTCACGAAGACCTTTTTTGTTGCTGACATTAACTTATTCACACACGGAAAATTACTTTTTGCTGTTTCAGCAATACGTTGCAATGCATGGGTCAAGCAGGTACATTTGGCTAGAAAACCATAAGGGCAGTAGCAGCTTTAATCATGTATGCTGCGGCATCTGAACCTTTTCCTCACACACACCCTCTGGCCACAGAATCTTCATCCCATCATTTACGAATCTTGAAATTGTAGAATGATTTGCTTGTTCTAACATCTTGCAACAGATCAGAAATGGTTTTGCTGGACTTTCGGAATCTAGTTTTCCAACTAATAAATTTGCTATGCACAGACCCATGATGTGTAGTTCCATCGACGGCAAACCAAATATGTTGTTGTTGTTGTTTTCTAGTGCCTTGCATCTGGCAATGAAGCCATTAGCATTCGTGCTTTCCAATACTTTTGAACTGTAGTTTCTTCTGATCTTAATGCTTCACATGTCTTCAAGTGGTCTTCGTTCATTTCTGCTGGATCGTTACACAGGACACATATTGGTGAAGCTGAGATACCTATTCTGTAGAGATGACTTGCTAAGCAGTCGTGATTTGTCAGTAGTCGGAAGGCTGCAACCGCTGTTTTCCTTGGTCTCTGGGGGATTATATCTGGGTTGGAAAGTAGTGTAATCCATTTTTTATCTTTGGCATTTGTTTCTATTTCTTGTAGATATGAATGACAAAAATTTTTAATGATCAAGCGTTTTATTGAGGAATATGAGAAATTGAATTTAGACTTTTGTTTTATTGTTGTGCCTTTCTTTGCAAGTGAGTCTGCAGCTTCGTTCCCCATGACTCCACAGTGTGCTGGAATCCATTGGAGATGAACAGTCTTATTAACTTTTTGGAGTTGTGTTAACATTTTGTAGCATTCTCTAATTTTTGTTGACTTCTTTGTAGTATTTGAACATATTCCCTGAATTGCAGCTTTAGAATCTGAAAGAATTACTGCCTTGTTAAATTTATTTAAGGGAAGATTTAATAATTGTCGGAGAGCAATGTATATAGCCTCTATTTCTCCATCATAATTTGTTGTGTCTCTGCCAACAGAATGATAAAAGGAAAAATGTGAACACGTAACTCCAGCTCCAGTAAGGTTTTCCTTCGAGGATCCATCAGTATATATGTGCAGCCATTCTTCTGTGGGATACCTAGTATTGATTGTTTCCAGAGCTAGAAGCTTTTGTATTTCTTTTGGTGTGTCTGATTTACTTATTTCCTCTATTAATTCCAAATTGAAGGTAGGTTGCAATAATTCCAATGGATTTTCTCTTATAAGTAGATTTTCTCTGGTGTTAGGAATGTTCAATTTGGATTTAATCTGTGTTACCTTTTCTAGGAAACTACTATGAGTTTTAAGGATTGAAGGGGGGAGGTTCTCTTCTGTCCATTTAGAGTTTGGCAGTCGTAACATTTTCTCGTGTTGGAGCAATGCTTGTTCTTCTATTTTTGTTGTTATTGATGGGGTCCGTGTTAAGGCAAGCATGGTATCAATAGGTGTGAATTTAACTGCTCCAGTGATTAGGCGAAGAGCCTGATTTTGTATTTGTTCAAGTTTATTGATGTTAGCATTTGCTGCTGTTATTAAAGCTTCAGAACAGTACAAGAGGTTTGGTTTAATATACATTTTGTATGTTGTGTTAAGGACTCTCCTTGAGCAGCCCCATTTAGCACCAGCTAACCTTTTCAGGATTTGCAATTTCTTTTCAACCTTTTCTGAGATGTTTGTTATATGTTTTTTCCAACTTAGCTTTCTGTTGAAAGTGATGCCTAAGTATTTGGCATCATCAACTGCTTTGAGTGGTTTACCATTATAATTTATGCTAATATTAACTGGTTTGTATTTTAGTGTAAATAATTCATAATTTGTTTTTTCCACATTGATAGTCATGAGGTTTTTGGAGCTCCATTCGTGTACTTTGTTTAGGGCTGTTTCTATTCTGTCTTTAATTAATTCAGGTTTTTTTGAAGAGCCTGAAGTCCAAATATAGGAGTCTCCAATTTCATTCTGTACTATATGAGCAACTGCTTCTCCATAACACACATGAAGATACTTTTTCCTCAGAGTAGATTCGTCTGGAGTAACTTTCTTCAATATTTTTTTTAGAAAGGAGCAAAATTGAGGAATTTGAAGTTAATGTCACGGAATATTAGCTGCAACCATTGCGCTGCACAAGTCTTTAAAAATCATTCCCGGACAGTTCCAGTTGCATTTGTGTCAACAGAACTTGCTTTCTAGAAGACTGTAGGTGTTTGTTGCGTATGCGAAGAGCACTTTTTATATGTTGTTCCAATTGAGATTTCATGGAACAGGCAATTGTTTTACCGCATGCTTGACAGACTACTACTTTTCCGTCGGTTGTAAAGGCGCTATCTAATTTCACCCATGAATAATTCAACTTGCAGGATAGCCAGGACGCAACTGGTGCCATTTTACTAAGACTTGCAAGAAACTAACTGCAGTATTTTCGCCTGGCTATATTGATGGTTGTCCAGCGGCTCACTTTGTTTCCTCGCAGCTATTATATTACTACCGCGACAATGGTAACAATCAATTTCTCCAGTCCTTGTAAATGTCCAAAGCGCTACGAGAAACGTGACACTGGAGGTCAACATTGTCAAGCGGCACCGACTTCGATATAAACGGACAACAGTCAGAAGGAGGCGAGGCGCTTACTATAGCATTCTTAATTTGACTTGCATCCTATTTCGCAGATTGATTTTTGTTGCTTTCAGCAAAACTTGTGAAAACAGTAGTTTAATGTAACCACAATATTTTTTAAAAAATAACAAAATTGTAACGAAACCCAGAAAATATGTACGTTTTATGTAACATCGTTAAAATATGTAGAAACGTGCAAAATATGTAAAAATATGTAAAATAAAAATTTGTAAGGCAGTCCCAAATGACGTAATTCGACAACATTTTTACTTCTCATTGAAATATTATGCAAGGTTTAAAATATGTAATTACATAAAAATCCGGGCTCTACTCATCACATCTCCACTAGAATATTTTGTAAGTGTAAGTAATTATATGTCCATCACTTAGTTTTTAAAACTTTGCTGTAGCACTTAACATTTTCTGAACTGCAAATATTTATCTACACAATCTGCTTGATCATCACCATGCTCCATTGTATAGTTGATTAAACAAGTGAAGTCAGCTCATTGATGCTCCTGTTTTACTCGTTATTTTAGGGGGCTTAGGCAAGAAGCTGCTTCACATATTACCTTCTATCACCTAATCCTATATCTTTAAATGAGCAATTTGTGTGTTTTGTATCCACATTAAGTTTTGCTCATTAAGTTTGTCTATATGGGTGTCTTTCCTTAAAAACGCGATTTTATCCCCCACCCCCAAAAAACTATTTTTATTCCCTCTTCTACAACGCAATTCTTGAATGTATATTTCATGTATCTCGAAAAAGGTTCTAACGGTTTGGAACAAATCTTGTATTCAGATAAGATTTTGCTTTTTAAGTTTATCTACACATATATGTAGGTGGCTCTCGTTAAAACACGCAATTCTACACAAAAGACAAAACATTTTTACTTCCTGTTCTACAGAGGATTTCTTGTATATATATTTCGCGTATATCCGAAAATAGAGGCCAATTTTTCGAAAATGTTGATTTTCTCCAAAATGACTAACGATTTTGATTAAAATGCCACGTGCTTAAGATACTTTTAGGACTAATGAAATGTGTATTTTGAGTTTTCTGGCTATAGTCCATGCAGTCCTGTTAGAAGACCAAATATTGCTGTACAAAAAATGTAGATCTCACTAAAACATACGATTTATGTCCAAATAAATGTTTGTGGAGTGAACCATTTCAGAGATATTCCTTGTTATTTATGTAAGTTTTGTAATGTCTAAACTTTCGTCAAATGGAAGATCGTTATTCAATTTTTTAAAAGATTTGACTATCGCTCAAAGCCTACTGTATTCCCATATTCCCCTGGCGCCTACAAGGATATAGCCAATAAGATAATTTCTGCAAATGTTTAACTCAACTAATACGAAGAAGATACATGACTAAGAGTTTGTAAGAAGAGTAGAGAAAGTCATGTCAGTGCAATACATCAGACTTTCTTAAAAATGGCACTTGGCCCACTAAAATTTTCAGCCCATCAATTTCTAATTTATAGCAGTAAGGTAAAGTAAATGATACTGCTTATTTGTCCTAAGTACTGAGATTCCTATCCCCCCCCCCCCACACACACACACATCAGGATTTAGGATACGTCAGGACGTGTAGTTCCAGTGAAATATTGGTATCGAATTTTTTAGTGGAGTGTAGTAGCTCCTTCACCTATGTACTCTGTGGAGAAAGTAAAAATGCCTTATAGTCTGTTACTGCTTATTTTTACGACTTGGCTGCAATAATTGACTAAACAAGAGGTTGTGGAAATTTGGCAAGGAAACAAGAAGAGTTTCTTTCTCTCCGCTATTTTATTGGGTTAAAGAGTAGATAACCTTTAGTGGCTCCACGATCCAAGTCTAAAGCTTCAGGGCTGGAGAGCAATATTTATAGCGGCAGTGAAAGACGTTGCGCATAGGAGTTTCGTGTTTCCGAGCATTAATTTCCCCCGTTGAACGTTGTCGCAGTATCGGTAGTGGGAGGGAGAAGAAGGGCTGCAGCACAGAGGGTTAATCTAGAGCTTACAGATTAGATTGACTTTCCACAGGGGCGGCCAACAAGACGCGCCATTTTATGCTCACTTCTTGTCTCTTCTGGAATTTCCTCCACAGCTACTCCTACAGCAAGGACAGTTTGCAAATTTAACATAATAGTTACAGTTCTGAGAAGTGTACAAGTGAACCTAATCAGTAAACCTCATTAATTCTGTATCAAGAGGATGTAAGCTAAGCCATCCAAGGTCCACTTGTTTTGAAGTCTTATTTCGTTAACAGGAGAACCTCTTATAATTGTTTTCTAAACTTAAGTAGATGCTCTTGGTCATCAAATTCTTCAGTTCAAATATTGGAGTTCTATTATAGTGAAAAATATATATTAAAATCATAATTTCATCATCCATGATAAGGATTAGACCCATTAATCAACATTTATATTATTGGCAAAGACATAAACGACTTAAGTACTTTTTTGATAATAGTACTGTAGTTTATTGGCCAGTTTCTACCACATCCTACGTAGTTGACTGAGCATTGGGCATATCCATAGAAGATGATCTATTCTTTGTACCCCACCATTACACAGGCATTCTGGACTATCTATAATTTTAAATCTGTGGTAATAGCTACTAGTTTTTCCATGTCCAGTTACTTTTACAGTGAAGTTTGCTCTTGAAGCGACGTTCATCTTTAGTCTCTCTTGGACTGCTGGAAAGAACTTCTAGGTAACTGCTTCTTTGGCTGATATTGGCCATTCCTGTTGCCACCTTTTTCTGCTTTTCTTCTGTTACTAATGTAATTTCGAAATCTTCTTGCAAACTGTTGTTGCATCAGTTCCTTTGATTGCTTCGTTGGCAAATTAGTCGTCCAATACCTGTTGACCTCTTCGGCTTCAGGAGAGTTCATAACTCTATCCAGTGGAGGTTTTGTCTCTACTCCTGTAACCATCTGGCTTATATCAGTCAATTATTATTGGTTTCCGCCCTGGTGCCATTTGTTCTCAGTTGTTTTTACGTGTTGCTCATGTTGTGTTATTTTTTCAGTTAGATCAAATATGTGTAATTTATCTCCTATTCCTGTAATTTTTATCTAAAATAGTGTAACCTCCAGTGGCTTGAGAAATTTCATTTTGTCATTCTGTCTCTCCTCCTCACTATTCAACACTAGTTTTCCAGTGTATACGAAGGCAGTTTTTTTTTTAAAAAATCGAACAAGGATTTTAAAAAACTTCAATATATTCCCCTTTAACATAATACATTCTTGCATTCGATGAAACCAGCCCTGAAAGCAATAATGTTATTCTTCTTCAGATGCTTCAGAAACCAGGTTTTTATAAGTCTGACAAGTCTGCTTCATCTGATAAAAAGGTGATTCCACGCAATTTGTCCTTAATTTTTGGGTAAAAAAAAAAGAAATCACAAGGTGCTAGATCAGGGCTGTATAGTGTAGGGTCCATACTGCTGACTTGTGAGGCATCCAGAGGCTCAGTTGTTAGGTATGGTATATGTGACGATACGTTATGATGTGAAATTATTTTCCTTTTTCGGAATTTTTCTCGAACTTTTTCAAAAATTTGAGGTAAGCTTACATTATTGTACCAATCAGCAGTAACGTATGTCTATCTTCTAATGCTGTAGCATAATATATATGACCTTTCAGGAATAAAACAGCAACCATCTTCTTACTAGCGCTGGATTTTAGTTTCTCTGCTATGTAAAGTAAGTAGGGGAAGTATTGTATTTGAACCCAAAGTTCGATGTCGAGATTTCACTGGAAATATATGTTTTGAGGTCCACTGAATGCAAAAAAAAAAAAAAAAAAAAAAATTTAGAAAACGGTCCATGTGTATATGTATGTGTGCGTGTGTTTGTGTGTGTGAACAGCATAACTCAAGAACGAAAAGTCGGTTAAAAACCAAAGTTGGTATTAAGTTTAATATCTTTTAAGAATGCAACTCGAAGATTTTAAAGAAAACTCCTCCATCCTAAACTAACCTTTACACGGACAATTGTTATTAAAATCCCATATATTTGAGGTATTTTTATGCAAATGAAAATTAATGAATATTTTCAATTTTCTCGCTATAGCCCGTGTAGATTTGTTTAACCTTGACGACTTTTGCATTGGTAAACCCTAACTGAAAGACCAAATCTTACTATCCAAAAATGTAGATCTCGTTAAAACACAACATATGCCCACATAATTGTTTGCAGAGTGAACCATTTCGGAGATATTGTTATTTGTGCGAGTTCTGGAATACCTTCCCAAATGAAAGGTCGATTTCAGTTTTTATCTCCTGGCCGTGTAAAGAAAATAAAGTTCCAAACCCTTCCTTTAGCGAGCTTAAAAGATTTGATTACCGCATGCTCCACTTGCAGCTACAAGAAAATTACCAATAGATAATTTCTACCAATGTTTACCTCGACTAACATAAAGAAGATATGGAAATAAGACTATCTAAGAATAGTTAGTGCAAGAATAGAGAAAGTCATGTGAGTGCAACACACAAGATTTTTAATTAACTGTTTCTTTAAAAGTATTAAGTAATATTTTTTAAATGTCTCCAAAGAAACACATGGCTATTGGGCAAGTACAACCTAAATCTAAAAGTTGAAGGAATAAATCGTGAAATTACTAGCATTTTATCTAGTTTATTCATAAAATTATTAATTTTGCCAGTCAATAACCTCAGTATCACAAGATAAGCCCTATTTCTGTAACCAGACAGAACCTGTTATATCACTTCGCAAGCTAAGCACCTGCCTAACGGACTGTGGAACGAATTACAGACTATTGTTTACTCTGCCTCGGACACTTGCAGATTGAAAAGTTCAGCCCGAATGATTCATATGTTCCGCCATGGCGCCTAAATGCCATGCAAGCCTTGCATAAGCACCCGCTGGGCCGTCCGATTCGAACAACCGTACGTATATTCCTGTATTCATTACCACTGAGGCGAACATGAACAACGACGCTTTTTCCGCCCACTAGCTCGACCAGTGATCATATATCTTTCAATCGAAGTTATCATATAGTACCGTGGCGTCTCATGAATCACGAGCCTTACACTTTAATATTAGATTATCTGAGCTCGTGATCATCGTGTTATTCATTCGCAACGAGAAGTAATTTTCCATACACTTAATGGAATCGTTCATCGGGAGGGTAAATTAAGACAGCAAAAATCAGAATGGGAGGGGGTAGCGTTAGGAAGTAGCAGGTAGGGAGGAAGAAAATGCGAGTGAAATAATGAGTGTTTCTCGTGACGGCGTGCCAACTTAACCGAGACAAAACAGCTGACAAACGGGTTGCCATCACACCACCTCCCGCCAATGAACTTCGTGCCACGAACGATCAACTTCTGGTAATGTGGTGGGGAGGTTGTGCTGGGAACAATTACAAATTTTACCACTTATTTTCAACTTCATTAAACGGAATGATTCATGAGAGAAATTAAACTTTACGATGCTCATTTTTTAACCACAAAGTATATACTCGTTCATTCCTGGGTATTTACTTACCAAACTTTTCAGTTCAGGCGGTTTTTACGTATTTAACGTCTTTCGACGCTTCGACACCGTTCTAATTCTTATATTTCTCCGAGATTCTCCTAATTGCTAAGGTGACTAATAAAATTAATATGACGCATTACATGTTCCATGAATTTCTCTACTCACATTTGATTATTTTTATTCAGCTATCTTAAACTTCTTACAAAACCTTCCTTTTTTACTTTCTCTACTACGTACAGTAAGTAGGGGAAATATTGTATTGGACCCAAAATTTCGATGTGAAGATTTCACTGGAAATATAATTATGTTTTGAGGTTCCTGAATCCAAAAAGAAGCATTTTTAGAAAAAGTAGGCCCGTTTGTGTGTGTGTCTGTGTGTGTGAATAAATTTCAAAATTGGTTCTAACGATTTTGATCAGAATGCCATATGCTTAAGATACCTATGTTAATGGCAAATGAAATGCATATATTGAATTTTCTGGCACTAGCCTATGTTATCCTGTTTACTCTTGATGACTTTTGCATAACTGGTAAACCGCAAGAGATAAATGCAACCTTCTTCTTCTTCTTCTTCTTCTTCTTCTTCTTCTTCTTCTTCTTCTTCTTCTTCTTCTTCTTCTTCTTCTTCTTCTTCTTCTTCTTCTTCTTCTTCTTCTTCTTCAAGCTATAGGCGTTAGGCCTGTTGCGGCTCCTTTATTTGTTGAATCCAACGTTTTGCTGGTCGGCCAATACTTCTTTTTCTAATAGGTACATATTCAACAGCTATTTTCGGAATTCTATCTTGGTTCATGCGTTGTACGCGTTCCCACCATAATAAACGCGATCGTGTTGCACAAAAAATGTAGATCTCCTTAAAACACTCAGTGAGTTTTGCAATACTTAAACCTTTCTCAAGTGGAAGATCGTTGTTCGCTTTTTTATCTCTTGGCCGTATAATGCGTATTTTTTACACAAATGAAATGTATGAAATGTATTTTCCACAGAAGTCCTCACATTCTGGATAACTTTTTCATAAGTTGTAAACCCTAACAGACAGATAAAACCCTACTGCACAAAAATTTGATGTGTTGCATTCACATGACTCTCTACTTGTGTGCTAACCATTCCTAAAAACTCTTATTCCTATATCTTCTATATCTTATTTGCTTATTTCCTTGTAGCTGGACGGATAATATGGGAATACAGTAGGCCTTGAGCGATAGTCAAATGTTTTAAAGCTTTCAAATTTCGTTCTCTTTGTACGGTTAACAGATAAAAAATTGAATAACGATGTTCCATTTGACAGAAGTCTAAGTTCTCCTAAACTCACACAAATAACAAGGCATATGTCCGAATGGTTCACTCTACAAAAAAGTTATTCGGAGATAAACTGTATTTTAGCAAAATATACATTTTTGTATAGTAAGATTTGTTCTATCTTTAACGGTTTACCAGTTATGCAAAAGTCGTCCAGAGTAAATAAGACTACAGGGGCTATAGCCAGAAAATTCAAGATATACATTCCGTTTGTCATCAAAATGTCTCAAATATATCATTTTAATCAAAATCGTTAGAGCCATTTTCAAGAAAATCAAAATTTTCCATTTAAAGGGTAGTTTAGAGTAAAGCAATTTTCTTCAATATCTTCATGTCGCATCATTGAAAGACATTAAACTTAAATACCAAAGTTGGTTTTTAATCGACTTTTCGTTTTTGAGGTACGCTCTTCACAGACCGACACACAGATACGAGGACCTGTTTCTAATAAAAATGCCTTTTTTTTTGTTCAGGAGACTTCAAAACATGTATTTACGGTGAAATCTCGATATCGAATTTTTGGTTGGAGTACAATACTTCCTCTACTTTACTATACGTAGTAGAAAAAGTAAAATTAGATGTTTTTTAAGCATGCAGTTTATGTCGAATACATTTCTCTACTTCTCTACTGGTAAGTTGAAGGAAGTATTGTATTCCACCCAAAAATTTGATGTCGAGAAGTAGGGTATATAAGGGAAAGCTGGCACACTTTTTTATGG
Source organism: Tenodera sinensis (assembly GCA_030765045.1). Taxonomy (NCBI): domain Eukaryota; kingdom Metazoa; phylum Arthropoda; class Insecta; order Mantodea; family Mantidae; genus Tenodera; species Tenodera sinensis. The sequence continues at coordinate 87,589,720 of CM060965.1, forward strand.
GCAAGATGGCCGCCGTGCGTAATCTAAGGATTACTAGGTAAGGTGGTAGGGGAAGCAGGACGTTGTAGGTGTTTAAAGGAATCTCTAGGGATGACTCTTAAGGCCTATAGCAGTGTATGTATGCTTATGAGCGTTCATGGTGCCTGAGTATGTCGTTCACTATATCGGTGTATGCCGCCTAACACAAGAGCTTTCTGAGTTGATTAAATATATTACCCCAACATGATACCTCACCCCACATTGCCTCACTAACCTAACCTAACCTAACCTAACCTAACCTAACCTAACCTAACCTAACCTAACCTAACCTAACCTAATCTATCCTAACCTAAGCCCCATCTAACCCAACTCCCACTATTTACTCCCGTCTTTGATAATTTAACCTAAGCCCCATACTTCTACTCGTCTAACCTATCCTAACCTAACCTATCCTAATCTAACATGGCCTAGCCTAACCTAAGGTAGATCCTCTTATTATTTATTCTATTCTACTAACATGATACGTTTCTAGACATTCATTCTATCCTCTTATCATCTATCCTATTCCCTCCTCTGCTTATCTATTCTATCCTGTCATACGCTACCCTGATCTCCGTCTAGGAATTTCATAAACATTTTGATACTATTTTGAGTCCTCTGATAGATCTTTTTAAACACTTTTAGCATATTCTTGATGATTTTACAACATATTTAACAACTTTTCAGACAATTTTCAGAGTTATTCAGTCATTTTCATACATTTTTAAGACGTTCCACCCCATTTTTTGCTACAATTTTGCACCCTCTGTTAGATCTTTTAGACGCTTTTAGTATATTCATGCTGCTTTTACAACATATTTAACAACTTTTCAGACAATTTTCAGAGTTATTCAGTCATTTTCATACATTTTTAAGACGTTTAACCCCATTTTGCTACAATTTTGCATCCTCTGTTAGATCTTTTTAAGCACTTTTAGCATATTCTTGATGCTTTTACAACATATTAAAAATTTTTCAGACAATTTTCAGAATTATTCAGTCATTTTCATACATTTTTAAGACGTTTCGCCCCATTTTGCTACAATTTTGCACCCTCTGTTAGATCTTTTAGACGCTTTTAGTATATTCAGGGCGCTTTTTTACAACATATTTAACAACTTTTCAGACAATTTTCAGAGTTATTCAGTCATTTTCATACATTTTTAAGACGTTTCACCCCATTTTGCTACAATTTTGCATCCTCTGTTAGATCTTTTAGACGCTTTTAGTATATTCAGGGCGCTTTTACAACATATTTAACAACTTTTCAGACAATTTTCAGAGTTATTCAGTCATTTTCATACATTTTTAAGACGTTTCGCTCCATTTTCCTGCGATTTTGCACCCTCTGTTATATCTTTTAGACGCTTTTAGTATATTCAGGGCGCTTTTAACAACATATTTAACAACTTTTCAGACAATTTTCAGAGTTATTCAATCATTTTCATACATTTTTAGGACATTTCACCCCATTTTACTGCTATTTGCACCCTCCTTTATAGAACTTTTAAACTTCCAGTAGAAGATGTCCTAACCATTGATGTTGAAGTTCTTATTACTGCTATTTTTGCCCTCTGTCACAGAATTTTATACAACTGTATGACTCTTTTGCTTGGTTCTGTATGTTCTGGGGGTAACATCTCGAACACACCGAGTAGTTTTTCTAAGTCTATCCCCACCTATTATGATCTAACCTGTTTTTTAAAATGTTCTTTACAAATTTATTCAACATTGTTTTTTCTAATCCTTTGTAGAGCTTAACCTATCACTAAACGATGTTTCATCTGCTGATGTTGAAGTACTTATAGCTCAGTATTTTAAGAGATATTGAGCACTATTTTTGATAGTATTTTAACACAATCTTCTGTTTATATAAAGTTAATGAGGGTATACTTACTTTAAGGTAGCAGGGTATACGCCTCTCCTCTTTTATCTGGGCTGGAGACCAGCACTAGAGTTAAAGTCTAGTGGCAGAGTTAACGCCTCCCTTTATAATTTTTATTTTTCTTCTTTCTTCGACAAGTATCATGGGAAGCACGGAGAAGCCTGGTGAGTAATTTTTTTTATTTTTTCTTCTTTCTTCGTCAGACATCATTGGAGGCGTGGAGGAGTCAGTTCATTAAACTTTCATTTTCTACAGGAAACGTAACGGAGAAAATAATTATCTTGAGATCTAAGTTGCATACTCTTATGCACGGCTTGCAACGTTGTAATGCCCATACGCATACGTTGATATTCCATCCTCTGCAATTACTCTCTTGTCATCATGAGGCGACAGAGCTATTTTATTAGATTCAACTGTAGAGACATTATGACGTTGGGATAGAATTAAGTTCATAGGAGTTCTTACGATTTTTAAAGTTTTAAGACACTCCATATAGCTATTGAAGCTGATGTATTGCTTAATGGCGCTATGTTTAATGCCTTTGATCTTTTTTATCACAGAGCCATCAATATCGAGAGCATACATTTTAGGTCTAAGACCAACGAAACGGCGAATGATTTTACCACTTGCTTCATCTTTAAACTTTCCCAACACTTTCTTGTTTTGTGTAGAATAGCATATATGGTTAGCAGGGTAGTCCGCTGTGTCCAGATGTTCAAGCATATGTAATTTATCCTGGTATATATCAGCTGTAGTCACTCGATGGATGAAGGAATCTGTATCCGTATACAGCAGTTTAAGATTCTCAACTCCATAATATGGAAGTAACACATCATATTGATATGAATACATAAGCGTCTTGGAGATGTCTAGTACGCTCATACCAATGTATATAGGCTTGTTGAACACTATTTTACGAGAAGCCATATGAACAGCTGCAAGATTAGGACCGTATATAGTTCGATCGATAAATGTAGGCTTGGCTATCAGTTTTTCTAATGTTTTGCTGTTTGCTACAAGACGTATATCCATACGATTACGAATATTTTCCATTGTTTTTCCGAACATCGCATTATTGAATAGTTTATAAAGATCCTTCTCAAAATCATTTCTAGCTTGTTGTCGCAGACGGTTATTAAACTCGACGTAAGGTTTTAGCCAACACGACTGATGAAACTGAAGTGCTCGATGAATCTTTGTTAATAGTAGACCGTGACTAAGAGCTTGTTTCAAGGACATGTAATGTACCACATACTTCTTTCGGGATCCAAGATGGGCAATTAGTTTCTTTGAAGAGGATTCCCCCGGTTTCATACTCTCAGGCAGGAAGGGCAAATCATTATGAAGATCGTGGAGCTCGACAGGATATTCGACATCGACTTCTAAGATGTATCCAAGGGGGTCATCTTCCTTCAATAATTCCAGGTCTATGTCTTCAGGAGAAACCCATTTAAACCCTCCATAAGGAAGGGCCTTACACATTCCCCAGCCGTATTGGTTATTGGCGTCTTCGTATGTAATAAAATGAGAGGGTTTACGAGGATCATACTGCTCCATATAGATGTTGTTAGCCTCCGCATGCCGGTGAGAAACCTGGCATAATCCTCCTCTTATACCAGATTCAACCATGAGTAGCTGATCGTAATCAAGAAGCAATTCTAACTCGATTCCAGTATACAGCAGCATAGCATCCCATGTAAGTCCTGGAGAGGTGAAATAATGCGCAGGATCGACTTTGTGTGTTTTCAGAGTTTGGTCTCTGAATGTTTCAAAGACATCCGTAAGGAGAAGAACATCAGAGGTTAAGTAAATATCACTGTATTCACCTAAGTTTCTCACATTAAACTGACTCCATACATTTCTAGCATGTTCATAGTCATCGCCGGTAATTTCTTCTTCATTTAATTTATTGTAGAATGCTTCCCTTGGAGGCAGCTGAGTGTCGTTCAAAACATCCCATGATGTGAGGTAATCGTAGGGGAACACTCCCTTACGAGTCATCAAGCCAATCTTCTCTTCTCCGAAGTACTTCTCTGTTTCGGGATACGTAGTTAGGTTTTTTGCAAGCTTCTCCAAGCTTGTACTCAGGAAACGGTAGGTATCCACAAACCTGAGTTTAATATCCCCAACATACTTGGAGAATGATATATAACTTTCCTCTGAATTTGGTATAACCTCTACTCTTTCGCTTGTGCAACCTAACTCCTTAATAATGAAATGGGAGTCATACCCGCTCAAGTTATGCATAAACACAGGTATATAATTAGGTGTTTTACAAGCTAGGTTACATTTATTGTGTAAAGATCCTCTGTACACCCCTGTCACGTGATCGTGATCGCGAACCTTCCAATTATCTTCTGTAAATTCATTCCCGCACAGGTAGCATATTGTAGAAACATCAAATGATTCTTGTTCTTCAGCTGTAAGATTAAGAGGTTTAGCAGATTTGTATAAGACACTAATTTTATTTGCCAGATCCATCAGGCATTCCATAAACTTCTGTGCAGCGTCAGGCCCTCGGTAAACATACGGATCAGCAGGAAGAGTTGTTTCTAGTTGTTCAACACTAGACGACGGTTTCACATAAACACAAAAACTCATGGGAGAATGACTTTGATAGGGTGTTGTATAGGAGGTTTCAGGATTAGAGGCGCAGGTATAGTAAGGAGCGAGAATGCTCTCAAAATCGGCGTAGATGACATATGGCAGTTTCAACATTCGTTCGACGTTTTTGAATCTGACGATAGAGTTTTCCTTTGTAGGCATAACGCATCTAGCAATAGCATGTTGTCTACATATTTCTCTGTGCTCCTCCAATTTTTTCATTCCTCTTCGTCCATATTGGTCATCAAAATGGCTGAAGCAACGTTTACACGTATATATTTGTCCATGATGTTTAGTTTTCTGACGACGAATAAGCTTCTCAAAATCCTTTATATACACATAGTGATGTCCGTCAGCAGCATCACTCAACAGAAGAAGGTCGCGGTGATCAGTTAATTCTTCATCAACAACCTTTATGGGAAACACTTCATGTTTATCATCCACTCCAAACACATTTACGGATATATTATTGAGTTTTTCAAAAATAGTGATTTCACCCAAGCTCGTAGGAAATAAGACGCATGAGAAATCGTATTTCTCTTGGAGATCCTTGTACTTGCTAACACGCTGAGGATTCTTTTGAATGAACTTAGCCAGAACAGCGTACATAAAGCATTTCTCATCGTTGTAATTCTGAGGGTTTATACAGGCTTTTCTAGCATCCAAAGATGGCGGTAGAGGAATATAGCTGCTCCCTCGAAGAAGATTATACTTGTTAATACGCAGTCGAACACCATCAACAGCTAGTAGAGCCCAATTACTACCTTTCAACTTACTTTCCTCCATTTCAACACGAAGCTTCTCGAATTTTTTTTCCAAGATGGCATCCAAGTCGCTATCTAAAAACACAGCCTGATTACGCGTTTTAAAGGCTTTGTTAGTAGTGTCTCCAACGGCATTCACAAATTCGCATTCAGCCATAATGTTAATTTTCAAACTTTTATGAGCCCGCAGTTCCTTCTGAACAGCATGAATTATACGCTGCTTAGCCTGCTGCAGGTATGAATTTAAATCCTGACTTGCTGGGCATTGGATGAAATACGATTTCAGCCGATCCTGAAAAGCTGTTTCATATTCTACAACATCATCTTCATCAGGAGACATTAACAATAATTTATGCTTAGTAGGTTCGAATTTGACTTTCTTAGCATCTTTAGCCCTCTCACAGCGCCCTTCATGTACATCTCTTCGATTTTCAGTACCGTAAACATCACCACATTGTTTACACTCGAAAAACTCGCCACATATCAGCTCATGCCTCTTCTTATGGTAGTCACGTAGAAAACTCTTTTCGCATTTACTGCACCTATAATCTGGTATAGCATTCAGAACCGATTTCATCATTTCACCACTCCACATTTTTATAATACGTAGTGGAACACTTGTAAATTATATAAATGAATAAATGCTTATAGCACTTTCCACTGACTCGCCTCGATAACTTATAAAAGCTATTGAACGGTAATCTCGCTAAGAGAAGCTGATGTGCTCGACTCAAAGGTTAATTACTGAATAACTATGTAAGCTCAAGCAAACCCTACTTATTCCACTAGCACGTACCTTATAAATTACTACGCGATTCAAGATTAAGTTTGTATTTTTAAAACATATATCATTAAACTACGTGAGTCAAGGATCAACTTGTTTCATTTTTATTTGCCAGTTCAACGTTAACATGCATTTCCCCTCATTTTTAAAGTTTAAACAAGGTAAATTATATTTCAACCACTGTATTTATAGAAATAAATGTTTATAATTTTAATACTTTCATGCCGAACACACACACAAACACACACACACACACACACACACACGCGCGCGCGCGCTCGCAAAATTAAGACGTGAAACGACGGTTATGTATCTTTAAGTAACATTTCTTTAATCGATATCGGATGACAGTAATGGAACCATCTAAGCAATATTTAAACGCTTAAAAAAAACCAAATTTCTGCTATATTTCATCAAACCTTCCTATTTTTATGACTTTTTCTCGTCTTTTACGCACTTTGAAACGAATCCATCAGAAAAAATTAAGACGCGAAACGGAAGACGCGAAACGGCGGTTATGTATCTTTAAGTAACATTTCTTTTATCGATATCGGATGACAGTAATGGAACCATCTAAGCAATATTTAAACGCTTAAAAAAAACCAAATTTCTGCTATATTTCATCAAACCTTCCTATTTTTATGACTTTTTCTCGTCTTTTACGCACTTTGAAACGAATCCATCAGAAAAAATTAAGACGCGAAACGGAAGACGCGAAACGGCGGTTATGTATCTTTAAGTAACATTTCTTTTATCGATATCGGATGACAGTAATGGAACCATCTAAACATTATTTAAACGCTTAAAGAAACCAAATTTCTGCTATATTTCATCAAACCTTCCTATTTTTATGACTTTTTCTCGTCTTTTACGCACTTTGAAACGAATCCAACAGAAAAAATTAAGACGCGAAACGGAAGACGCGAAACGGCGGTTATGTATCTTTAAGTAACATTTCTTTTATCGATATCGGATGACAGTAATGGAACCATCTAAACATTATTTAAACGCTTAAAGAAACAAATATCCCGTATTTTTATAATTCTTTCTCCATTTTTATTCACTTTAAGACGAATCAAGCGTCAAATTAAAACATGAAAAGATGATTATGTTTCTAAGTACCATCATTTCAACAACAAAGACATTAATTTTAACTATCACCACGAAATAAACCTATTTGCACGCGTCTTAACACGCTAACATACTATATGTTACAATCTATCAACTGAACCTCTTTTAAACGTGTCCCAACAGGTAAAATCGTCACCATGTCATTAGTTGAGAAACTCTACCCTCAAACACAGGTGTAAACCTCTCTAAAAACAGGTCCCATCAGGTAAAAGTATCACATTGTCCACACATTAACGGAAAAAAACCCTAGCCTCACACAAAGGTGTCGATTTATAACATTATAGGAGAAACTAGCCTCAAACACAGGTGTCGACATTATAACCAAGCTGGTAAACCGTAAGAGCACACTCGAGAATGCTTTTAGACATCTAAGGACATATTTTCTCCATATTTTTTACAGATACTTATAAATCATAGTACTTCTTCTTCTTCTTCTTCTTCTTGTTCTTGTTCCTCATATATTCTCATTCTCCTTCATGCTAACATGGAATATACGCGTAATTTTGACGTTATTACCTTAAATATTAAATAAAATAACAGCATTCTCCGTCAATTATATCTAAACCGACTTTTTCCGTGTTATGCAACATTTAAGCTTCTAGAATCAACACAAGCAATGTTTCTCTCAATAACAGCATTTTATAATTGATTTTGTAAGTAATAACACCAATTTAAACTTTATTACAGATCTCTAAGACCCTAGTTTGCAAAGTATTTAAATGGACCCTTAGAGATTCGAACTAGACCCCACAGTACAAAAGCTACCATTTTTATCAATAATTCAAGAGCAGATATTTAGCTGAAGTGTTTAACTTTTTATTTCATCACGCTAACTTTATTGATTCGCGAATAAATCGACTTTGAAGTAATTGCCACGTCCCGGTAATCGAACTATGAGTCGTAGGGGATAAAATTGTCTAGTATATCATTTTATATGCCAAGTCACCCTAATTTGTCTTTGCATTACTATTCCAAGTGTAAAAATAGCGATATAGAGCAAATTTCAATAATTCTCCACAAGATAGGGATCGAACCTACGATACGTTAACTCTAGCATGTTATAAAATAATCGTCCTTAACAAGTATTATCATATAAAGTTTATTTCAGTCTTCCAACACAAGCGGTTCTCGAAATAATTAAATTTACCAAATCAGGATTGGAACCCAAGACTCCAGGATCCCGAGCATACCACAGAGGAAAGCTTATAACAATACCAATTTAATAAAATTTATTCGAAGATTTTATCACTAATAGTTTAGGAGTTATTCCAATAATAATTCATAATTTGCACGGGGATCGAACGCTAGGCCACCGACAATCTTCAAAATTAGACCAAGAATGCGTCGTTCTATTATAAGATAATTACCGTTTACCACTTTTCGATATCTCATTTAGTTTAGGAGAAATCAAGCATAATAGAGTAGTATAGATATGGGGGTTTCAAATCACTCAAAGGGATGCCGCTAATTGGTTAATTGGTTAACAATGGGCGCTAATTGGATTACACGTGTTTTCACACTCCATTGTCTTTGTCGGTGAAAAGCCGACAATGGGTCGACCCTCATCATCTGTCAGCCTCATCATCTGTCAGATTACCATCGATAAGGGTTGACAAGGGTTGACAGGTTAATTACCAATTACCGTCATTGTCATCCAATTAGTGGCGGCTTCTTTGAGTGGTTTTAAAATGTTGTGTTGCTGTAACGTCACACCCAGGACAAGATTTTAAAACCTCTCAAAGGCGCCGCTAATTGTTTTTAAAACGCCCCATATCTATACTACTCTATTATGCTTGATTTCTCCTAAACTAAATGAGATATCGAAAAGTGGTAAACGGTAATTATCTTATAATAGAACGACGCATTCTTGGTCTAATTTTGAAGATTGTCGGTGGCCTAGCGTTCGATCCCCGTGCAAATTATGAATTATTATTGGAATAACTCCTAAACTATTAGTGATAAAATCTTCGAATAAATTTTATTAAATTGGTATTGTTATAAGCTTTCCTCTGTGGTATGCTCGGGATCCTGGAGTCTTGGGTTCCAATCCTGATTTGGTAAATTTAATTATTTCGAGAACCGCTTGTGTTGGAAGACTGAAATAAACTTTATATGATAATACTTGTTAAGGACGATTATTTTATAACATGCTAGAGTTAACGTATCGTAGGTTCGATCCCTATCTTGTGGAGAATTATTGAAATTTGCTCTATATCGCTATTTTTACACTTGGAATAGTAATGCAAAGACAAATTAGGGTGACTTGGCATATAAAATGATATACTAGACAATTTTATCCCCTACGACTCATAGTTCGATTACCGGGACGTGGCAATTACTTCAAAGTCGATTTATTCGCGAATCAATAAAGTTAGCGTGATGAAATAAAAAGTTAAACACTTCAGCTAAATATCTGCTCTTGAATTATTGATAAAAATGGTAGCTTTTGTACTGTGGGGTCTAGTTCGAATCTCTAAGGGTCCATTTAAATACTTTGCAAACTAGGGTCTTAGAGATCTGTAATAAAGTTTAAATTGGTGTTATTACTTACAAAATCAATTATAAAATGCTGTTATTGAGAGAAACATTGCTTGTGTTGATTCTAGAAGCTTAAATGTTGCATAACACGGAAAAAGTCGGTTTAGATATAATTGACGGAGAATGCTGTTATTTTATTTAATATTTAAGGTAATAACGTCAAAATTACGCGTATATTCCATGTTAGCATGAAGGAGAATGAGAATATATGAGGAACAAGAACAAGAAGAAGAAGAAGAAGAAGAAGTACTATGATTTATAAGTATCTGTAAAAAATATGGAGAAAATATGTCCTTAGATGTCTAAAAGCATTCTCGAGTGTGCTCTTACGGTTTACCAGCTTGGTTATAATGTCGACACCTGTGTTTGAGGCTAGTTTCTCCTATAATGTTATAAATCGACACCTTTGTGTGAGGCTAGGGTTTTTTTCCGTTAATGTGTGGACAATGTGATACTTTTACCTGATGGGACCTGTTTTTAGAGAGGTTTACACCTGTGTTTGAGGGTAGAGTTTCTCAACTAATGACATGGTGACGATTTTACCTGTTGGGACACGTTTAAAAGAGGTTCAGTTGATAGATTGTAACATATAGTATGTTAGCGTGTTAAGACGCGTGCAAATAGGTTTATTTCGTGGTGATAGTTAAAATTAATGTCTTTGTTGTTGAAATGATGGTACTTAGAAACATAATCATCTTTTCATGTTTTAATTTGACGCTTGATTCGTCTTAAAGTGAATAAAAATGGAGAAAGAATTATAAAAATACGGGATATTTGTTTCTTTAAGCGTTTAAATAATGTTTAGATGGTTCCATTACTGTCATCCGATATCGATAAAAGAAATGTTACTTAAAGATACATAACCGCCGTTTCGCGTCTTCCGTTTCGCGTCTTAATTTTTTCTGTTGGATTCGTTTCAAAGTGCGTAAAAGACGAGAAAAAGTCATAAAAATAGGAAGGTTTGATGAAATATAGCAGAAATTTGGTTTCTTTAAGCGTTTAAATAATGTTTAGATGGTTCCATTACTGTCATCCGATATCGATAAAAGAAATGTTACTTAAAGATACATAACCGCCGTTTCGCGTCTTCCGTTTCGCGTCTTAATTTTTTCTGATGGATTCGTTTCAAAGTGCGTAAAAGACGAGAAAAAGTCATAAAAATAGGAAGGTTTGATGAAATATAGCAGAAATTTGGTTTTTTTTAAGCGTTTAAATATTGCTTAGATGGTTCCATTACTGTCATCCGATATCGATAAAAGAAATGTTACTTAAAGATACATAACCGCCGTTTCGCGTCTTCCGTTTCGCGTCTTAATTTTTTCTGATGGATTCGTTTCAAAGTGCGTAAAAGACGAGAAAAAGTCATAAAAATAGGAAGGTTTGATGAAATATAGCAGAAATTTGGTTTTTTTTAAGCGTTTAAATATTGCTTAGATGGTTCCATTACTGTCATCCGATATCGATTAAAGAAATGTTACTTAAAGATACATAACCGTCGTTTCACGTCTTAATTTTGCGAGCGCGCGCGCGCGTGTGTGTGTGTGTGTGTGTGTGTGTATGTGTGTTTGTGTTTGTGTGTGTGTTCGGCATGAAAGTATTAAAATTATAAACATTTATTTCTATAAATACAGTGGTTGAAATATAATTTACCTTGTTTAAACTTTAAAAATGAGGGGAAATGCATGTTAACGTTGAACTGGCAAATAAAAATGAAACAAGTTGATCCTTGACTCACGTAGTTTAATGATATATGTTTTAAAAATACAAACTTAATCTTGAATCGCGTAGTAATTTATAAGGTACGTGCTAGTGGAATAAGTAGGGTTTGCTTGAGCTTACATAGTTATTCAGTAATTAACCTTTGAGTCGAGCACATCAGCTTCTCTTAGCGAGATTACCGTTCAATAGCTTTTATAAGTTATCGAGGCGAGTCAGTGGAAAGTGCTATAAGCATTTATTCATTTATATAATTTACAAGTGTTCCACTACGTATTATAAAAATGTGGAGTGGTGAAATGATGAAATCGGTTCTGAATGCTATACCAGATTATAGGTGCAGTAAATGCGAAAAGAGTTTTCTACGTGACTACCATAAGAAGAGGCATGAGCTGATATGTGGCGAGTTTTTCGAGTGTAAACAATGTGGTGATGTTTACGGTACTGAAAATCGAAGAGATGTACATGAAGGGCGCTGTGAGAGGGCTAAAGATGCTAAGAAAGTCAAATTCGAACCTACTAAGCATAAATTATTGTTAATGTCTCCTGATGAAGATGATGTTGTAGAATATGAAACAGCTTTTCAGGATCGGCTGAAATCGTATTTCATCCAATGCCCAGCAAGTCAGGATTTAAATTCATACCTGCAGCAGGCTAAGCAGCGTATAATTCATGCTGTTCAGAAGGAACTGCGGGCTCATAAAAGTTTGAAAATTAACATTATGGCTGAATGCGAATTTGTGAATGCCGTTGGAGACACTACTAACAAAGCCTTTAAAACGCGTAATCAGGCTGTGTTTTTAGATAGCGACTTGGATGCCATCTTGGAAAAAAAATTCGAGAAGCTTCGTGTTGAAATGGAGGAAAGTAAGTTGAAAGGTAGTAATTGGGCTCTACTAGCTGTTGATGGTGTTCGACTGCGTATTAACAAGTATAATCTTCTTCGAGGGAGCAGCTATATTCCTCTACCGCCATCTTTGGATGCTAGAAAAGCCTGTATAAACCCTCAGAATTACAACGATGAGAAATGCTTTATGTACGCTGTTCTGGCTAAGTTCATTCAAAAGAATCCTCAGCGTGTTAGCAAGTACAAGGATCTCCAAGAGAAATACGATTTCTCATGCGTCTTATTTCCTACGAGCTTGGGTGAAATCACTATTTTTGAAAAACTCAATAATATATCCGTAAATGTGTTTGGAGTGGATGATAAACATGAAGTGTTTCCCATAAAGGTTGTTGATGAAGAATTAACTGATCACCGCGACCTTCTTCTGTTGAGTGATGCTGCTGACGGACATCACTATGTGTATATAAAGGATTTTGAGAAGCTTATTCGTCGTCAGAAAACTAAACATCATGGACAAATATATACGTGTAAACGTTGCTTCAGCCATTTTGATGACCAATATGGACGAAGAGGAATGAAAAAATTGGAGGAGCACAGAGAAATATGTAGACAACATGCTATTGCTAGATGCGTTATGCCTACAAAGGAAAACTCTATCGTCAGATTCAAAAACGTCGAACGAATGTTGAAACTGCCATATGTCATCTACGCCGATTTTGAGAGCATTCTCGCTCCTTACTATACCTGCGCCTCTAATCCTGAAACCTCCTATACAACACCCTATCAAAGTCATTCTCCCATGAGTTTTTGTGTTTATGTGAAACCGTCGTCTAGTGTTGAACAACTAGAAACAACTCTTCCTGCTGATCCGTATGTTTACCGAGGGCCTGACGCTGCACAGAAGTTTATGGAATGCCTGATGGATCTGGCAAATAAAATTAGTGTCTTATACAAATCTGCTAAACCTCTTAATCTTACAGCTGAAGAACAAGAATCATTTGATGTTTCTACAATATGCTACCTGTGCGGGAATGAATTTACAGAAGATAATTGGAAGGTTCGCGATCACGATCACGTGACAGGGGTGTACAGAGGATCTTTACACAATAAATGTAACCTAGCTTGTAAAACACCTAATTATATACCTGTGTTTATGCATAACTTGAGCGGGTATGACTCCCATTTCATTATTAAGGAGTTAGGTTGCACAAGCGAAAGAGTAGAGGTTATACCAAATTCAGAGGAAAGTTATATATCATTCTCCAAGTATGTTGGGGATATTAAACTCAGGTTTGTGGATACCTACCGTTTCCTGAGTACAAGCTTGGAGAAGCTTGCAAAAAACCTAACTACGTATCCCGAAACAGAGAAGTACTTCGGAGAAGAGAAGATTGGCTTGATGACTCGTAAGGGAGTGTTCCCCTACGATTACCTCACATCATGGGATGTTTTGAACGACACTCAGCTGCCTCCAAGGGAAGCATTCTACAATAAATTAAATGAAGAAGAAATTACCGGCGATGACTATGAACATGCTAGAAATGTATGGAGTCAGTTTAATGTGAGAAACTTAGGTGAATACAGTGATATTTACTTAACCTCTGATGTTCTTCTCCTTACGGATGTCTTTGAAACATTCAGAGACCAAACTCTGAAAACACACAAAGTCGATCCTGCGCATTATTTCACCTCTCCAGGACTTACATGGGATGCTATGCTGCTGTATACTGGAATCGAGTTAGAATTGCTTCTTGATTACGATCAGCTACTCATGGTTGAATCTGGTATAAGAGGAGGATTATGCCAGGTTTCTCACCGGCATGCGGAGGCTAACAACATCTATATGGAGCAGTATGATCCTCGTAAACCCTCTCATTTTATTACATACGAAGACGCCAATAACCAATACGGCTGGGGAATGTGTAAGGCCCTTCCTTATGGAGGGTTTAAATGGGTTTCTCCTGAAGACATAGACCTGGAATTATTGAAGGAAGATGACCCCCTTGGATACATCTTAGAAGTCGATGTCGAATATCCTGTCGAGCTCCACGATCTTCATAATGATTTGCCCTTCCTGCCTGAGAGTATGAAACCGGGGGAATCCTCTTCAAAGAAACTAATTGCCCATCTTGGATCCCGAAAGAAGTATGTGGTACATTACATGTCCTTGAAACAAGCTCTTAGTCACGGTCTACTATTAACAAAGATTCATCGAGCACTTCAGTTTCATCAGTCGTGTTGGCTAAAACCTTACGTCGAGTTTAATAACCGTCTGCGACAACAAGCTAGAAATGATTTTGAGAAGGATCTTTATAAACTATTCAATAATGCGATGTTCGGAAAAACAATGGAAAATATTCGTAATCGTATGGATATACGTCTTGTAGCAAACAGCAAAACATTAGAAAAACTGATAGCCAAGCCTACATTTATCGATCGAACTATATACGGTCCTAATCTTGCAGCTGTTCATATGGCTTCTCGTAAAATAGTGTTCAACAAGCCTATATACATTGGTATGAGCGTACTAGACATCTCCAAGACGCTTATGTATTCATATCAATATGATGTGTTACTTCCATATTATGGAGTTGAGAATCTTAAACTGCTGTATACGGATACAGATTCCTTCATCCATCGAGTGACTACAGCTGATATATACCAGGATAAATTACATATGCTTGAACATCTGGACACAGCGGACTACCCTGCTAACCATATATGCTATTCTACACAAAACAAGAAAGTGTTGGGAAAGTTTAAAGATGAAGCAAGTGGTAAAATCATTCGCCGTTTCGTTGGTCTTAGACCTAAAATGTATGCTCTCGATATTGATGGCTCTGTGATAAAAAAGATCAAAGGCATTAAACATAGCGCCATTAAGCAATACATCAGCTTCAATAGCTATATGGAGTGTCTTAAAACTTTAAAAATCGTAAGAACTCCTATGAACTTAATTCTATCCCAACGTCATAATGTCTCTACAGTTGAATCTAATAAAATAGCTCTGTCGCCTCATGATGACAAGAGAGTAATTGCAGAGGATGGAATATCAACGTATGCGTATGGGCATTACAACGTTGCAAGCCGTGCATAAGAGTATGCAACTTAGATCTCAAGATAATTATTTTCTCCGTTACGTTTCCTGTAGAAAATGAAAGTTTAATGAACTGACTCCTCCACGCCTCCAATGATGTCTGACGAAGAAAGAAGAAAAAATAAAAAAAATTACTCACCAGGCTTCTCCGTGCTTCCCATGATACTTGTCGAAGAAAGAAGAAAAATAAAAATTATAAAGGGAGGCGTTAACTCTGCCACTAGACTTTAACTCTAGTGCTGGTCTCCAGCCCAGATAAAAGAGGAGAGGCGTATACCCTGCTACCTTAAAGTAAGTATACCCTCATTAACTTTATATAAACAGAAGATTGTGTTAAAATACTATCAAAAATAGTGCTCAATATCTCTTAAAATACTGAGCTATAAGTACTTCAACATCAGCAGATGAAACATCGTTTAGTGATAGGTTAAGCTCTACAAAGGATTAGAAAAAACAATGTTGAATAAATTTGTAAAGAACATTTTAAAAAACAGGTTAGATCATAATAGGTGGGGATAGACTTAGAAAAACTACTCGGTGTGTTCGAGATGTTACCCCCAGAACATACAGAACCAAGCAAAAGAGTCATACAGTTGTATAAAATTCTGTGACAGAGGGCAAAAATAGCAGTAATAAGAACTTCAACATCAATGGTTAGGACATCTTCTACTGGAAGTTTAAAAGTTCTATAAAGGAGGGTGCAAATAGCAGTAAAATGGGGTGAAATGTCCTAAAAATGTATGAAAATGATTGAATAACTCTGAAAATTGTCTGAAAAGTTGTTAAATATGTTGTTAAAAGCGCCCTGAATATACTAAAAGCGTCTAAAAGATATAACAGAGGGTGCAAAATCGCAGGAAAATGGAGCGAAACGTCTTAAAAATGTATGAAAATGACTGAATAACTCTGAAAATTGTCTGAAAAGTTGTTAAATATGTTGTAAAAGCGCCCTGAATATACTAAAAGCGTCTAAAAGATCTAACAGAGGATGCAAAATTGTAGCAAAATGGGGTGAAACGTCTTAAAAATGTATGAAAATGACTGAATAACTCTGAAAATTGTCTGAAAAGTTGTTAAATATGTTGTAAAAAAGCGCCCTGAATATACTAAAAGCGTCTAAAAGATCTAACAGAGGGTGCAAAATTGTAGCAAAATGGGGCGAAACGTCTTAAAAATGTATGAAAATGACTGAATAATTCTGAAAATTGTCTGAAAAATTTTTAATATGTTGTAAAAGCATCAAGAATATGCTAAAAGTGCTTAAAAAGATCTAACAGAGGATGCAAAATTGTAGCAAAATGGGGTTAAACGTCTTAAAAATGTATGAAAATGACTGAATAACTCTGAAAATTGTCTGAAAAGTTGTTAAATATGTTGTAAAAGCAGCATGAATATACTAAAAGCGTCTAAAAGATCTAACAGAGGGTGCAAAATTGTAGCAAAAAATGGGGTGGAACGTCTTAAAAATGTATGAAAATGACTGAATAACTCTGAAAATTGTCTGAAAAGTTGTTAAATATGTTGTAAAATCATCAAGAATATGCTAAAAGTGTTTAAAAAGATCTATCAGAGGACTCAAAATAGTATCAAAATGTTTATGAAATTCCTAGACGGAGATCAGGGTAGCGTATGACAGGATAGAATAGATAAGCAGAGGAGGGAATAGGATAGATGATAAGAGGATAGAATGAATGTCTAGAAACGTATCATGTTAGTAGAATAGAATAAATAATAAGAGGATCTACCTTAGGTTAGGCTAGGCCATGTTAGATTAGGATAGGTTAGGTTAGGATAGGTTAGACGAGTAGAAGTATGGGGCTTAGGTTAAATTATCAAAGACGGGAGTAAATAGTGGGAGTTGGGTTAGATGGGGCTTAGGTTAGGATAGATTAGGTTAGGTTAGGTTAGGTTAGGTTAGGTTAGGTTAGGTTAGGTTAGGTTAGGTTAGGTTAGTGAGGCAATGTGGGGTGAGGTATCATGTTGGGGTAATATATTTAATCAACTCAGAAAGCTCTTGTGTTAGGCGGCATACACCGATATAGTGAACGACATACTCAGGCACCATGAACGCTCATAAGCATACATACACTGCTATAGGCCTTAAGAGTCATCCCTAGAGATTCCTTTAAACACCTACAACGTCCTGCTTCCCCTACCACCTTACCTAGTAATCCTTAGATTACGCACGGCGGCCATCTTGCCCATAAAAAAGTGTGCCAGCTTTCCCTTATATACCCTACTTCGAGATTTCCCCGGAAATATATGTTTTGAGACCACCTGAATAAAAAAGCATTTTTAGAAACAGGTCCGTGTGTGTGTGTGTGTGTGTAAGTCAGTCTGTGGACAGCATAACTCAAAAACGAATAGTCGGTTAAAAACCAAAGTTGGTATTTAAGTTTAATGTCTTTCAAGGATCCGACACGAAGATGATGAAGAAAATAGCCGCACCCTAAACTACCCTTTACATGGAACACTTTTCGAAAATTTCTATTTTGTTGAAAATGTCTCTAATGATTTTGATTAAAATGTCATATGTTTAAGATATTTGTTTGACAGATGAAATGTATATTTTGAATTTTCTGGCTCTAGCCTATGGAGTCCTGTTTACTCTGGATGCCATTTGAATAACTCGTAAACCGTAAGAGACAGACAAGTTCTTAATATTCAAAAATGTAGACCTCACTAAAATACACAATTTATGTCTGAATAAATTTTTTTGTAGAGTGAACCATTCCGGAGACATTCCTTGTTATTTGTGTCAGTTTCAGAAAACTTAAAACTTTCATGAAATGCATCATCGTTGTTCATTTTTGTATATGTTAAGTGTGCAAAGAGAACAGAATCTCAAAGCTTTAAAAGATTTGACTATCGCACAAAGCCTACTGTATTCTAACATTCCCCTTGCATCTACAAGGAAATAAGCAAAAAGATTACTTGTACGAATGTTTATCTCAACTAACACGAAGAAGATATAGGAATAAGGGGTTTGTAAGAATGCTTAGTACAAGAGTAGAAAAAGGCATGTGAGTGCAACATATCAGATTTTTATAGTGAACCATTGGCCAGAAATCGGACATGCAAAGACAGCCAATTTTCAATTCGTCACGTTACAACCGGCTCTTAAATTATTTGACTATTGCTAACCCTACTGTATTACTATATTTACGTTGTAGCTATCAGGAAATAACTAATAACACAATTTCTGTAAGTGTTAATCTCAATTAACATTAAGTAGACAGAAGAACCAGGGTTTGTAAGAGTAGTTTGTACAAGAGAAGAAAAATTCAAATGAATGTAATACTTCAGATTTTGTTTAGCTGGGCTTAATACTTCCTGTGCTTAGAGTACTTGAGAAATAGATGAGCAAGATGTTCATAAAAATGTCATCTAAAGAAATGAATCCTCCTTAAGTTTAAAACGAAATAATATACAAAAGATAATTGGTATGTCCCACACGTACAGCAGAAAGCAATAAATACGTATTATTGAGTGCATTAATACTGTGTCATGCGGAGCCCACCAGGGCCTTTGTTTGGTTCGGCATTAGGGCCACAGAGGCGATAGCGGTGACGTATGTGCCATCTTTAATACCAAGTTACGGCTAGGCAGCGCTTAACTCCAGCTTATCCCCGATAACATCACACCTTGGATTGATGACGTCAATATCGCGGTCATGCGAAGCTTGAAAAAACGGGGGTAGAGGTAAGAGGGAATGTTTGCTTGGTGATTTATTACCGACTTTATTTGCACGAGACGGAGAAACGTGGCCTGACTTTTCGGTGCCGTTTAATCGCTGGAATCTTAATTCTTACGTCTACAATTCTGATATTTTTATTAACCTTAGCGCTTGTGTTTGTAGAAAGATGTTTGATACGTAAATAAGACACGTAGCTAAGATTTGATAAAAGTGGTGACGTTTAGGTAGTGTGGTGTGCTTGTAAAACTCAAGAAAAGCACACAATTAATATTAAAAACACCTTAAGTCAATCTTTTATCAACAGCGCTGTAGTTAAGAGCGTATGGAGCTTTAATTCTCTTGTGCTATAGGTATTTTAGGTCTGCATTTCTCATTGAACTTCCTGTTAGTTAATTGGTTGTTAGTTTTTGTTTGACATTTCCTTTCCATAATTCCTCCTTCATTCCGTTTTCTTCTCTGTTCAGTTTCCTTGCCATGAGGGTATTTTCTCAAACAGTACCCTCCTTGAGCACTAGAGGCAGTAGGTGTGGTACAGAAGGCATCTCGCAGAGGGTCCGGTTTTGGATAATGAATGGTGAACCGGAACCAATCACGCTACCTAGACCAGGACATCACGCATTGAGGTGTGAAGCAAAACAGGGGCGGCAAGCTCTAAGACAACGGAGTGGATACATTTTTAGACACCAATTATTATCAATCTTTCTGCACTTATACCCCTAATAGCCTGCATATGCCCAAAAACGCTATGACGAATGACAGTAAATAAATAAAACAACAATGACGGTTCACCGAAAATAAAATATCACCATCACGAAAGATTCGTTTTTAGACACTATGTAGTTTCATAAAGTCTTCTTTGTAGGCTTTGAAGCTTTCACAGGGATAATTATTAATTAGCACTTCTCCGGTTACTAGTCGTATAATATCTATAAAGTTTTCGACGTTTCGGCCATACTAAGCTCTATGTCCATCATCAGGAAAGAATAATTAACAAATAAATGGCCATCTCAAATCATGGCTTCCATTGAAACTACATAGGAAATAAACGGCTATATAAAAAATCATGGCCCTGTTTTAAGTATTCCTGCCAAGCTCTGCTCAGACGTAGGCCGTAGTTCCTATTAAAATTATTTGGCTCTAATTCAATTTCAATCGCCTCTTGTACGACTCTGTTTTGATGTTGGTTACTGCGGTGTAAAACAGCGACCTCATAAACAAAATTTAGTGATCTTTGTCGAGACTATGCTGTACTATTACCGATTTTTCTGGTGGTAGTAGTCGTAGATTGCGTTTGTGTTCATCACGTCTCTCTTCAATCGTACGACTTGTCTGCTCTATGCACGTCTTTCAAAATTGGCAAGGAATTTTGTAAACACTAGATGTTTTAAAACAAAGATTTCCTTAACCGGTCTGGTATACTGTCTCAGCTTTTTTTGTGGCAGAAATACGGTAGGTCTTATAAGTATGTGCCTAGGATCAGATGTCTATTGGGGAGAAAAGGAACCTATGGTCCGGACGGAAGATTTGGAAGCGGGTGGTCAGTCCAGCACCAGGTGTGAGAGTAAGGAAAAGGATGATATGAAATGCAGGCGAAATGAATGAATGTAAAGGTGATGGTGGAGGAATTGAGTGGCGGTGGAAGTAGGAGAATCTGGAGAAAACCCGCCGAGACCCGTTTCGTCCACCACGAATACCTTACGGGGTACCTGGTATCATACCCAGGGTGAACGGTGAACGATCTAACCGCTTGGCCACGGCGCCACCTAATTCATGAAGTCACCCAAAATATTAATTAGTTCTTATATCCTTTGTGCTTTAAATTTTCTATTTTATTAATATTACTCGATTTTTGGATGTCAAAATAAGTTAAAATAAATATCTGCAAAATTTGGAAAACCCACACAGAAATGTTTTGGTGAAATAGTTTCCAAAGTACAAACATGATATGGAACATTTTAAAATTAAAAATGCTTCTGAAAAAGGCTTGCGAGAAAAATTTAATGTTCGGCGTATCTGTGAATAGCTTCACTTAATGGGTAACTTAAATATGCCAAAACAGCACTGATATGTTTACTTGAGGTTTGGTATTCATATTGCTTTATTATGAAATAATAATTTAACATCTTGACACTTTCGCTGCTTTTGGACAAATTTCAAGATGTACTATTGACTTTAAATAAATTAGGGCGTTTGTTAAGGCATGGCTCCGATTCAATTTAAAATAATTATATTACTAAAATAGTGCTATGTTTATTCATTCAGCTTATTTCAGTTTTCAGTGTTTTATCTTTCATCTCCTGCTAGAACTAATTAGGCAGTCATACCAGGTTGCAGGGAGTTGTAGCACTTAAATGAATGATGTTTCCTGATTACAGCGAGGTGATTAAGAATTACTTTAAATAAAAACAAAGGCATATGCCATAAACCTACTCATTTCCCCATAAATTTCACTATCACAAAGAAAAACAAGGGTGTGCATACTAAAAATAAGTAAAACATGTTTGTTTCTAACATTTATCATGATAATACAAAAACAAATCAAATGCAATAAATGCACCGACAGTGTTTTCAGCTGCAACAGAAATTTAAATTATAGTCTATGTTATAAACATAATTCATGAATGTCATCGCGTGGGAGAAACACATATGTCGACGTTATGAATAATATTCTTTTCTCTGGAACGCCTTTCATAGGGCGTCTTGTTCTTATCTTCTCATATTTTGCAACGCAGAAGTAATAGCGACTAAAATACCTTTATAGCATGCTGTCCATTGCATGTTGAACTGTTTGCAGGATAAATATAGCGCCTAAATGGAGTAACATTTATGCAGAAAGGAGTATTTTAAGGCCAAGAGGCATAAAGTTGTTTATTTCCAAATATAATGTCTAAAGCATTTGACAGCAAGGTTAAAATTTTATCTGCTTCTGAATTATAAGACTGACCTGAGATTCAGATGATCATTTTTATGTTTACATTCATACCGAAATTATATATTCACAAAAGTAATAATTTAAAACGAGTTTAAAAAAATCTGATGTGTTGCACTCACATGACTTTCTCTATCCTCGTACAAACAAACTTACAAACATCTTACAAACTCTTATATTCCAATAAATATTTGTACAAATTATCTTATTGCTTATTCCTTGTAGGTGCAAAGGGAACATTAGAATACAGTAGGTTTAGAGCGATAGTCAAATATTTTAAAGCTTTGAGATCCCGTTCACTTTGCACGCTTAATATAAAAAATGAACAACGAAGTTCCATTTCACGAAAGTGTTAAGTTCTCTGAAGCTGACGCAGATAACAAGGAATATCTCCAAAATGGTTAACTCTACAAAAAAAATTATTCAGACATAAATTGTGTTATTTAGTGAGATCTACATTTTTCTAGAGTAACATTCTGTCTATCGCTTACGGTTTACGAATTATTCAAAAGTCATCCAGAGTAAACATGTCTACATAGGCTATAGCCAGAAAATTCAAAATATACATTTCATTTGTCATACAAATATCTTAAACATATGGCATTTTAATCAAAATCGTTAGTCATTTTCAAAATTTTCGTAAAATGTTCCATGTAGAGGGTAATTTAGGGTGGAGCTATTTTCTTCAAAATCTTCGTGTCGCATCCTTGAAAGACATTAAACATAATTACCAACTTTGGTTTTTAACCAACTTTTCGTTTTTGAGCTTTCCTGTCCACAGACTGACAGACACAAACACACACACACACACACACACACACACACACACACACACACACACACACACACACACACACACCTAGACCTTTTTCTAAAAATGCTTTTCTTTATTCAGGGGATCTCAAAACATATATTTCCGGTGAAATCTCGACATCGAATTATTGGGTGGAATACAACACTTCCTTCTACTTACCAGTAGAGAAAGTAATAAGAATCAAATAATAATTATCAATAAAGAATGAATAGAGAAGACGAACGTAAAATTCTGATGATCACGTGGATTTCTCTACACTTGTGCTTACAGCTCATACACACATTATTCCTCTATCTTCCCCATGTTAGTTGAGATAAACATTTGTAGAAATTGTCTTATTGCTTATTTCTTGTAGGTGCAAGGGGAATATAGGAATACAATAAGCTTTGAGCGATAGTTAAATCTTTTAAAGCTGCTCGCGTTCTCTTTGTGCGGCCACAGATAAAAAATTATCTTCCGCTTGAAAAGATATAAGTATTGCAAAACTCACAGAAATAAGGAATATCTTCAAAATGGTTCACTGCACAAAACAAAAAGACACATTTGGACATAAATTATGTGTTTCAACGAGATCTACATTTTTTGTATAATATCTATCTCCTACGGTTTAACAGTTATGCAAAAGCATCCGTAAAGAGGGTCACTATACATTTCATTTGCTATAGAACTATCTTAAGCATACGTCATTTTAATCACAATCGTTAAAGTCACTTTTGAGAAATATTGGAAACATTTATTAAAAGAGGTTATCGCCATAATTAGTGTTGTTCTTTCCGCAAAAAGCCCACGCACACCCTGAGAGAGGGATTTCAGTGTTCAACCTACGGTAGATGATTGCACAACAAATTACTCTTAGGACATTGGCGGCGTGAGGTGTTGTTGGTTCAAACTGTGTTATTAATGTGTGACCTAAAAAACGCTAATTAGGCTTCAACACTGTCGCATCGACGACTGGTGAATATTACTTCGACATTTATTTGCCAGAGGCCAAATTTTGGACCTCTTTTATGAATTAATGTAGTTAAAAGGCATTTCTGATCTTGCAGATAAACTAACGTAATGGATGGCTAACAGTTTCTGAGAAAGAGGAAACAACTGAACATTTTGAACTAGCAAATGCTGCTGTAGAAAGCATTTTTCAATGGATGCTCACGCTGGACATACAGAATCAAGCTTGCGAATACTGGTTTGAGCAAAAATGCATAGTGTTGTATGGAAAGTGGATTGAAGTCAACAATGAAAGACTGGCTACTTCTTTTAAATGTCACTGTTGGTTTCTGATTAGATGTTCATGTCCTGTATTGCTGTGGCTGCAGTGTGTTTCGTGTGTGTGTGTGTGCGCGCGCGCGTGTGTGTGTGTGTGCAGACATATCTCCAAAACGAATGGTTGGTTCTATACGAAAATTGTTGTTTAAATTCAAGATCTTTCAAGGATGCGATGAAAATTTTCAAGAAAATAACCCCCAAAATACCCTTTACATGGAAAAATTTTTAGGACAGTTTGTTTTTTCTCAGAAGCGGCTCTAACGCATTATGATTGAAATGCCATATGTTCAAGATATTTTTTATGATAAATGCATGCTTTAAATTTTCTGAGAAGGCTTCCGAAATGTTCTCATTCTAAATGAGTTGCTTAATCGGAAGAGATTTGCTACTGAGAAACCAAAGGTTTCCCAACCTTGTATATCAGGTCTGCTTCATTCACTGAGCTTTCACATAAGTCAATTTTTGCAGATTTAGTCCCAACCGCACTACAATTGCCTTTCTTCCTTAAGGGTTTTCTGTACCGTTATATAATTAACATGTGTGTCAAATATAAATTTAATGATGTCTCGGAATTAAGCAGATTTAATATTTTAATAGCTACATTTCTAGCATCAAAATTCATAGGCAGTTTTAATTCTACAACCTCAAATAGTTGGTAAGTCGCTTTAACTAGATCATTATTAGTCTTCATTAAATTTATTCAACTTAAGTGGTCTTTATCTTTTCACGCCCACACACGGATACAGTGAAAGAAAGCTCATACTGTTCACCACTGCGTAGCGCCCGGAGGCAGATTCGTCAAAGAGTATTGGAGTGGCCATCCAAACTGTCGCACTCTGGGAAAGACCTTATTAACTGTCACTCAGTCCAAGTCAACTGCTTAATTGGTCTAGTAAAGTTCTAAGCTCACTGTGCATTGGGAAACCCTTTAAAAGAAGTTTAGAAGTAGCTTTATATACAGTAAAACCTGACTAAGCCGGACCCTCTATGTACAGGTAACCTGGACAACCGGAAAATAAATATCAGAATGGAGCTATTTCCTATGTTAAATAACACTCTAAACCGGAAAACTGCCTAACGCGGAAACGGCAGTTGGGAAGTCATGAAAGGAATGGACGACAACGATGACGACGCCGAAGCCAACGAAAGGGAGCCAAAAATACGCACTTTTAGAGAAGCATTATCTGTTGGAGTTACGTTCAGGAATTTGCAACTTCCAAGAATGTTCCAGAACTCCTGTAGCTGATGCAGGATGCAAAGGAGATCATAGAACGTTCTCTTGTGAGGAAGTCGCGACAGTGAACTTTGACAGGTATGTGGGGGGAAAGAAACTAATTGAGAAACTGCAATTGTGTGTTACATGTAGCTTGAAAATACAGCAAAACATACAATTGAATCTATTTTTTATTTACAGAACTTTATTTGAAATTATTCCTTCAGTTTTTTTTTTTTTTTTTTTTGTTTTTTTTTTAACTTTTACTACATAAAATATGTACAACCATTTGTAAGACGGAAACCCGCGAAATCGGAAACTATTACTGAAACGATCGCGTTCCGTTTTAGGCAGGTTTTGCTGTATTTGAAGAGCAATAGTTATAAGTAGGCTTCGGCACCGGTTGCATGTTGTCGGCATTTAAGTTATGCTTGCAGGGAGGTTTCCTTCGGCCAGTACCTAACACGGAAGGTTGGGTAAGGGCAGTACAGTAGCGTCGCTTTACAAACACTTTACTGTAGTGGTGTGTCACCCTCCCCTTCCCTACCTCTACTAATGTCAACAAATATGAAGTATAAATGGGTACATTGAAGTAGCTCTCAACCTAACGTCGTTTGTAACCGCGACCGAAGCCTAGTTATGAGAGATAGGAGTAGAATAGAGTCAGTTGTTAGGGCTATTGTACATCAGACTCGGGAGGAAGGGATAAAATGAGAGCGCTCTGTGGGCGTGTTGGAACCCGGGCGAATAGCGCGAGCCAGCGTGAGGGTCCCTAGCGTGTACTGGAGGTTTTTCATTTCGACACCGGGGTTTGCCAAGCAGCCAACAGTCCCATGGGTGTCAGTTGATAGCGGTCCACCCCAGCAACTACAACGGCACCCATTCGTCGAGAACAGCAGTTACAATTTGCAAAGTTCTACACAGCAGCGCCAACACTTTCGACCCTGAAAGACCCAATTGAAATGGAGGTGAAATCAAATGGAGCGACGGGAAATTCCGGGGATGTAATTATCCTTCCCAGCCTTTTTCTAGCGACCCAGAAAAAAAAAAAAAATCCAAAAAGCCATGGGCCAGGAAGCTCGGCCGCGGGAATGGAACCCACGACCTCCCGAATGCCAGCCTCACGCCCTACCGAGGATCTATCTCTCCCGGTAATAGTTATAAACTTGTTCTATAAACTATAGCCATAAATAATTCAAAGACTTATTAACCCATTCAAGAGTAAGATTATTTCCTTCGCAAGTAACATTTTTATTTTTTCACGTTTCTGTAACTGGCACAAAATTAAACACAAATATTCTAAATATTAGACGTTAGCTATAAGGTTAGAATAATCACAATCATAGAATAATAATGGTATTCACAATAATTGTGAGTTTTTATACTTAACACTTGTGCAATGTTGACTCTATTTCTTTTGTTTTCATATCTAGTTATAACTATAATGAAGCGGTTTGCGCATTTTTCTTGTTTATTTTATATTATTGTTATTATTATTCCTTTTGGTATTATTAACCTATCATTCCCTTTCTTATTGCAGACACAAGATTTGGAATAGTACAGGTGTAGTTGGAAATTAGTTCTCCTCAAACTTATTTTAATCTTATAGAGCAGTCTTGTGTTACCGTAGGGAAAGCCCGTAGCGAAAGAAATACCTTCGATATTTTTTGTTTGTGGTACGAAGTGCTGAGATGAATTTTTATCGCACACTGTTGACCTAACAGCTGATTTCCACAAACACATTCCATTGGGAGGCTGCATCTTCAATGCTTTGCTTCCGAACATCAACCATACTAGATTGTAAATCTCCCCCATAAGCGATATCACCCTCCCATTGTTCCTACCCTTATTCCTTTACGCAAACCGCCCCTTCCCCCACAACCCCTTCTGTACTTGCCCCCTACAAGAAGCTTCTGCATATTATAGACCAAAATATCCGTTTTACCCTTTAATATTTACTCGTTTGAGCATCAACCCTTAAGCGTTTATCGTACACGTCGACATATACAGGAAACCAAGCCACACACATACGAACTACAGCCAGAGGAACAGATACTTGCCTATTTTTTCTGTCCTTTGTTGAGTTCCCTATAAACCCCTCTAGCATTGCAGGACTCTGTTTCCCCTTACATATTATTTGATGGGCTTTTTCAACCCTCTCGCGCACCTCCTTCCAGCCTGTGTTAAGGTCCCAAAAGGCACTCCGATGCTCGATACAACGTCCACTAAGAGCCTCGGAACCTGCCACAAATATGCACGGAAGCTTGGTCTATACCGCTGCCGACCGCGTTATGAGTACACTACAGGGTGTGCCATTTCTAACCTATCTCAATAATCACACTACAAGTGCCTGATAGCGTCTCGTACACTTAGTGCGTTATTCTGCAAAGGTATCACATTTCATCGAACTTACTTACTCCGTGAAATTTGGCAAAAAGTGTGAACACTTTTTATCTGTGTTATGCTTCACAATACTTATAAGCTGTACTTTCACGCTCCACAAATTGTTTTAATATCAACAATTTTAAAGCCATTATTGGCTATTTATTTGGTTCTGTACCATTTAGATAAAATATCGCGTTGAACTTTAAACTCCATTTTTCTCAGATCCTTTTCATCACTCTTCCCTATTCAAAATGCTCCTGGGACCACAGTTTACATTAGCTTGTAATTTTCAGGAGATCTTAACTCTTAACCTGTGAAGTACTTTTTGGGACATATTTTGTGAGGTGAGATCTATCAGACTACTTGACCTTATCTTTTCTCAGATTTACAAATGTCTGTCTAACTCTGATTGTACTGGATAATAGTGAAAGTAGCAACTACTCGTATTAAAATTATATAGATGGATAAGCCTCTACACATGTACGCTTCATACAACTTGTGTTAATTCAACTAAAAAATTACGAGAAAAATACAGACAGCAATTCCAACTGCTGTGCTAAGTAGACTCATAAAAAAAAACTAAATATTTGATTGCATATATATATATATATATATATATATATATATATATATATATATATATATATATATATATATAAATATAAATGAAATTGAACAATGGAAAACAAGATGTATGGTAATATATTCTATTTTTCATATTAAAAAAAAAACAGTATTTGTTATTGATCGTGCTCAAATGCGGTGCTGTGGAAAAAAAAATAAAAGCATAAATGTTTATTATTCACAGCTATCACGTGCGTTTTTGCGTCCTGCTTCATATGATAAAACGTTCACATGGTCACTTCAGGCAGTTTCTTCTGTAATAAATCTTGCCATGAGCATTAATTACTGCGCAGTTTCGCTATCATCCCCAGAGATTTAAGAATTGGAATTATCTGAATCAGGATTCTGAATTGTCATCCCATACATCCATGCAAAAGTCTTCTTCACATTCGCCAACATCACTTGGTCATTTAGCCACGCTAGTATTGCAGAATCGAGGTCTGTATCGCTTGGAATGAACGCTGCTACTGATGAATTTAACTCCACTCGATGTAACATAAGTTGTGAGGTGCGTCACACAGACCGCACGCGCTAATAATAATGCTATAGTTCTCATTTACAAACAGCTGGAGATAAACTGAAACCTCGGCTATGCTCATTAGTACGTAAGGCAAACAGAGATGGGTAGCGCCAAACGGAAAACAAGGGACCTAATTAAAGGTTTAGAATATCGATCGGTATCAGGGGCTGCACCTCACAAGTTAAGGGTTAAGTAATAATTATGTGATACTTGTGCACTAATTAAAGTATTAAATAGTTCGGCTGAAATTATTTTGCATAATTCACAATGAAGAATTTCAAAACTCATTAACATACATTAATTATATGTATAATATTTCTCGTAATTTATTTAAGGTGAAGAAATGTTGGTAGCACAATTTCTTTCTGTCTACATAAAACTAAACTAAAATTAAAATTTCGCGAGCGATGCGATAAAGCGCAGGGTTCAAGGGACATTTCATGTTCTGCATCAAAAAGCGATTAATTATGCCCAAGGAGTTAATATCTTAACAATGGTTTGACGTAGTTCGTTAAAATTCTTGCATTTTAACTTCCATATTCTGAATATGACATAATTAAGAAGTATTTTTATTTTCAGTTATATACTAGCGTAAGTGTAGCAAATACTTTTGCAAATTGAATGAATATTTTCTGCTTGTCATGTTACCGTTGAAGTAATCTTTTTTTTCTAAATTCAAAATATGGGTTAGAAACTAGTGAATTTCTCACTGTACGCAATGATAGCGCATTGTAAATAATGTAATATTTTGAGAGAAAGTAAAATCTGTCTTAAAATAATGTTATTCCAATTTTTCAAGCCTTTTTATTTTTAGAATTATCCAAATACGCCATGTTGCCAACATTTATAGGACTTGCTTGTGTTTTAAATCATTTTTTCGGTCATAAATATTTTTCAACATCTTTTAGGTAATATTGAATGCTTCTTGCAGTGCAATTTTAATAGAATTTTTCCGAAAATTTCTAACGGTGAATGAAAAAACTATATGGCATTTTAAAAATGTTTAAAAGTGACTAATTTATTGTATTCTGTGCTAGTTAATTAAATGGTGAAGAAAAAGGCCATACTAATAATTGACAGTTTTTAAGGAGAAACAAATAGCATTCCTTAAGATTCCCACATTAGATGGTTTATGATGAATCATAAATTTAAGCTTAAGTTTATAAAGTTAGGAATAAAGTTCATAATCATTTAACTTAAATTTTATGTTAGAAATGCCCAATTATCACTGAAAATTTACATCCAGGAAGATAATACAACATAAATGTTCAATGCGGAGCTACTAAATTTCATACTTGACATTTATATTAAATTTTCAAGAGCATGGATTATTTGAGAATGGCGGGATAAGAGTTGAATATCTTAGGATTTTCACAGATGATTATTCTTAAACAAACTATCTGTGAGACATGGCCGATTTCAAGTACCTCCTTTGCCCGGCTAACACTCCCTTGTAAATGTACACCCCGCGCGACAGCCCACGAAGGGCCAAGGCCTACCGCCCAGCCGCTGCGTCCCCCACCTCTGCCCACTACAGGCGTCATTGGTGAGGTGCAGTACTGGAGGGTGGGACGTGGTCAGCGCCCCGAGCCCTCCCGGCCAGTTATGCGGTTTTCTAGACCTGGGGCCGCTACTTCTTCATCAAGTAGCTCCTCAATTGGTCCCCCGGGGACCTAACGAGGCTGAGTGCACCCCGTGCCAGACCTCCCAGAGGGGATAAAATCCCCCTGCTGGTACCGGGGATCGAACCCGGATCCTCCGCACCAGAGGCAAGCGCGCTACCAACTGCGCTACGGAGGCGGTCAACACTCCCTTAAAAGAGTAATATACTCACTAAGTCATATTAATGTTTCATCTAATAGCCGGTGATCCCACGTCGTAGATTTACAGCACGTAAAAGGAGCACAAGCTTGATAAGGAGCGTCTATAAACAATGCTCAATTTACCTAATGTCAATAACGTCTCTTTAAAGCATCTTTAATTTAAATTCAATACCGCGGTTATGACTCGAACCTGTACCTCATGAATTTAAGTGCATTTGATGAAGTACCACTCCCCATGCCGTTCAAACACATTGTCGTTGTACTTTTCCTTTATTATAACATGCACTATCGTAAAGTTTCTCTTTTTTTTTTTTAAAGATATATTTTGCGAAGGATAATTGCATTTTATACATCTTGTTATGTGTCGTATGAATATGTTGGAGATGCTGGAACTTATAGGTGTACACATAACGGAACAGTAATAATTAACTTTACTTTCAATAGTGGCTTAACCAGAAAATAAATATGAAGTTATTAAAATTGTGTGCATATGTGTGCACTTAAGTTACATCTTTATTCCCCTTCCCGTACCTCTTACTTGCCTTTGCACTCAAGGAGGACTCAATCATTGTTATTTCACTGGGAGTACGTTACTTGACCATTCTGTCTGATGATTACTCCAACGCCAAAAAGTAGGTATGTTTGGACTATGCAGCGTATCTAGAATTTGAAAGACTATCAGACAGGAGTTAAAAAAGTCAGACCTTGCACCGATGTTTCACGCCCATTTGTGTGAATATCATTATCTGTAATAAAGTGACAGAAGGCACAAGAGGAAAGATTTACTATAAAAACTATCCAGATCACTACACAATCACTTCATAAACAACAAGGGAGGCAGGTAAATAAAATTAAGTAACAAAATTCGTCATTGGTGTCTAAGTCAGCTACTGTAATTGTATTAAAGCAGTACCAACATTGTTAACGTGCTCTAGAAATTCAGTTCTTTTTAAATATTACCATAAAACTTGTTTTCTACGCCAAACATATTGACTGTAAATTGTGTAAAAGAATCTGATGTGCTGCACTAGAATCACTTTCTCTATTCCTCCACTCTTACAAACCCTCATTTCTCCATTTCATCTTAATCAAGACACATATTTGTAGAAATTATGTATATTTACTCGCAAATACAAATACGAGTGTTTATTTAGGACACAGCCTATTTGAGAGTCCGATAGACGATAACATATGGATCAGAGACTATAAATAAATTCAGCTGCATGTTGGAATATCGAACTGTGTAAACCGCGCTGCCACACGACATGAAACTTATATTCTGCTCTTCTAGTCCGCTCAATCATTTTTCCATGGCTTTACAAGGAGAATGTGTGAATATTGTACGCTTTAAAGCATAGTCAAAATTTTAAAGAGCTAAAGGTCGCATATGTACAAGTATTTCAAAATTCAAACCAATAACTAACAACCTCGGAATCGGTTTACTCCAAAAAAAAAAAAAATGTATTTGGCATAAATTGTGTGTCTTAGCAAGATCTACATTTCTGTATAGTAAGATTTTGTGTCTCTCCTACGTTTTACCAGCAAAGATATACCAATAAAATTCAAGATACGCTATAATCCCGAAAACTCGACATTCGCTATAACTTGACTACCTTTCTTATTTTTAGTTTATTTTTAACCTTAATCTTGACTAATAATTTGTATAATCTACTATGCGGTACAAACAGTATAGGTACATTTTAATTAATGTAGGTGTACAACCTGCCGCACTCTCCTTCACAGTAACAAAAGGGCTTGTCGCGTATTGACTTTAGATATCTAGTCAGAAGCCGGCAGATTATTGTTATGAAATCAAACGTTTGTTGCTAATATGTAATGTGATATATAGCACAAATACTTGCTAGGAAGGTTTGACTTTCAGTTATATATTTCTGGTTACTATACCTTTCTCAGATTTCGGGCTTAGTGGTAGTGCTGGGTTTGTGCCAGTGAAAATGTC
Source organism: Tenodera sinensis (assembly GCA_030765045.1). NCBI lineage: Eukaryota > Metazoa > Arthropoda > Insecta > Mantodea > Mantidae > Tenodera > Tenodera sinensis. The sequence goes on from CM060965.1 coordinate 87,622,335, forward strand.
GAACAAGAAGAAAAGACGGTTAACATGGCAATGGGAATTAAATGGGATGCCTTAAAGAGATCTTTTAGGATATGTTAGGTTATGAGTTGTGAATATAACTATGGAAAAGCTTATTTATTCCTAAAACAAGAGCTGTTTATCCGCTTTAAACACACAACTTCCGTTCAAGTCGATTGATTCGGCAAATACCCCCGTAGAGTGTAGCACACAATGACGTATCACCCTATATTAACAGATAAGATAGGGTGGTGAGATGAAGGCACAGATATACGCTGCAGGCAATTTCCCTATTATATTCCTGCATCAACACTGTCCCTTACCTGGCCCGTATTTGAGTAATGAGAAACAAGGCACAATATCTGTTGTGGATTAATACAACTCTTCCTGTGCGCATCTTTCCTCAGGCATTAATATGCTAACAAGGGAACACACTCTGACAGGGAGGTAGTCTGAGAAACTGATCTCATTTTTACTGTTCCAATAAATGTGGCATGAGGAAGAATACAGGTATAAGCATTGGTGATACAACGTAGATCCATTGTTGCTACCAACCCTCTGATTAAAGGATTCAATGTATGAACTACAGGAGGCTACAGGCTGCAGGCAGAGACGCAGATAGATAACATTTTTTTTCTTTTTTGAGCTTCATCGACTTCCCGCAGTTATTGACCTAACAGTTATTGTGCAAATCATTTGGAAAAGATGCCTTCTTTCCTAAAATATGTTCTGATGTCAGCACCCTTTCCTATAGGAATTTTCACGTTATGAAGGCACAACGGGCTCTTATATTCTTATGTAAGATTCACGTGCGCTGTTGCCAAATGTGCGTGTTTTCAAATGCGACTAAGATAAAGTATGAACTTGCATTTCGGTGTGAAATTTGTCGAAGAATACTATGGCATGCACGATAAACCTTTTATATAATTATATAGTTTTTAAAATAATAAAATCTAAAATTTTGTGGAAAGCAGATTTTTTAACATCTTTCTCGGTCCGAACGTCAAAACATGGTTTCAAATCGAAATAATTGCAATTAAAAAAATCTGGATTATTCGCTTGCTTTTGTAGGCCACGTTGGTATTTAGATTATATCAATATGTCTAAACATATTTTTCTAAATAAATAAAGTTTAAAACAAAGTGTTACGATTCTTCATTTATACAGTGGAAAATGTCGTCGTTGGCTATTTCTCGTTCTGTAAGTCCACGTAAAAACTTCCAGCGAAAAAGTTGTCAAGGAAATAACGAAATTATTTTTTATACACTTATAGAACGTCTCCAGTACCGAAGTATCCATGAATCACCATTTAAAGGCAAATGTTTGCGGCGCGCCGGACGAAAGCCGGTTCTCGTGTCTTGGAGATGATGAAAACCAGGTGTGGTATGACAGTTGAAGGGCCGATAAGGCATTGTACTTCAGCGCAGGTTTTCATTAGGTTTTGGGAATCTGAGGCGTGAGCGAGTTTTACAAGCTCTCTGGTAATTATGTGCATTGCAGTTAAGTGATCAGTGCGGAATGGATCGCAGAAAAAAAGGCGAAATTATTAAAAGTGGCGACCGGAAAACAATTCTTAGAGTGTATGATTATTGAAAGAAAAAGAACCCCGGATACAGTGACTCGTTTATTGTTAGTGAGCTTCATAAGGCGACTGGTGTAAGTAGGCCTACATTTTTTATATTAAGAAAAGAATGTAAAGAGGGTCCCATCACTACACTGCGGCTTACATGCAAAACCAGCAGAAGATAAAATATGATCATTTTGAACCCAAATATGGCACAAATTTCCTGAATTTCTATTTCAAAGTACTGCGCCCTACAATTCTGACCGTGTTGAAAAAAGTCAATGAGGATGAGGACCTGCCAAATTTTAAATATTCAACCTTTTATAGCTTAGGGAGGAAATGGGATTTCATTTTGGAAACAGAGGAAATAAATCGTTTATGGTTGAGACAAATTATACTATAGTGCGGCGGCATTCCTGTTTACGGAAAATAAAACAATTCAGCAAAGAGGTAAGGAAAATCGTGTACCTTGATGAAAGTTGGGTATCAAAAGTTTGGAAGGATAGGAAGCGCTTTTTGCCAGGTTATCCACTGGTCTTAAATCACCTACTGCTCGCGGACCACGATTTGTAATATTGCATGTGGATGGTACGATTTGTACAGGGTGCAAAACTTGTTTTCTTGTAAAAAGGTTCTGTTGATTATCGTGATGAAATGGACGGCGATAGATTTGAACAGGAATCAACTAGCAAAACCACGGTAATCGCTGCGGCGCAACATACATGGCAACGCCGCGCTGATTCTCCATAAGAGCCATTGTGCCTTCATAACGTGAAAACTCCTATAGAACCTCTCTTATTATAAGGAATGGGTGGTCAAATATATGCGAGGCCCTTTCCTCATCCTCTTTTCACATTCTACTGATGAGGCGTGGAAATCCCTAATGATTCCAGTTCTCATTGCTTAGACTAAGCAGCCCTCAGCGACCACGAGGGTTGCTGATGTATTTTTTAGACGTAGTGAATGACTTTGCTAAGATCTGCGTAAGTGATGTGGTGTAACGTGTGACGTCTCTGTTTCCTACTTGAAATAAACCAGAGACTGCTAATAATGTGAGCGAACATCGTACTTAATCACGCACTGCCCATTGTATTTACTACATTGAAGTCCGAGAGATACTAACCTGACACCCCTATGGTCTTATAAATAAAAAAAATGAGCTCGACTATGAATCACTGCACAACTTCCAGCCATTCACCATATCTGAAAAATATCCCTATAATCCTTGTTTTGACCAAGCGTCCGCGCCATGCCTTACACAACGAAACCTCGAAGACAATAAAATGAAAGGGAATAGCGGAAAGAAAGTCGTGGTGGATGATAAAGCATCCCAGCATTCGGTTACCGATTAGGGAAAACCACGAAAAACCCATAGTCACTGAAGGCTATCGATATAATCGAACCCGGGACCTCGAAATGCGCGCCTCAGGCATTACCGCGGAACCATCTTGCTCGCTGCGAGAAGGAACTAAAAGAACTTACTGTATGTGATAAACTGTATCATCCTTAAAGGAATTCTTTTTAACGACAAAATAACCCAACATTATAACTATTAACGCACTAATATTATGACAATATTATAACAATCAGTAAGGCTTTAGTTCGTATTTACTAGGCAATAAAAGCTATACTTTATATGTAAAAAAAGACAAAACACCCTATCAAAACATAAAATACAGGTTCAACAAAACGTAAAATAAGACTCTCAGAATGATGAGCATAATTATTCTATGCTCAATAGAATTTTTCCCATTAAATGCATGGAGAATTAAACTTAGCTCAATTTCATGTTATATAGAATAGTATCTCCCATTAGAGACGGCTATTATGTAAGTAGTGTACTTGCGCGACATAGATCATACAATCCTAGCTGAAAATAATTCTGAGTTTGAGGCGCGTCTTGTTCTTTAATTTTATGCACCTGTAGTTGAAATACCCAGCGTTGACCAGGTTTGATGATTTATCGCTACAACTTTTGCAATTAAGCTGCACTGGCCCCAATAGCCTTGTGCTTTTCTGGAGACATTTAAAAATATTACTTAATACGCTTAAATAAAGAGTTAATTAGAACTATTACAATACCATACATGAAAAAATAAACATCAATACATAAAACCACCGGAAGGCACTGTTGATCAACCACAAATACCAGAGGAAGAAAAGCGAATAGAGATAACCGTGTGAAGGCAATACAGTGCATTTCTGTTTCAATCATATAGAAAATCTATTAATTATTTATAGAATAGCGGGCAGAATAAGACATGTAAATGAGTTACGTAACAGAAAAGTGAGCAGAGAAAACCGTGTGAATGTAATGTGTTGCATTTCTATTCCAATGATACAGAAAATTGTATGAATTTATGTGGAGCAAATAGAGAAATAGATGCGAATGTGTTAAGTAAAAGGAAAGTGAGTAGAGAAAACCATGTGAATGTAATACGTTGCATTTCTAGTTTAATCACACAGAAAGTTGTACGAATTCTATGTAGAAGAGTGAGTAGAGAAAGAGATGTGAGTGTGTTAGGTAAAAGAAAAGTGAGTGAAGAAAAGAATGTGAATGTAATACGTTGCATTTATAATTCAAGCACACAAAAATTCGCATGAATTAAATGGAGAAGAGAGTTGAAAAAGAGATGTGAATGTGTTAGCTACAAGAAAAGTGAGTATAGGAAACCTTGTGAAAGTAATGGGTTGCGTTTCTGCTTCAAACATATAGAAAACTGTACGGATTGTTTGTAGAAGAGGGAGTAGAGAAAGAAATGTGAATGTATTACGTTGGATAATAAAATAGCATAAAAACCTCCGTGAAAAAAATTAGAGATGACAATTTTCATGCTGGTCCGTCAGAGGATACATGCCAATATCCATTATATGATTTGCCATTTCTATTTTGCAGTATTAGTAAAACGAACATGTGCCAGCTACCGCTTTTGGTGTTATATTTTGGACATATTTTGTTTTACGCTGTTGGCTTCCTGCTTCAATCTAAGCGAGTGTCACTTGTTAGTAATTAAAAACAGAACATCGCGCTTTGTTTGGAGTTGTGTTGAGCATCGACAGGAAAGCTTTTCGTCTAAACGAAGTGAGTACAAGCTTAGTTACTAATAAACAAACGCAAATAATAATGTACTGTAACTATGGCAAGCATTTTGTTTCTTAAATTTGCATTACACTTGTAAACTGGTTAATACGAATAACGGGAAATGATGAGCTTTTAGTTAATGTAAATTAGCTGGTTACGGACCTAACCTCTCCATGCAGTACTATTATTAGTGCGTATATATTAACGAAATAGGTAATACGAAATTGATATTTATTTGTATACTTATTATTTGCATGGCATACAAACGAAGGTATGTTATAGGGATGAGACCTTGAAGACTAACTGTCCGCTATATACCGATCTAAAGTATCTCCTAACAGATCCGTCTCCGATTACATTAGTTATAGCGCCGTAAAATGAAATGGAGATAAAAATAAAATCTAGAGCTATGCGGCAGAGGAGGTTACTAATCTTTTTCTTTCCATATTGAATAATGTGTACTTTCTCGAAGGGCATAATGTGTAGCAAATATGTAACCCTTTTAATGTAAATCAATTTAAATTTATTCAAATGATTGTTATAGTGAAAACTAAAGTAGCGTTGTGAGTAACAATGGAATATTTTATCTCCGGTCCTCGTAGACGTGGTCGCTCGTGTGTGTGGTTTGAATCCCGCCATGGGTGTTTGTGATTGTGTGTATGTGTGCCTGTGTGCCTGGAAGTACGACAGTGTGAGTCAATGAGTGTGGGCGTATTCATCGAGAAACGAGAAACAAATCATCTATCTGGCTAAACGGTCGTTGTGTGTGCAAAAACAAGGAAAAAAAATATTTCCAAGTGATGTAATACTTTGAACAAGTATTGTTAACTATCGAGATAAAAGCAACATTCACTAAAAAGGAGAAAAATAAGCAAAATGCATCCTGAAATGTGTGATTGGCTTTAGCAGAAATTAAAAAGCAATCGGATAAGAACTATTCCCCTATTTACAATTTTAAAAAACATTAGTTATGAAGATAAAATTAGACTTTTTCTTTCCCTACTACAGACCTGCGGAAATCAGAGAAAGAGTTGTGTTCCACCCAAAAATTTCAAACCAAGATTTCATCAGAAATACAGCTTAACGCTAATCATTTTGGAAAAATCTGGATATGTGTGTATATAATGTCTGTTTCTGAACACCACAACTAAAAAATGAAAGGTCGGTTAAATACTTTACTAAGGTTAATTTGGCCTTTATGTTCAGTACCTGGGCGGCGCCTGGGTTTCCTCCATGTTTTCCGGTTTCCCCTGCCATTCATTCCCTAACTGCTTCATAATCACCATTCCTTTTATCCATTTCAATACGTTTCATATCATCCACTTCGCCCTAATGCCATAGTTCAGGCGGAACACTCCTCATGCAAGTTCTCCATACGAAGAGGGCAAAATGGAAAAGAAAGAGGAAAGGAAAGATGTTCAGCATGTTTCAATTATGTGAAACGAAGATACAGCAATCTCTCACCACCCCAAGCTACCCTTTACATGGAATTTGTCTGAATTGTCTTTGATTCTCTCAAAAAGGGCTGTAGCAAGTTTGATTACAGTGCCATATGTTTAGGATAGTTGCATGATAACATAAAGTGTATCTATTTTTTTCTGGGAGTAACCATTTAAGACTTTTTCCTTCTGAATGAATTTTAAATGTGTAATAAATGGACCACGGGAGTGCGGGATCAGTGCAAGGCCGTGAGCGGACTGTGCTCAGAGAGTGCCAGTTACCCTTAACTCCAATGGTTCTCAGTGTCCCATTCCATATTGGGCGCGAAAGACCGCTTAATTGCGCTCAGAGACCTTATCAGGATTTGCTTCTCTTCCAAAGAAAGTCACATTAAGAAACTGTATGTCTGAAAAAATCTATCGCCTTCCATCGGGTTTCAACCCGCCACTTTAGAAGGTTATGCCACGGAGGACGACTGAGTGAAGGCATTTCAATGCAATGCATCAGATTTTTGTAAAAATGTGTTTGCCCTGGAATATTTTTCCTGCATAAATGATAGAATGATGCAATGTTGTATCTCGCGCATTTAGGAAAACTACCATAATGTACCCTTCATGACTTTAGGAGCTGCTGAGAATTTCTTAGATGTCATTTATGTAGCCATCTTTGTTATTTGTAGTTGAAAACAAAGACATACTGGGTGGTGAAGTGTTAGGTTTGCTTAGCCCCTACTGGGAACAGGTGTCCAAGTTTGCCCTTCCCAGCTTGCTTTATTCCGTCTTTGTTTATATAGCTACAACTTTTTTTTTCTCTTTTGCCTACCTCTGTTGTTCATGATTGTTTCATGCTGTATCTCGCGGATTATATGTCAAGAGGAACCTACTCCAGCCATAGTTCGATTTTCTTTTGTTTTCCATCTTGACTCATCCACGTAAGTTTCAGAAATGAAAATGTGTATGTATTGTATTGTTGTCTTTTGTAGTGTATGTGTGTGTTTTGCAGTATTGTTAGTTTGGGTGCTCGTAAATTGAAACGTCCATCAAATGTTTCTCAAAATGCTGTAACGGTGCAAGACGAAAAATAAGACAAGGAAAGCTGCAAGAGAAAGATTAACTAGGGGAGCAGATAGGGTTGGGAGAGAAGGAACGCAACAACAAGGCTTTGGGTGGAAAGATGCACCTCTAAATTCTCTTTAAGCAACTTTGAACGATTATTTTGGTTAGGATGATTTGACATTTCCTTGATATTTACTTTTAAAACACGCTTTAACTTTAGGTAAAGTACTCCGAGTTCTTGTGTATTGATAGTATAAGTACATACACAGCAAGAATTTCTTACCATTTATTTTACGACGCTTTTAATTATGTGGTCTATCGTGACTGATCTGTTGGGGGATACCTCGTGGCTTGGTATGTGGCGGATAGTTAGCCTTCTAGGGCTCATTCCTGTAGCATACTATCTTGCTTCACGCGTCCTCATAGACCTTAGTGCTAGGCAACGGTATCACTGCTTTAACTGGCAGATGTAGTTTGCACACGGTCATAGAGATCTTAGTGTCTGATAATCGTATCTCTGCTTCTTGTACATGCCTGGTGAATAGTATTAGAGTGTGCTCTAGTCTACCTGCTTACAGGTAGAGTAACTGTCATTTTCATTTATTTTCATTTTTACTACTGTTCTAGAGTTAAGTTGGAACTTTGAATCGCGGTATTAAATAGTATTCGTGTATCCTATGGTGAACTGGAGCTATAGGTGTAACGTAAACAAAGTTAACACAATATTCACCCAGCGTTTATAACTCAATAAATAGCAAAATTGTGAAATATCAAAAGGAACTAAAGCACATATACAAAGAATGTCCGAAACAAGACCCTAAGATAACAGTATCCAGTATCAACCAAAAGGAGCGAGAGACATTGCTAGACTCAAAAAGAGGTGGAACGGGCGGTCTTTTGACTCATAGAAGTGAAGAAACAGTAGTATAACTCAACCATGATATGCTTGCACTTCGCCTCCTATGGCCATTATCGGAAACACGAGGTGATATCGCAGTAATCAGGCATAATTGTACTGTCCTTCCTTCCCTTCCCAACTCCCTACTACCCGCTGACTTACGATAGGCAGATCGAAGTGCCCTCACTCCCAGGTATAATATTGTAGTCGTGTTATACCTCTGTGTTGGTAGGACATGTTTCTTGACATTGACAACGGGTCGCTTAGGCACAGGATCCCAACTTCTGAGACTTACTGATAGTCAGGCTTTGGAATTTCTAAGCATTAAAGCCATGACGGAAGGAAATAAGGTCAAACTGTCACTAGATTATTATCATTATCACAACAGAATTGTTGTGATAATTCCAGTGTAGATAACTTTAAGCCAGCAGCTTAAGAATTCCTGTGTCTCCTTATGATACATGAAATGAAATAACTGCGAAAGGAAATGTGCAAAGAAAATGTCCCAGGAAAAATGATTGTGTGGAACATTGGTTGGGAAAAACTATTTACTAAGATATACGTATATTGAAAAGATGATCAACACGCGAAGAAGAGTCCAGACTGTTAAGTCTTGTTAGGTGAAGAAAAAAGCGACAAAGAAGACGGCACTGCGCTCCGATTGGTTATAAAAATCTTTATTTGTGTAGAAAAGGATGATAAATTAGATTGATTACAAAACTGTTACCAACCAGGGTAATGAAAATGCTCCTTTGAAATTTTAGCATACAATCTTTGAAACGTAATGGTTGTTGAAATAACACACATTGTACTATCGGTCCATCTTCTGTACCACCTCAATTATCCATTATAGCAGAAAAGGGGCGTAACATTGGTAAAACAAACAATGACATGAGGTATCAGCAAGACAAAACAGAAGAGAAAGGATTGGGACGGGCAGGTATGTCGGAACAACAACGCCCCAATGCAGTGTATGTGCGTAAAAAGAGACAAATTGAAATATAAATGTTAAGAGACAACATGTGGCAGTGTCTATAATGTGCTCGCTAGCTCGAGGCCCCAACGAGTGACCTCCCTACTCGACCCCTTCATGTGATGACCTGCCTACCACAACGTCAACCCTACCGTTCGTTCGCTTCTTTTGTTTTCACCAATTCTTGTTTCTGTCTCTCTCTTTCTAGCTGTTCATCATCACCTGGCGCCCTCCAGCAGTCTTTTGTTTCATGTTTATCCATGGCTCATCCATCTTAATTCTACATGGTATTAATCTACCTGCTACTCCCCCTCCCAATGCGTAGGGTAGACAAGCTCGTTGTAAGTTGCTCAGCGTGGCTTCACATGTCTGCAACTTTTTATTTGGAAGTTGTTCTCCATGGAACTACACAAATTTTCTCTCATTGGAGAATTTTCGAACAGGGACATCTCTGTCTAGAATAATATTCATTTTATTGTAGTACATCAAAACGTTTTTGTAACATTTTAAAATATAATTCAGTGACAACAAAGTATAGTGTTTGTCATCGTAGCAGTCTACCTTATTACTTGGAGGACACTACTTCAAATCTCGGTTGGGAAAAGTCATCTGGAAGGTCTTTCTATAGTTTTCCTAAACCTGACAAATCTGCACTTCCACAGAAGTGGTTGATCCACAGAATTCTATAAAATATTTGTATCATATTATGTAAATATCTTAAATATGTGACGCTATAATCAAAATCTTTGGAGCATATTTTAAGAAAATTCACATATTCGAAAAGACTTTCCATATAATGGATAATTTGAGTAGAATATCTTTTTTTTTTTAATCTTTGTGCCACATCTTTGGAATATCTAGAACTTAAATGGCAAGTTTGGTGTGTTTCTGGCATTTCGTTTGAGTTATGCTGTTCAGCACTTTCTTTAAAAATGATCTTTTTTTATTCAGAATCTTCAAATAATGTATTTTTGGTGAGAAATTTCTCAAAAATAAAAAAGCTTCCATGTAAGCGATAGTTTGGGGTGGAGAGATTCCCTTAAAAATGTTCATATCGTATTTTGATTGTTATATATAATATGAACATACACAGCAAATTTGACATTTACTCACCTAAGTGGTCCATAAATCCAATTAAATTAAATCACTTCGTATTATGGGGAGACACATCTAGTCAATAAAGCACTTAGACGACATAAAAGCTAAAAAGGAAAATTTGTTAAGGTATGTACACATGCTCACACATACACAAACGCATTAATATCCAATTTTAATGCAATTTAGTGATTTATGCATCAACTATGGTAAGAAAAGTTGTAGTTAACCTTATTGCCTTTAAACTACTGGTACTAATTTCCCTTTTGCTTATGCTGGTATCTTTCTTCTTCTTCCCAGCAAGTTTTCTACACCGTTCTTGTGTATGAAATCCTGTATGTATGTCTGTGTGTGTGTATGTGTGTGTGTGTGTGTGTATTAGATCAATTACAATATGTTGTAACGTAGGTATGGCGCACACCCGCCGACTACCAGGATATAGATCAGCTACTGGCCGGTCTGCCTCAGAACAATAGCCATGTATGTAGCTTCCCAGCTCCAGGTGTTGTTCGAGTAGGTTCCTTTTCCAGAACATTCATTTTGTTATGGGAGCCTATATAGAAGCTAACTATTGACGCCATGGACAGCTCAGTCGACAGTTGACAGTTCAGATGAGCAGAATTCATTTGTGATTGGTGACTCAGCAGTTCGGTTATAATTCGAATCGATGGTGGTGGTCGTGGTGTATAAGGGCCCGTCGACAACTTGGTCATGATGGTTTTTGATGGATCGGTAGTGTTTCGTTCTGAATATCTGCAATTGTATCTCAAGTGTAATGTTTCCGCCACACTAAGCAGATAAGCGATAAAGTGTGTTTTCATTTGCCACAGTATTTTATTTGCTAACAAAGTTTTGTTACATACCTTTTTATTCTGTATTTCTGTGGTATTTTTCGGTTTCTAGAACGGAATTCTACGAAGGATTTACCCTCGATTCCACTGGGTACTTTATTCAATGCTTCCTGTTTTATATGGCGTGAGTGTTAGCACTGGTATTTCGAGTGCACATATATTTTGTATAATTTTCAAACACCATATTTCAACTGCTGTAGCGATTAGCCTTCATTATATAAAACAAGGAAAGTTGACCTCCCCCTCTTTCCACTACCCAAAGCGCGTTTAGCGTACGGATTTTACCGAGCTCATAAATCCCTTAATCCTTGGCGTGACATCGTTGCTGTTTCCAAAACCTATTATCAATTTAACGAAAACAGCATTACCGAGTTAATGTAGGGTCCTGGACACATTTTTCATTTAAAATAAGAGTTTCACAATTTTTATTCTACTTTTCTCTTCCTCTTCTCAAAGAGGTCGACTTACGTTCGTGATTTACGATTGCTTGAGACGCAGCTATATCGAGAATTAATCGCTTGAAGAAAGGCGGAACAAGGAGTTCGTATTTGCAGTCTCCAGCCAAAACCAGCCCTGAAGTCTAGTTTTAAAACAGAAACCGAAAGAAAAAAGGGAGAACATGCAATTTAGAGACTCAGAACTATATGCCTGGTTAGTTTCAAAATACTCTGGGTTACACTGAGTAAAAATAATGGTAGGTGTGCCAATACTGGTGTGAAAATAAAGCATGATTTCATTTCCATCACTTCCCTTCCATTCCGTTGCGTTGCCTTCTCATACTTCAGGTGCGCTTATGGGTATCGTGGCAATACATGACGTGGTTGCTTGCTTAAAGGTAAACGTGCTCATCGTTTACATTAGAGGGCTGTTTGGTTGACAGGTCGTTTATTGCTCTCTATAGGCAGCTCTAGCAGTGGAACGAGTTTATAAATCTGAACTGCTAGGGACTTCCGCACGTCTCTGCGACCTGTCTGCGGGCCATACTCCTGTGTTCCATTCACTGCAATCCTTCTTGAAGGGTGTTAGCCACAGTAAATACGTAGATTTCAGTGACCGATGTGTTCCCCTCAGTTACATAATATCCAACAAGGGAAGTCCATCTGGCTCGTAACTTGTATGTAACATGCCTAAGGTAATTGAATAATAGCTCAGATAAAAATAGAGCTATTTATAGCAGAGCAAGGGCAGAAGTTAAAATATATACAAGGAAACTGAACAGGGATCACCGGGACAAGCATATAGCGGATTTATGTAGAACATGGTCGGTCTGAGTGACTCAGTTGGTTAGACGCTGGCCTTGTGATTCCAAGGTTGTGGGCTCAAATTTGGGCCAGACCGATGGTTTTTAAGTGTGCTTGAAAACGACAGCCCCATGTCAGTAGATTTACTGTCATGTAAAAGAACTCCTGTGACGTGAAATTTCGGCACACCGGCGACACTGATGTAATCCTGGCGATTGACAGCATCGTTAAACAACAATATATTTTTTTAATGTAGAACATAACCTATATAGCCGCCAAGATAAAGGTTATGAATTCATTAGAAACCCAAATTCGATGGAAAAAAGATAAAACAAATATAAAAATTAGTGAAGATGACGAATTAGAAGAATGTTATAAAATTCTGTGGAATGCAGAAGGAGATGAACAAGACTGAGAAACAAACAATTCATATAGGACCAGAAGTATATCAATTAGGAATTGAACAATTATTTGAAAACACTGTAAGAGGCAGAAACATATCAAGGCTTACGGAGTTGGTAACATTAACCTAGAATTGCTTAAATACGCCCCTAGAAAATTACATGAAAGATCCTGTGCCTGTATAACAAGAAAAGAAAGAAATATCCCAAGAATGGAAGATAGCAAATGTGATATCAATATATAAGCAAGGAGAAAGAACAAGGCCTGAAAACTACATAAATAACAGTTTATTATGTGCTGCTTACAAAATATATGCCAAAATAATAGGCTCATGGTTAAATAATATAGCAGATACAATATTCCTAGAAGAACAAAGGGGTTTTAGAAGAAGAATAGGCAGCATTTATAATGTTTTTACTCTGAAACAAGTTATAGAAAAAAGAAGATAAAATTTAGTGATGCATTTACTATTCATTGACTATTTTGAAGCTTTTAACAGAGTATCACGAACGATATTGTGGAAGATTTTAGAAGACAGAGGCATACCACAACTAATTGAAGTTATAAAAGGTATGCACACTGACACAAGAATAAAACTAAATAAAAGAGAACCGGTTACAGTTAACGGTGGTGAAAGACAAGGTTGCCTTTTTGAACTAATTTGTATATTGATGAAATACTAAGAATTTGGTCAAATAAAGTTAATGGAGGTGTCAATGGATCAGGACTAAAACTGAAAACTATGTTATACGCATATGATCAGATGTTGATGGCCACAAATGGAGATGACCTGCAGAAAATGTTACATTGTTTAAATAAAATTGCTATTGAATATGGAATGAAAATATCAGCAAATAAATCCAAAACTATAGCTTTTAGAGGAATGAATCCTGTTAGATCAAAAATAGTGCTAGACAATATAGTTGACCAGGCATCACGCCAAGTATTTAGGATATAGCGTGTCGTACCAGGGAGAAGCTGATGTCATAGAGAAAGTAACTAAATTCAACTATATAACAGACACGTTAAAAACTATTTGGTATAAACCTATGGCAGTACCAACTCTGATCTATGGCTCACAATAATGGATATTCACAAAAATATATAGTACAGGAATACAGACATCAGAAATGAAATGTGTAAGAGTAATAGCGAATATACTAAATAGGACCAAAAAAAAAAAAAAACACTCAAGATACTAGAAAGAATTAAAAGTAGAATAAATAAATAATATTATTTCTAACTAGAGAAAACAATGGGAAAAACATGTTCAAAGGATGACTAATAACAGAATTCCTAAAATAGTCGTAAATTATAAACCTGAAAGCATAGGAAACCAAGGAAGACCGAAGAAAATATGGGCAGACCAAATTGGAGCTGGAATGATTGAGAAGTCCAAAACCGCGATGTAATCAAGTTTGTCAGCAGAGCACGCCGACTAATGATATAAAGAGAGAAATTACGAGTATATTCAACTAGCATTAGAAATCAGGTAATCTATATTTCACACCTAACAACTGAAAATTACTTCTTTTATTTAACTTTTTATTTTATTTATTGTCTGTTGGGAGTAGGGAATTTTTATATTCATCACTTCACCTCTATTTCTTTGTACATATACTGCTGCTTTTATGTTATTAAACAATTATGGAACCAAAGGTAAGGTACAGCTTAAAATTGAAATTGAGTATTTATTTATGGACGCTGTTTAACTGATATGCTTTTCAACGTCCCATTCTATATACGTGTAAAAGAGCGCTTAATTTTGCTCAGAGGCCTCTTTATGAGGCTTGAGATTCTTTTGTGTGCCGCATATCTAGATACTTTACTTCCCTTGCGGAGGAAGCCATGCCAAGGATTTTATACCCCCAAAAATGTGTCTTTTTCTTAAAAACGTAAGGTATAGCCTCAGTAATGTCATCGTTTATCCACTATCATGTTGAGCATTAATGGTCTGTACTCACTGAAATTAAGCTAACTAGGATTACCTTCTAATGAAGCGAATAGTTTAACCCAGAGTAGTTTTATATTTGTATTATTCATTACTCTTACTAAACTTTATTATTTTTAATTTGAATAATATTCTAATCTCTATTATATAAAGTGAGTTCGTATTATATTTAATTTCAATGTGGCTACTTCTCCGGTCGAGAAGTACCACAGGTTGTGGGGATTCGATTCCCTGCTTGGGCGGGACATTTTTCTTTAACAAGTGTGGAGAAATGAATGTTTAATAATTAAATAATAATAATAATAATAATAATAATAATAATAATAATAATAATAATAATAATAATAATAATAATAATAATAATAATAATAATAATAATAATAAATGGGGAAAAAACAATCATTACTCATTAGGAAAATCTACAGTTTAGCGAGAAATTAACACCATCGGTCGCTCCTTAATTCAAAGGCCTGATGTCACCATTCAAGAGGGCGCATTTTTGGCATACTTTTTGTGGGGATTCTACCTTTAACCTGGTAGGCTATAACAGACGATGATTGAATGAGTAAAATGGCGAAATGAGCCCGAGGTGCATAGAGTTTAAATTTACTTGACATTCGCTTTCTCAGGCTAAGGTAAAGCAACAGACGAAATCCTTATCCGAGTAAATCACGCTAAGCGGGTTGCAGTTTATCCTCATAAACGTGAGGAAGAGTTTAAATAGTTAATCGCTGTGGGTTCAGCGCATTGCATAGATCTTATTCTAGAATTTCACAATGTCATTAAATTCCCGAACCTTCTTAGATCCTGGACCTTAGTCCAAGTGAAAGTTGTAGTAGGTATATCCGAACACTTGCGTGTTTGGATAATTTGCTAGTAGAACAAGTGGCCTCTGACCTTAATATGCTTCGATATACACTAGAAAGTCATAACTTTGCTTTCATAATTATAATGTATTGCAGACAGCCGGTATTCGATTACTTTGTGAAGTGAAGTGAAGTGAAAGATGTTATCAAGCAGCAGCATCTATTAATATTGTGTTTGTAGCTCAATCTTCAACTTTGCTAAATAAGCAACCATTGTACCTACCTGTTAATGGTCAGTAGAACTAATGATCATTTTAAGAGGAAGCATGAGCAGCAAATGCATCTAGAAAACAGAAGATGAAATGAACAAACTATGGTTCCAAATTGCACTTGCCATCGTTTCTTTGGCCTCTCTGGTTTCCTTTTACCTCGTGGCTTATAATTTATAGCTGCTTTGGGTATTCTGTTGTTTGGAATTCTGTCCAAGTGTAACTTAAAATTTTCTTCTTTTGTCTTAATTATGTTATTTAATTCACCTACTTTTAATTCTTCGCGAATACTTTCTTACCATTTTTGTATATCCTGCTATAGATCTCAGGAATCATATTTCTCCTCCATTGTATTCTTTTCAGGTGTCAGTTTATATTGGTCAGATCCATATTTCACTGGAGATATTGCCATGTACTTACACTATTTAATTATCGATTCTTGTCTTGTCTTACTTTTTAATGTCCGTCTTAATGTTCCAGTTATCTGATTAAATTTGTTTAGTTTTCCGTATATATCTAGTTCATTGATGTGTGGGTTGTTCAGTTTTGTATATGTTAATCGTGCAAAGGGAACGGGATCTCAAAGCCTCCTATATTCTAATATTCCCCTTGCACCTACAAGGAAATAAGCAATAAGATAATTTCTGTAAATGTTTATCCCAAGTAACACGAAGATATAGGAATAAGAGTTTCTAAGAATTGTTAGCACAAGAGTAGAGACATTATGTTTCATTTTTTACTCGAAAGGTTGAAATAAAAATAAAAGTGGATCCTTTGTTAATTGTCTTCTTTCCAATAAGTAGAAATGCCTTGTGCTTATTAAGTCATAAGGTGTTTTTTTTCCCCCCCTTTTTTTCCCTTTTTTTTTCCCTCCTCGCTAAAACCATTATTTCATTGTCGTAGAACGTAGAGCGAAGCTTTCCTCTTGCTGCGTGTACGTAACCTTCTTAGCCGTGGGGTAAGATTGCTGATTGCTGGTATAGACACTGCCAGTATAGGATGATTTATAGAGTGTATTGCGTGTTTTGTCACATTCTAACATTGACACTTGGGAAGTTTAGGGTATTCCACCACAGCATGAAGTCCGGAACCTGAGACCAAGTCCCTGTCCTTCCCCCTCAAAGGTAAAATAAAGAGAAGGGTTGGAACGCCCAAGGGAAGATACATTTTATACCGTACCATTCGCAGACAGGCATTCATTTGACATTTTTTCTTATATTTGAGGTTTTAATAAACCGTAACGCATTACTTCGGGTGAAGGCACGGTACGTACCTTAATCTCGTATTATCTTACAAAAAGTATTAAGCGATCAATCACTTCATCACTTTATGAAACATCAGGCCATTAACTCTGGTAGCGGTTTTCCCCAGCAAAACAAATATTAAGAATTTCCTCTGTCCGTCTAAAAGTAATCGGCTTAAAATGTATATAAATCTTCTGACAATTTGTAGTCATGCTTCAGTGTTAAGTAATTGCCCTTGCGATAATTATCCTTTCTCTGCTGTTTCCAGAATGTCCTTTTCCATGTTACCTAGGTTTATCTATTTCTCTTCTTGATGGAGTCCTTCATAAACCATCCTTAGTAATACATTATCTTGCATTCTCATACCATATTACTTGTTTTTAACTCCAGTCTTTGTTGCTTATTCTATCTGCTTTTGATATTCTTTCAAATGTTTTCGAGAAATCCATCTTCACTGTCACGTCATTTATAGATGCGTAATTTCTGCACTATACAAAGCCTGTGCTTGTAAGAATAGTTATTGCTTTATATTGCCTTCTCAAAATATTGTCCCGTTAAATACATTACCTTTTTCTAAAACTTTTCTTCATTTCTGCCATCATTAGTGATTTTAACACCAAATTAATTACATATTTTTGCTAATTATCTCCTTCATATCCATATAATTAGATTTTTCAAAATTAGTAAACTAAGACCATACATTTTTAGTCATTTGCATATTGCAAAGTAGAAGTGATTCTGTCAGCAATATTTCTTTTTCCAGACCTTGAAATGGTTTGGAATAATGATGGACGTAAACTGCTTTCTTATCCTTTATAAATATGAAGTTATGTTAATATTAACTTTCTTATTATTGTTCCATCCAAACAACGTTTACAGAAAATGTTGGATTTTCCAAACTAAACATTTTATAATACCGATGCCTTTAAAATATTTTCTATTCAAGCTTAATGTGTTGGACTGTGTCATATCATTTATATATATCCAAGATGTCCCTTCCTAAAAACAAAAACACCCACAACGCTTAGTATGTTGTGCGGGATGGCAAACTGATCGGTTATCAAGCAGGAACCCCTGTTCGGAAGTGCACGGTTTAGGGGCTGGAGAGCTCGAAATCTGAGAACGAAAAGTTGTGACAATTTGTTAAGATTCGTTTTGGTATCTTAATACGGAAGGTACTTACACTTTAGCCATATTTGTACTGGGATGAACGACCTGAGCCTAATTACATTCCTGCGATACGCTACATTCCAGCACAGAGTCCTTAGTGCGCAACCTACTGCGTCACCTCTGTACTTTCTAGTACCTCTAGAGTAACGTTTTAACATCAGTGGGACACGTATATAGCTGCGGAAATGGCCGACATGAGCTCTAGCCCACTTTGATGTAAATATGTGGAATCACCTCAACGTCGCATATCCAAATCGATGGATGGGTGGAAGTGGACCAGATTTTCTTGAACTTAAATCACAAGCTGGTAGTTAAGCACTTTTGTTTTAAGCTGTGTTGTGCATATACACGCACGCACGCACGGGCGCGTGCTTCTCGCACAAACACATACCCACCTTTCCCCAAAAACGGTCTTTTGCCTTCAGTGGGCTTCAAAGTATGTATTTTCAGAAAAATCTGAATGTTGAATTTCTGTGTGGAATACAATATTCCTCTTACCTACTATAGGTGAGTGATAAAGTAAAACTCATAATTACTAATGACTTTGGAGTAGAGAGGTAAAATTGGGTATATGTCTTACCGAGGAAATTGGTATTTCTGTAGAGAATGACAGCTTTTATCTGCTCAGAGCCCGTGGTTTCTTTTGAAAATGTATGAGTTTGTTTTCTCCACGTTTTCCTTGAGCAGCTTTTACTGTAATCCTTTTTTCAGAAAACATTCGAGATAACTAAATTAATTATTAGTAATTAGAACCACCCCTAAATACTGCTGCAGGTCTTCTTTATTGTTTATAACATGGTTGATTATTTATGAAAATAATAGCTGCTGTTAAATGTTGATTGAAATATGGTGTAGTTAAGAAAATAATTCTATCTTACGCAATAACCTATATTATAGTAAAAAAGCAGATCAGCGAACTTAGAAAAGCATGTGTCTATATCCTATAAAAGTGTTATTCTCTATGATAAATAGGTTCTGGCATGTGTTATGAGCTTAGCAGGTTAATATTGGTGAGATAAGGTTTCTAACCTGCCCTTAAGCATCATCTTGATGCGCTGCTTTCTCCTCTGCAATGTTTACAGCTGGTTCTGCAAATACACAACTAACATCAGATCTGTAGAGATTACGTATAAGATAATTATGTGAACAATCACCACAAGAATATTCAGCATGAGGAACAACTTCCATACTGATAATCAAACTTGGGACCTCGGGAACGACACCCAGAGCATTGACCATCAAACCATGGAGCTGGCCAAAGTATGTTCACAGAGCAAGAAGAGTGTTTCCTTAAACTAAGGAAAGCTACAATTGGCTACACTGCTGCAAACATAATACTTTCTAGGCGTGGTGTGTGTTCTTCAAAATAATTACCAGCTTTCCACGCATGTTCCATCATCCAGCACAACAAAGACGTGTAAAAATTTCAGGTTTTAATCTGACCATAGAATCGCTACTACTTCTACATAAGAGGGATGTGAACTGAGCCGAAATAACTCGGTGGCGAGTTCATTAAACATGTCAAAGAGGCGTAATTAGTGGAGTAAATTGCAGTTCGTTCCACATCTATGATCAGATAATATTTAAAGCGTCCCTCCATGCTCCAGATGTATTTTGAAATACTTTTCATTCGCGATTATCTTTCATTCTCAGGCTGGGTAGCATTTATAGGCTACTTTATGCTGAGGAAATGCCCGTAATTTTCCACCCGAATTTTGTGTTCATCAGCTTATGCAAAAGAATGCTACATAATTAGTACTTCTTCATTATTTTAAAGCCGATACAATATGTTAATTACTCCCTCTTTTCCAGCATTTTGGAACAAAATTTACATTTTTATAAGCTTGTTAACAACTAAAGAATAATGAGAAATTAGGCAATATGCCGGGAAAATACTATAATATGGCCAGTCTTTCATGTACTATATAAATAAATGCTATAAATAATGTAGTCTACGTTTAACAACTGCCTTTCTATTTTTCTTATGCTTAGAATACTTGCTTTGGAGTATTAGAGGGTTCAGTTTCACAAAAATTACAACTTTCCTTCTGGTAATACTCTTACCATAATTTGAACGATTTATCAAATAATCAGCCCTTATAATAACGTTCATCAATGTAAAGCTCATTTTCGTTATGTAAAGGTCTGTTGATGGACACGTCGGTCTGGGTGGCTCAGTTGGTTAGACGCTGGCCAAGGTCGCGGGTTCATATCCAGCCCAGACCGATGGTTTTTAAATGTGCTTCAAAACGATAGCTTCATGTTAGCAGACTTACTGGCATGTAAAAGAACTCCTGTGGGACGAAATTCCGGCACACGGCGACGCTGATGTGATCCTGGAAACTGAGAGCGTCGTTATACAACAAAATAATTTAATTTGTAGATGTGCACAAAAATCATGGTTTATACACAAGTGGTTTCAATTCACCAAAGTCGAAAATTATAATTTGCATTTGTTGAGACATTCAATGAATAAAGTAAAGAAAATCACACAAATGAAATTTCTTATTATTACTCTTATTATTAGCATCTACTATTTCAGTAATTATATTGAGAAAGGAAGTTTTACTGGTTATAAGCAAGATATCTTCACTTAATCTCAAAAATAAGAAGAGTTAATCTCTGATGAGAAGAACTAAAAATGTTTTGGAGCTAATAAACGTAGAAAAGCTACTACAACAAATCCTCAGAATATAAAGAAAGAGAAAGCTATTCTATCACTTTTATTGGAGATGATGAATACGTCTAAAACTTTTCAAGCAACAATGGGTCTAATTTTCTGACGCTTGATCAACTCTTAAATGCATAATAAGAAAGGTCTAACAAGAAAACTGTATAACATTTTAAAGGGTTAATTTATGATTCCGAAAACATCGGTAGTGGTTAAGAAAGTTTACAAAGAAGAACTGGAAGTAATTAACATGATTTTATGCTATGTATTTATAGCATCCCAAGCGCTAACATAAGATAAGAACTTCAAATAGAGAGCAATTATCTAATAAACAACATACATTGATGAAAAGTTCAAAGAAAGATGCCTAAAAGATTTCAAATGTTATATGGCAACATCGGAAGACCGAGAAGATGGACTGAGTGGGTGAGACAGCAGGTGTAAAACTTAAACCTTGAAAGAAAGATGGTGACATCGACGACGACCAATATAATCAACAGTTATGGGATTAAATAGTTTTTTTCCAAGTTTATTTTTAAAACTATAAGATCACTCATTCCATATTGTTACGACTCTGAAGTTAGGGTGTGCAGAGCACTCACTTCTGTAACTTTAAACACTTCAGCAAATCTGGGTGGAACACTAAAGCCTCAGGCCTAACCTATATTAAGGTGCATCTTAATTAGTTGCAATTAGTTCGTCCGTGAACACACAAATGGCCCCTTCGACCCGTTTTCACAGACTTTAGTACAAAGCAACTGCATCTCTAGCTCTACATATGCCGAGCAGATGTCATTAGAGTCGTTCAGTCCAGTCTCCTGCCCTCATTATCAGTAGATGGCAGCGCATTCACTATTACCATCTATTTTCATGTTCACTATTGTTATAGATTTATTGTGGAACTCTGGGTCGAGTTATTAGATAACCATTGTGGTGTTCACCCTGGCAACTGAGAGAAACCAGAAAAAGAGCAAGCTAGTTTAGTCTAGTACCGGGATTTGAACGTAGGTCTTCACGTTACCAAGTGAGCCACTCCAGTTAGTAACATTATTGTTGACAGCATTATCATTTGCAAATTGTTTCCAATCAATAAACAGTATAAGCAATCCTTTGTAGTTCAAATGACCACTTTTCCTGAACACATAAAAGTACTTCAGAGAGAAAATCTACATTTGGAGTTTTCATACACGACTTGTTTTCTTAGAGCTTATACGACGATCGGTGGGAGAGGCCGAGTTGCTTCGTATCTCCACAATATGTTAATCAACTTATAACGGTCACACGCTGTGGTCATACGAACACTATTTGCACCATGAAAATTCATGAGTGTTTGGCTTATGCATTCACAGTGAAGATTATTTTCTAAGTATGCACATTAAGATAAAGATAATTAAATAGCCTCACTTTTCTGTAGTGAATTTCATTAGTTCTAGGAACACAAAGCTGAGATAACTGTAATTTTGTTTACGCTAGTAACAAGGTCCAATCATCACACTGTCGCGGTACATGCATCGTCACATGTTTTGCAATATGCGATCTTTATGAACAGCGAAGTTTTCGCTGCTCTGTTACCAAGAAAGTTACTTTCTCAGCGAATAATAATAATAATAATAATAATAATAATAATAATAATAATAATAATATATTATTATTAATTATTATTATTATCATTAATTATTATTAATTATTATTATTATTATTATTATTAATCATAATAAAATAATACTAATAATAAAATACGGTTTGTATTCGGGAGGCTCCGAGTTCAAATCCCGTCGACGGTACGCTCTTCGCAGTTTTCTCTGGTCGGTTGATTTCTCATCTACCACTATTTCCTTTCCGTCATTTTCTTTCTTTCCTACTCGTCTTCCAAGTGTGCTCCGGGTTTCTAGGCATAAGGCTGTGCGGATGCTTGCTCAAAGAAACAGGTACTCCCTGTGGACACCAGAGGGCTGCTTGTTCGAGGGGTCGTCTACCACTCTCTCTCTCTCTCTCTCTCTCTCTCTCTCTCTCTCTCTCTCTCTGGGCAGCTCCAAGATAGATCTTCGAGCCAGGAACTACTGGGACTTCCGCGCGTCCTTATGGTCTGTCTACGACCTGTAGCCTTGCTTTCCCTCCTTTGATCCCTTCCTCCTGGAGCTTGTTAGCTACAGTATATTTGTGTAGGTTGTTGTGTGCAAGGTGTCTTAGAGAAGGGGTTCTGACTCCTTCAGCTGCTGTGGTGCGGACCCCTAGCACTCGTGGTACTTCTGACGACATAGAAGTACGTCAGACCAAACTTTTCAGCCCCTCTGCATGCGAGCTGTTCGGATTGGGCTGGTCTCGACGGGGCAGTGGTTCCCCATACCCACGGAAGACTGCATACGTCTGAGCGCCTAGCTGCGTCCAGGAGGAGGTTGTGAGGCGCCTGAATGTCCTCCGGTGCTAAATTTCTAGAAAACCTAGTAAGGGGTTGACGCGCGAAAGTGGCCTATGCATTCCTGTTCACTCAGGAGCGAATGCTTTTTAGATTCGAGGTATTGCCCTAATAGAAAATATCCACGAAGGGGAGCGCTACTCGGTTGCTGGCTTTCCCTGGTGATAGAAGGAGAGCTTGGACTCTGGATAGAACTGCACTCTGTACTACTCCCTCCGTTTGTTTAACCTATACCCATGTAATAATAATTTATCTAACGATGTTAGCAAATACCGGAGAGTACCAGAGCTATCAGCACTGTAAATGTGCTGAAGTTTCGTTCTAAGGACGTTTATTACACCTTAACTATCCACTCCTGCTTTTTCAGTTGTTTTAAAAAGCAGCATTTAGAAATGACTATAATTTTAACTTCCAGGTGCGAAGGCATCGAACAGGGAGGACTCGAGATGCTAACCACGTCCCTCCCTCTAATACTGCACCCCACTCGTGACGTGAGGTGGAGGACATAGCAGTCGCGTGGAGTCGGGAGTTGCGCCGCGTAGTTCAGTTCTTCATAATTTTAATTTTGTACGGTACATCAGTACCACAAACTATTTCAACTTTATTCTATTCCGAAATTAGTTTAAATAGTAATTGGAGTTGTGTAATCCAGTTGGTGATTTAAATAATTTTCTGTATATTATCCGTACATGGTTTAATTGCTTGTGCAGAGCAACTTAACACACTGAATATACCATAACTATATTAAATTCGTTTCGTTGTAACGCTTCTGAAATGATTCTGTCCAAAATAAACACACATTAAATTGAACCTTCAAAAATATCAATATTTTCTCTTGAGCAAAACAATTTACGAATGATTGGCCAAATATGCGAATGAATTAGTACAATCAAGTAAACGTCTCAAGGAAATATTTAAGTAATTTTTATTTTCTCTACTATGTACTTACAGTAAGTAGAGGAAGTATTATATTCCATCTAAAATATTTTCAGACTCACTAAATAATAAATAAATAGATAAATAAATGAATGAATGAATAATTATTATTTAAGCTCAGCGTCTTCTACGAATGCGACACGAAGATTTAAAAAAGAAAAAAAGAATCAAAAATAAAGGAAGAAAGAAATCTTGCCCCAAATTACTCTTTACATGGAAAATGTTTTCAAAAATCTTATTTTCCCAAAAGATAACTCTGACGATTTTGGTTATAATATCATACTTTAAAATATTAATTCCATATATTGAAATTCATGGGAAGAGCCTTTGAAGTTTTCTTCATTCTGAATGACCTTTGCATAACTGTCAACCCGTAAGTGAAAGAGAAAAACAAAATCTTGTAGATCTCCTTATATCACACAGTTTATTTCAAATACAGTTTTCTGTGGAGTTAACCATTTCTGAGATAACCTTTGTTATTGGCTCTTTATTTTCGAACGCTTGTAATTTTCTCAAGTGAGAAGTATCTCCCCCCCCTCTCTCTCTCCCTCTCCCTCTCTCTCTCTCTCTCTCTCTCTCTCTCTCTCTCTCAGACGTGCAACGAAAACAAATTTCAAAGCCATTATATAGCGACCGCTCTTTCAAAATTTCACTATCGTATAAATCCTACTGCACTCCCTTAAAACTGTTGAATCTACTACTAGCTACACAGTAAAACAATATCTACAAATATTTATCCTGATTAACATAAAAGAGGTGGGGAAATAAGCGCTTCTAAGGACACTTTTACATAACCGAGCAAAATATCTTGATCTATTTTCCTTCACAGAATATGTATTATGCCATAAATCGTTACACTAGCAATGTCCATTCTGTCCACCTTGTTTATAAAACAAGTTAAGTTAGCCTCTGTTGCCTCTGTTTTATCATTTATGATGATTTCATAAGGCTTACTCAAACTGCTTCAAGTTTAAAGAAACGTTTTGTTTCCGAGATTCTCTGCCTATAAAATGGCATTGTATGATTGCTTACTTGGTAGCATTTAATGGCAATTGAATAGTCAAATATTATGTAAAACAAAATGATTTGATCAATTGAAACGCAAATTCACATTATGATAGGTATACGTAAATGAATTAGAAATTTGCACACAAAAAGCAATGATTTTACTTACAATTTCTAACAAACAATGTTTACTCCGACGTTGTTATTTAAGTTGCCAGCCTTGAATCCTCTGTAACGTTGCAAAATCTGCTATCATTAGCTGCCTTTGTAATCTGCCATGGTAAGAAAAATTATGACTTACCTAAAGGTATAATTTATAAAGAGAATTTGAAATTTTTGTTTTGTAAACTTTGATATAAATGAAAGAACCAGGAAAAACTGAGCTAACTCCAGTTTTATAAATTTTAAGGGACACAAATGTTTTTATTTAAATCCTTTCATGATCTAATAATTCCTGTAACACACTTTCTCTGAAAAATTACAAAATTTCAAGTAAGATTCTGTAAATATGAAATAATATTATTGCATAATTATTTAATCTCTTGTTCTACATGTTAAGAAGTTGAGTAGGAGCAGCTCGTTCTATGAAAGAAGGGGCTGAATCTATTAATTCAAAGCAGTATAATTTTTGCCCATTCTGAGAACTTCAAACAATAGGAACACTGTCTTAAAATTCATGGCGGCGCCGTGACCGAGCGGTTAGCACACTCGCCTACCACCTAGGCGGCCCGGGTTCGATCCCAGGGACCCGCATGTGGTATTCGTGATGGACGAAGCGGCGTCTGGGCGGGTTTTCTCCGGGTGCTCCGGTTTCCCCCGCCATCTCATTCCACCGGTGCTCCATCTTCATTACACGTGTCATCAGTGTCACCGCCTGCGGTGCGGTAGTAGTAATAGCGGGCGTTAAACACTACAACAACAACATGTCTTAAAATTCTTGTACTTCTGACCCACAAAATCTTTTCAAAACCTACAGTTTTGGTATTTCTCACGAGAGTTGGATAACAGGTCTAAGAATACCTATAAGGTAGAATTAAATATAGGTATTTGAAACTATATCTGTTAGTAAAAATAGAGAAAGTTTGGAAATTATCGTACTGTCATACACGTTGTCTTGAGTTTAACAAGCCTTGGGTGAGTTCTGTCTAGGTATGACGAGTTCTCTCACTGAATGGGTAACAAAGATATACTCGTACTTCTGCTTGTAGAAGGGCTTCAGGAATGCTGTGCATTGGTGAACATTTTTTAGATGTCGCCTCAACATTAAATGATGAATGCTATGACCGAGCTGATATAAACACCTCTATCCTGTCTTTTGAGACTTCTGTGTGAGATTTTTGGTTCATAAGTCCCTTGTTTTTATCACATTCCAAGTAAGAACGTCCTCTTATTGGACATGTTAGTTTCATTGTGTCAAATCCTCTCTTCTGTAACCAATTTAATGGACGAGATACCGATTTTCTCCAAAGCTCATTTACAGTACGACTAAGCTTGTTTTTCCTCACTTGTTATACTCGAAAATATTGGGCCTGTTTCGTGTTTTCATATACTGGTGGAAACTCAAAGAACGAAAAAATTGACTTATTTTTCTTTCCTGCGCCCTTCAAATTTGTTAAAGTAAATAGAAAGCCTCATAATACGTATTTACGATGGATCTAAAAATTAAATAAATATAGAGTTTTCATGTTGCTCTAATCAGGAAAATCAAAGCAACAGCTGTTCTAGAACAGCTGTTCTAGATACAATGTTTCCTAGTACATGTTGAGCTCTTGCTTCAAAAAGCAGGAATCTTTATTGAGATAATGTGAGTTAGTCACACTAAACCAGTGTAGCGGTCTGTAGTGTAATCTAATTTAACAAAAGAGAAGTGAACCATTGTTAAAAATTACTCTAAGGGAATGAGCAAGGCTTAAATAAAAAGGTTGAGAATCAGATAAGCACCAAGAAATATTACCCAAGTTACATACAGTTGATGTGTAAAGGACATGAAGGAGAAAAGGAGTGGAAGAGAAAAGCAATTAGTTTCTTATATCATCCGTGTTAGGTATTTGTTCCGCCACAGATAGAATAATTAAGGCTTTGCCCATTAATGTTGCATGCACATTGAATCTACATTAGGTGCGATGTCCTGTGAGCTTTTTCAGTCTTTCACACCTGAAGGCATATTCTCATTGCCTGCCAGGACTTATACTTACCGTTTTTGTCGTAGGCGATTTTGCTCAGA
Source organism: Tenodera sinensis (assembly GCA_030765045.1). NCBI lineage: Eukaryota > Metazoa > Arthropoda > Insecta > Mantodea > Mantidae > Tenodera > Tenodera sinensis. The sequence continues at coordinate 87,649,625 of CM060965.1, forward strand.
GCAAAGGCATTCTTGCTTTAACTAAAACATTTTGGGATATTATGATCTTCCTAATAGCAAAACTATTTTTGCTTGTAGTATCTGAGCTGTGCCATCTGAAGAAGATGTGAATTTGGGCTACTAGGAGCAATTCTTTATGTACTAAGTGAATATACCAGCTGCAGACTTTATAGGCAGCAAGAAGAAACCGCGAGTGGTTTGCTATGGACTGCGAGGTTCTGGGAGAAAGAACATACTGACTCTTTGCTACTTCAATATTGGATAGATTTGAAGATCCTATCTCAGATAAGGGAGTTCTAGAGGTTATAAGCTCCAACAAATTTGTTCACCTATGATAGGAAGTAGAAATAGCACAAAAAGTATTTAGGTAGAAATACGAGCGTCCTCTCTTGTATCCCCAAGTATACTCGTACCACCACAATAACCTCCACCAGCACCAACCCGCCACCCTCACTACCACCACTAATTTTTCTCAGAGGCCTCATCAGGCCTGAGGTTCTTTTATGTGCCGCAAATCTACGACACGGGACTACCGGCTTTACTTCTCTTCGAAGGAAGTCATGCTAAGAATTTTTACGCCCGAAAAAAATACATCGCCCTCCGCGGGTTTGAGCGGGGCACTTCGGGAACTAAAGCTAGCATGTTACCTCTAAACAGTGGAGGACGACGCTACACATGAAAAATGTGAAGATTCATAACATAAATCTTACCTCTTACGCTCGATTTGATTTAAAAAAAAAAAAAAAAAAAAAAAAAAAAAAAAAAAACCTGATGTTACTTTCACAGACTTTTTTTCTACTCACTATCTTATTGCGGCTTGTAAAAGCTAATCTTAAGAAAGCTTATTGTCATAAATAGTTTCATTATACATTTCCTTGTAGGCACAAGGGGGGTAGAGGAATTCGAATCGACAATAATCAGATGCTTTAAAGCTGGACGCTCTAAGTTGCCCTTAAGGACACTTGGTAGACAAAGAGCAACAATTTCCATGCTGAACTTAAATGAAATATATATTAAGGTTTCTTGAAAATTATACATGCTGTCATAATGAAAATTTTACCACTTATAAAACAACCTCTTCTGATTCAGAAACTATAGTTAAATCATAACTTAGGTTAGTAATTGCTAACATGTTCATATTTCAATAAACGAGAAAATTTGCAAAATTGTTCGCATATTCTCTTCTAAATAATTAAAGTGAGACACTTCAGACTTTGCAGTCGCTTTACAGATATGTCATTTTACATAACTTGTGAAAATGTAAGACCTTTTAACCAAAAATGGCAATTTTGAAAGATTATGCAATTATGTAAACCTTACTTTTAAGATTATTTGAGGTATTTATAACAAAGTTAATGTTAACTTCCACCGGCTGTTTAGAGCAATACATTTTGCATAGCACAAAAAGTATCACAGCTCTGTGATAGTTTTTTTTTTTTTTTTTTTTTTTTTAATAAATGGGCATCTAAAGTTTAAAAAGAGCAAGTTGCGGTAAATGGCAAAATCAAATACTCAGGGAACTGGCAGCCATATTCAAATCTCGATTTAAATCCCCATTTTAGTGCCCTTAAATGCCTTAAGCACATATAAACCTTATATGGACATATTCTACGAACTACATACATACAATTATATATAAAACCAAAAATATATCTTTTGAACCATTTTTCTTTACCAAGTTTCCTTAACGTTCCATTCTCTATTCAGGACATTGCGAGAAACAACTAAATAGTGCCATCAATTTAAAAACATCTGATATATTGCATTTGCATGACTTTCTATATTCACTCTTCTGTAATACAATCATATAAAAGTTATAGTTGTATCTGCCACTTGTTATGGAGATAAACCATTATTACATGTTTACGCATTTTGTTCCGGGTATACAAATTCATTATCGCTGATTCACCTAATGGTGATTAACTTTGAAGCCCACAACTGTAAGTCCCATTGGAGCATGTTATCTCAAATTTAATTTGAGAATACCTAAGAGGGAAAAATGCGAGTCATTTGGGGAATTTAAGACCTTAGTGTTGCTCAGTTTGGTTGGAGCAACGTCACAAAACTTCGATGATCCGTAGTTCAAATCCCTGTTATGGAATTGAATTTTTCAGTCTATTTTCCTTTCCTACCCTACCTAAGGGCCACATGTGTGGAACAGTGACCATCGATTCACCTAATAAGGGTCATCTATGAAGTCAAAGACTTAAAGTGAGTGCAACATTGCAAGTATTCATTGGGGTATATTCCCTTAAAAATTGATAACAGTTGCTGTATTGGGAAAACTACAATTAATTGCGGAATTTAATGTCTTCCCGGCGTGTCCACGAAAGTCGAAGATCCGTACTTCAAATCCTGGCTATGATATGGGAATTTTCAGTGTATCTTCCCTGTGTGAATGAAGAATTAATTATTATTGACTGGCTATGTTTGAGAGTTCTCAATGTCAGAGTTTCTAGATTGGGTTTTGTGTGTGCAACGTCACAAGACATTTCTAATACTCTAAGACTGCAGGGTGACAATGATACTAATGTATTTTTTAAACTTCCACCTTTACACCACAGAACTTTTACACTAGCTCAGCCCGTCCTAAGGTATTCATTATCTTTTAAGAGGTTGAATCAGGACTGAAAATAATAAAATAATAATTATGCATTATCTCCTTGTGGAAGTTTGGGGTATTCTCATAAATTTGCGATTCTCTGTAGAATCATTCGATTCTTATTAATTATTATTAATTATTATTATTAATTATTATTATTAATTATTATTATTAATTATTATTAATTATTATTAATTATTATTAATTATTATTAATTATTATTAATTATTATTAATTATTATTAATTATTATTAATTATTATTAATTATTATTAATTATTATTAATTATTATTTATTATTATTATTATTATTATTATTATTATTATTATTATTATTATTATTATTATTATTATTATTATTATTATTAGGCACGCTTGTCGTTGACAAGTTATCTACAATTCGAATGCATTTCAAATGTAATTATATAAAATTGGTGTTAGCAATTAGTTTTAATTAAGTAATTTTATTGTTCATCTCTTGACAGTAACTTTTGGTCATACCTTTGTAAACCGCGCCGAGAGCATGCTGTGCTTATCTGCAACACACGGCGTTTTTGCAAAGATATGTTAATGATATGACACAACTTGGGAAAATAATGAGTAAATTAAGAATGTAACCTTCGAAGCATACAAAAACATGGTGTAGTTTTCTATTGCACTTTATGCACCTCGCTCATCACGTTAATTGAGATAGTAAGGTTAAAAAAGTAAATAATTGTTTTAAGACTTAACTACTCTACTGTTTTTCTCAAATTTGCTTTGTGATAACTTAACAACCCTAGCGTAACTAATTATTTTACTAGTATTGTCTCTATTTTGCTTCTAATGATCATGTTATTCTTGTATATCCTTTTGAAACATGTAGCTTACAAAATTAGTGCAAACATCTGCTTGCTCCCACGTGGCTTCTAGTGTCGGCCTCTACAATAAAGGAGAATCTTAGTGGTGAACTATCTGCCCTAATCTGTTGCATTTAAAGGCACACATACGCTGAGAAAACAACCTATTCGTGAAGGGGCCATAATCGATAGTACAGAAATGTGATATATCAACCAGTAGTGAGGGAACAACATGCCTCAACCCACATTTGGATGAGGAGGGACGATATAGCAGTTTTTCTTGTTGCCGAGACCAGTGGTCAGTTCACTACATTTGGGCCAACAGTAACTTCTTTTGTATTATTTGTCCTTCCAAACGTTTAAGTTTTTTCATATATGGTGTGCAATACATTTTATGGAATTTGAGTAGGCATTCATTTTATACATAAATAAGTCCTTCTATATGAAAGTGGCATCTGGAGAATTTTTCTAAGATCCCATTGTGGATGCGAACGTATACGAAACGAGGAGTAAGGTGGTGCTGGGTTTGCATTGAGGGAAAGCATTCTCAAAAGGGGTTTTCTTTTTACATGTCTGCGATAGGACCCCAGCTTATAAAGTGCCTACGTTCTTTGATTTGAGTAAACGCCATAAACATGCTTCTTCATTTGGCATTTTGTATTTTCTAAGTCCAGGAGAAAGCTCAGGGTTAAAATATTGATAAGATTACCATAGTTTGGGATCTCAACAGGAGAATGCGTTGAAATACGTAATCTGAGCAAATACGAATCCAATAAAATAGAATTAGATTGAAAAATGCAATGCCATGACCGGCATTTGAACCATAGATCTGGTTTCCGTCAGATTGCTCTAACCAAATGAGCTTCCATTACAACTTACTGGCATGACATTACACATGGCTTGTGTGGTGTGGAAGAAAAACAGTTATCATTAATTGACCTAATGGTTGCTTAAACCGTGGAGCCTATGGCATAAGTACTCAACTGTATGTCGCCATTGAAATTTTCAGTCTGACTTCACCTTTTCAACCTTGTTCTACACATGGCTTGTGTGAGACAAGAAAAAAGTGATTTATTATGAATCCAATAAATAATTTGTCTGCAAACAATAATGAAATGAAAACTTGGGAAATTTCGAGGCCGCGGCGGGAATTCGAATAATATCCAAGCAAGAGATTATTCGACAGGTGGAAGACACTGAATTAACAGGAAACAGGCAAGGACAATTAAATTTTATATCGGTGTAAGAAGAAAATAGGTTTCAAAGATCCAACATATTTGGTTTTATTACATACACATACTGAAATATTATTACCAGAATATTTAAAATGAAGCCTAAATAAAATTACATGCCTCAGTGGCTTTTGGACATGAGCATTTCGATATGTAATAGATATGTAAGGTATATTTTAATCCATCGAAATATTTCCATTAATACATAGAAAGAAAAGCCTTGATGCACTTTGTTTTGCCATTTCTCTTCTTCGAAGAGCCAAAGAAAGGCTGGGCATTTGGGTCATCGGATGATTCATCAAGCTCAACGCTATCATCTCAGTATTAGAGCCACTCTAATGTGGCAGAATGGAATTTGCTAGTGTAGATCTGAAGAGATTGGAGGGGAAAAGAGGCTTTGTGTGAAATTCATTCTATTTTTAATCGGTTCTTCATATCAGAGGACACCGGACGGAAGTGAACATGTTCCATCTTTAATGCCATCAGGAAAAGAGACAGCTCTTCCGACAGAGACAACTAACGAGAATGCACGAGTTAATGATCGTGTCGGCCAGCAATAACAACGAACCATGATTTTAACGTATTTGTCGCGTCACAAAAAAACGAGTGGGAGGATGAAGAGGAGTGTGGATGTGACACGCAATGTCAGAAAATAATAAAATAAATCCGTACCGCCCAACTAATAAAAACCGACTGTTCAAGGTCCGGTAACTGGTAATGATGATAACAATGTTCGCTAACAATGGGAAGATGACATACGACACATCCGTTCGTTCGATGGCGTCCGTGGCGTTGTTACGCCCGGCTACCGCTAGATGTCATTACGTGTTCACCGCACCGTGAGAAGACTTCTCGAGTCAAATGACTGAGTGGTTTTCACGCAAACCCATGTCAGGGGCGAAAGAAGCAGAATATAATCATAATAATGGAAGCTTGGGAAGCAGATGACAATCACTGATGTTTGCTCACCTGCTTCTGAAGTTTTGATATTGCAGACAGGTTTTTCAAAGGATAATGAGCATTGTTTAAGAATAATCATTACTCTTCCACGGGACAAAAAGCATGCAATGGCTCAGCAGAGGATGTTCCTTATTGTGGTGCCCTCTAACGTAACAAAAATTGTTTCATATGCAGGCCTTTGTAGGGTGTAAAGTGACACAGGCGAATATTTCTTAAATGAATAGAAAAAATAAGCCCAAGAATTCCAAATTTTATTGGAGTAAGAGACCTTTCAAACTGTAATATGGAAAATGTTTCCATATATTTCTGTAGCACAGGGAGGGAGGCCCCTCAGGCACCCCTGATACCTATTTATATTGCAGTTCCTTTTAACAAACCAAGAAAAGTTTGCTAATATCTTCTTTTTTGTGTAAAATGAGTTGAGCTGTTATAGGGTGTTTTTGCTGAAGTATACAGTCCATATATACACATAGTAATGTCACATTTTAGGTAGTGAGGCAGGTATCTCCACTTTCTCTAAGTGCGTGTCTCTAAGTATACTGATTCCTACATAGTGACGTAGTCACAATTGTTCACTTGTTTCAATTTAGGTTTCTAGAAACAAGTGTATTTATAAACTTCGTCATAATACAAAATCAGGGTTTCTTCGTACACTAGCAAATGTATCTACAACTTCATCAGACACATGAAAATGAACTGATTGCAAGTCAAATCCAGATGGTTTGCTTCTCAAGTATATATTTTATTGTTTTAGTATAGAAAAAGTTATTTCTGCAGAGGTAGTGAAAAATGGCAAAATGGTTAATATCTTGAGAAGAATAGACAACCAAAGAAGTAATATCTGTAGTTCCCCTTCTCTTTAGAGTACCTAAAGGATTATTGAAATTTGGTTGAACTTTTCACAAAATTAAAGGCATACGTTTTATGTTAAAAAACACTTTGAACCTTTAGCTTCAATCATACGCTGATGCTTTCCTCTAAAGCTCTTTAAAGCTTCAACACGTGAACGTTCAAATGCTCATGAACACAAGGCATATTTGTTTATATTTATTTTTATTGTTATATTTTACGCCTTAAAATGTTCCAATCTAAGTATTTTGTAACGAATTTTGGCACAAACTGAGAGGGACGGAATACACAGTTCTTGTTACATTTTTAAGTTGATAAGTGATGACACAATTCGCTCTACTGGGGACAAATCGTTACAAAGTATATAACTCAAGGTTTAAACACTTATTCTGAGTGTTTCATACCAGTATAAAAGGTCTATACGACTGTTTCATATACTAGTATATAAATGATATTTTAGTATTTTTATTTTTTCAAAATTAATTTTCCATGCATCGTATGGAAATACTTGACTAATTAGCACAATGAAAATAAACTATGTTTTCCATAGGAACATTAAATTAATCTGCATTAAGTGTAAAACACACAGTAGAAGAACATATGTGACAACATTATGTAGATAAAAACTGCAATGACTGAATTCCTGAAGGAATACTTCCCTCTTGTGTTGATTTTAATTCAAATGTTTGCTTGTTTGTTGTTGTTTTTCTAAATTGATTACAACTCGCGTTTCGCCATAGAACATATGACGTGAGAATTTACAGTAATATCTACATTAAGAGTAAACTTTTAATCTTGCATTGTACAGATGCGTCTGAGGAAGGTAACAATCTTCACGGTGTTGAAGTGGTAGGCATAGGAGCTGTCCGTTATACTCTTGGTTGACATCTCGTGAATTTTGTGCATTGTGCTAACAGGACAATTGTTCATCTTGTGCAGGTATGACTTGAAAAAGCCGTGGTTACTCAGGGACTGACTAGATGTGTATAATAAGGAAAGCCTGTGATGCAGCTATATTGGCTATAATCATACTCTGGATTTCCTGTTCGGAACTGATGTGGGTTCAATTCCAAGTAATTGAAACGTTTGTGATTGATTTTATTATCAGAATTTTTAATGCTATTGAAACGGAAAAGAAGAAATTTCGGGAGGGGTGAAGGCCCCGTTGTCCGACTCCCCTTTCTCTGTGATCATAGTGTTCCATTTGTATAATCCTAACATTAAGCAATGAAGCAAACTGGTATTTTTTCCCTTGTTGAGGAGTAGAGATTTCTGTCCCCCCACCCCACCACCCTTCCACCTCATTCCCTCCTCAAGCGTAAAGAATCGCTTTGGAAACATACTCATTAAACTGTTATAAGCTAAACACACTATAAGTTATAACCGATTAAAATAAACATAGTTCCTGGATGTAATGTTAAAAACGGGCTGGTTCCACATTACATAACCTGCAAAAGGTTATAGAATCATAAACCGATGTTGTTCTGGCAGCTATTGTGCATTCTTGTGTCCTAGAATGTGTGCTGTCATTATGATCGATTCCAGGATGCATGTTTTATGTGAAATAATTACCGAGAACATATAATTAGGCCAGGTGCTATGCACGGTGGGTGCGAGATGAAGCGTAGCGTTACGCCGTAACGACTTGGCATTTGCTACAAAGAGAAATATCATTGGATCGCCAGTAGTTTAATGAAGTAATGCACAACAAGCTTATTAGTGTGACTAGTATCATCATGACCTTAAAATTAGAGAAATGTACTGAAATGCGTTTATGATGCTTGAAATGCCAAATAAATATACCGAAAGGTTAGAAATTGCCGGCTTCTGGCGTATGTATGGAGAATTCTTGAACGCAGCGCAGTTCTATTAATGCCCGAAAGGTGTCTCAGCAGATGTTTTACTACGTGTAAATGACACGTTGAATGAAATGAATTATTTTAGTGTAAATTAGCCCAAAATATGAAGTCAGCTACACAGCTTGCCCGTGCAGCAAGTTGTTTACCCAGTCTTCAGAAATACTTCATCTGACCAGGGAATATTAGTTCCATACAGTAGACGTTTCTCTTTCCCAATTTGTCATGAATTGTTTTCTCCATTTTGAAAACAAACGAGCTAAACTCAGGAGAAATTATAAAAATACTCGCTAACTCTGGCCGACGCTGAAACTAAAATATGAATTCAATTAAATTATTGTTATTAATTTCATAACTTCTAGAAACTTAGCTGGGATTTCCCATACTGTAGGGAATTTAAATAGCAACGAACTTTAACCATACCAAAAATAGTAGAGTATTGAAATTGTAAAATATTACGCTAAAATAAGTTACTATACACACCAGTTTTAACCTATTGCCAAATAATAAAAACAAATGCTGTAAGACCGTCTACTTCCCCTCCTCTGCTTCTTCGTCTTCGTCTTCTTCGTCTTCGTCTTCGTCTTCTTCGTCTTCGTCTTCTTCGTCGTCGTCTTCTTCTTCGTCGTCGTCTTCTTCGTCGTCGTCTTCTTCGTCGTCTTCTTCGTCGTCGTCTTCTTCGTCGTCGTCTTCTTCGTCGTCTTCTTCTTCGTCGTCGTCTTCCTCTTCTTCTTCTTCGTCGTCTTCCTCTTCTTCTTCGTCTTCGTCGTCGTCTTCCTCTTCTTCTTCGTCGTCGTCTTCCTCTTCTTCTTCGCCGTCTACCTCTTCTTCTTCCCCCTCTTCTTCCTCCTCTTCTTCCTCCTCTTCTTCCTCCTCTTCTTCCTCCTCTTCTTCCTCCTCTTCTTCCTCCTCTTCTTCCTCCTCTTCTTCCTCCTCTTCTTCTTCCTCTTCCTCCTCCTCTTCTTCCTCCTCTTCTTCCTCCTCTTCTTCCTTCTCCTCTTCCTCCTCCTCTTCCTCCTCTTCTTCTTCTTCTTCTTCATGTTGTATTGTATATACCTAATACCTTTCCTTTTTCTTTTTTACTTATTCTACTAATTACCTATGATAAGTAGAGGAACTGTTATATTACTTCACTCAAAAATTGGAAACCGTGATTTCCCTGGAAATCCGGGGTTTGAGACTCCCTGAATGAAGAAAAGTTAAAATGGCCGTATGTGTGTATGTGTGTGTGCGTGTGTGTGCGCGCGCGTGACATGAACAACATAGGTTAAAATTCAAAAGTCGGTATTTAAGCTCAGCATCTTAGAAGGATGCTGCACGAAGATTTTAAAGAAAATCCTTCATCCTGAACTAAACATGAAAAAAATGTGTTGTTTCCAATTTTCTCAAAAACGACTAATTAAAGTACCATACATTTAAGATATTTCCATGAATATCATTATGTATGGCTTGCATTTTCTGTGAATAGCCAAGGAAGTCATTTTCAATATGAATAAATGATTATACTTATCTGGTGAACTGTAAAAGATAGATACTATTAATTAAACTACTATTCTGGCAAAACTAAGTGGAACAGATTTAGAATCTCTACATATGGTTAGATCAAAGATAGTAAACAGGAAAAGAGTTATTCATATTAATGTTAATTTAATTTTAGTTACTTTGTTTACTATACAAAAAAATCTATCGTGAAAATAAACAATTTATGTGAAATGCATTAAGGATTATGGTAAATGGATTAACCATTTCCGAGATATTTTTCTATTGGTACGAATGTTTAAACGCGCAGGTATACATTTTTAAAGTGGTAATGCACTATCCGTTTTTCTTTCTTTTTTTTTTTTTCGATGTTTATGTTGATTTAGCCTTTTGATCCCTCTTATACCTGCAATGGAATGTATAAATGTGTAATAAAAGTTTGTGTTAAGTAACTTGAAGTGGAAGTAGTTAAAAAAGAACATTTTGCAGAGGAGTTCTTACAGTGTGTGTGTGTGTGTGTGTGTGTGTGTGTGTGTGTGTGTGTGTGTGTGTGTGTGTGTGTGTGTGTGTGTGTGCGCGCGCGCGCATCTATCGCTGAACAGCATAACTGAAAAACGAAAATGGTTCAATGTCATTAATGTCATTTGAGTCTACTGCATTTCTTTATTCCCCTTGCACCTATCTATAACGGAGTATGATATAGAAACCACTTACGAAATTTTTGTCTTAATTACCAAAAGTATACAGATGCGAAAGCTTATTCATGGATAATTTGTACCAGAATGGACAGAGAAAATCATGTAACTGTAAATAGTTTTTATCTTACAAAAGTGTATCCTACACTTGGAAGTATGTTGCATATTAATATATTATACCTACTCAGCGTATTTCTTTTAATACCATACGTTTTTTCGTTCTCTACTCTATAGTGGAAACCTAACATTGTTTTCCGGCCAAAACTCCGATGTCGAGATTCCACCGGACACGTGTTTTAACCTCCCCTGAATCCAAAAGGAAAAGCGTTTTTATAAAATGGACTTGTATGTTTGTGTTTGCGATATGCTTTTATCCCAGCCCCAAACAATTCTTTGCATGGAAATATTCCGATATTTTTAGGTGCTTAAAATGGCGATTTGGTCATTAATAGCGATTTTAATGTGAAAAATGCATTGTATATCTTTAATTTCCTACAAATAACCTTCAAACTCATCTTTATTCTGAATAACTTTTGTATAATTGGTAAACTATAAAAGATAAACAAAATCTTACAACACAGAAATGTGGATCTTCTTTAACATTATTCATGTAGAACATAATTTGTTATAGCCTTCACAACTTCCAAATGTGTCTTGTTACTGGTTTGAATTGATACCAAACTTATACTTTTACGAAATTGGAATTCGTATTTCGGAGCGAAATTTAAAGCCATCACATAGTGAATCGCTTTTTAAAAGCTCACCATCGTTTAGCCTTGTACATTTGTCTTATACCTTCAACTAAATGTGAAAATCTGCTACAAAATTGTATCTACAGTAAAAAGACGTAGATAAAAGATTAAAATGTGAGAAAAGTTTGTAGAATTTACGAATATCTCAAGGTTTTCCATTTCGTTTAGGATGAACGGTTGCTATTATAATTCAGTGATTAAAGCAATTTGCCGTAGCATCCTGGATTTTTATTGAAAATAATGGGGGACTTGCCTCCGTTAATGTGAATTGAACAAAACAGACACATGTTGCAGAAAAATTGGACGTGGTTCACTCTTGCATCCCATTCAGGATCTTCCGTAACGGGAGCATCTTACTAGCAAATTCCAACAACGGAACCGGCGACGTGCGACGACGGAATTACGGAAAGGGGTGGGGGTTGTGCGAACACAAGACGTGAACGAAGACAATCCATGTTTTGCCTGACTGAATCAAAATCAATGAATAGAATAAGGAAATACTAGTGTTGGGAAAGGGGAGTAGGCACCTAGCGCGACAAATTCTGCAGCGGCATCTTCGGGAGAAGTTTGAGCTAATCAGAACACTCCCGTTCCCTTGTTTCTTGTACAGGGTCGCACTAGCTTCGTCACTTGATCGGCTTCACCGTTATTATTGTATCGGAAATTAGCAAGCCTCGCATTGTAAAGGCAAGGCGAAGTCCTACAACTTCATCCTCTTCGGCATTATGCAGCTGTCTTCAAACAGGACTTCTTTTACACCAGTTCGCATCATACGATTTATTTGCTTCCTCCATAAAACATTTAACACATATTTATTTTTATTAAATGTTCACGGTTAAATCCATTTGTAATTGTTATAGCAGCAATTAGAAAAGACGTGCTAGAAGATTAAATGTAGACTATTCTAATTTTAAAATGAAACAAATTAGATAAACTGTTAAACTTATATTACAGAAAATTTTTATTTTTGAAGACATACACTTTGTAGCGTCGTAAAAGAAAACAAATCAATTGTCTCAAATCAATATGATAACATATTTACACCTCATGAGATTATTTAACAATTTACGTTTTGTATCCTTTTAAATGATAAAAAGATGAACTTTAAGTCATTATTTAAACTAATAAATAATTTAAGTAATACCGTTTCGTAAATACATTGTGTTTTGCTTTATTTGGAGACCGTAAATTATATAAAATATTTTTTTTCTCAATTATATATGACACAATTTAAATCTAACACATAGAAGACAAACTGATGTGCTTAAATTCCAGTACAAATAATGAGGGCACAAATCATTTCTTTGCCACGAGAGGTTTCTTTGACGATCTCATCAAAGAATAACATTTGTGATACTGGAATTACTGACAAGTAAGATTAATGCCTTATAAATGATAGTAAGACAGATAAATAATCGCAATAAATAACTTTCGAATACCAAAATCAATGTACAGTGCAAGAGACGAGGGTTACGAATTTGTCATGGGAAAAGCAAGTTAGCAACTTCCTTGTTGAGGAAAAGGCAATTAGTATAAGTCAGTATAGCTGAGACAATTAAATTTCAGTGAACACATGAGCGCATTCAGTAAGAAATCCATGAGCTCAACGTTTGAATAAGCAGGAAGCTGCAAATGCACGTAGACAAAGTTCTGAAAATTAGAATGGGTAACGAATTTTTTTTAACTCAGTAGAGCCTCAGAGCCCAATAAGAAATACAATTTGGCAACATAAGTGCATGTGGAAGTGTTGATAGGAAGTATTGATATTGTCGGGATTTAAGTTGATAAAAGAGCGTTTATTTCTAAAAGTTGCGTCTTTTCCTTCGTGTTTTACAGTCTTAACATAGTGTTTATTTTATTTAATCCAATACTCTAGACTTGTGGACCATTTGCCTTTAGTCTTCTGGCTTCCTAATAGAGTTCTCAAATGTGCGAAGGTCATGGGATTGTCATTCTTAACATAGTGTTTAATGTGAACAAATTATCGGCAGTCCTGGAGCTTAAAGACCGTGTCCGGATTAAGCATACGTAGTGATTTTACAATTTCAAAAACTCATGACAACTTACGCTTTTTAGATATTATTATTACGGAATGTTATTTTAAACAGTAACATATTGATACGTCAGAATCACTATCAGAAGTTGGAAGATATAATTCTTCTCTAAACACAGTTTCTCGTGTAAAATTTTGAAACAGTTCAGTTTTATATCCAGCATTCTGTAGCTTATTTCAAATAGCTCTTACTAACTATACTAAAATGTATATATCGGTCAACTAACTGGCGCTGACTACCTCATCAATATTTATGAGATACACGCTCAAATTGCATTCACAACTTTTGTACAATCACTTATGGAGTTTAATGGTAATAAGTAATGTTAGTGCGTGCATATAAAGAATTGTAAATTTAAGCTTATTTTTCTTCCGTCCTTTCTCTATGGAACGGAAAGTGAACAGGTTCGTGCCTTACCAAAAGGGTTCAAATGTTACTGACCGGTGTCCAATTAGAAGATATTGTTTGGAATCTTAGAAGCTACGAAAAGCAGCGATTTCTGAACATATTACACCTAAGGTCAGAATTCCGACCGGTGCTGACCAAATCAATTTCCGTAGACTGCATGATAGCCTAGTTCTGCCGTGTGAATGTGGATGTAGAATCAGTGGTGAATTTATCTCCACACATTATTCGGGGAGTTACGACGCATTCATGTAGTCATGATTATTACAAACAAAACTTTCCAATATTTGATTACTTTGGAATAGGTCAATACGATCAGCCGTCACTGAGTGAGTGAGTGAGTGAGTGAGTGAGTGAGTGACTGAGTGAGTGAGTGAGTGAGTGAGTGAGTGAGTGAATGTGTGAGTGACTGTTATGAATGACTACAAACACTAAACGAAATAGGTGGGCTAAAGCAGCAGTGTGACGTTATTAGATCGTAAGAGGAGCTCGTCAGTCAGGTTGTTGGATAATGATCTATCAGATCTGTCGTGCCGCGTATTGAATAATTTTGCTGATTAAGTAACACATTGCCAATCCAAGAAGCAATCCATATGAACGTCCAAAGCCCAACAAACACCAGAGCTATTTAAACTTGAATGAATATATTTGTTTTATTCTGATAAAGCCCTATAGTGCTTTTCAAATGGGAAGGGTTCTGATCTGCAGCCAATGAGATACGTTTACATGCACAGCATTGCAAGCTCATTACCCCCACTCTTCATATTTCTTGGCACGCGTCAAGCCCCACTTAAGGGGAAAGCAATATGACAACACAGCAGGACACCGTTTGGTTGCCGGCCTGGAGATGCTCCATTTAAAAAGCACAGTAGTTTAAAGTAAACCGTAGCAGAACTTTAAAAAAGAGGAAACAGAAAAAAATATCAGATGTGGCACTCGCATTACCTTCGCCACTCACACTTGTGCAAACTATTCTTAAAAACCTTCTTTTTCAATCCACTTCATGTTAATCTAGATAAATCGTTGTAGAAATGTTATAATGAATAGCTCCTCAAAGGTAGAATATAGTAGGAGAATGCAGTAGCCTTAATCAACAGTAAAAAGTTCTTTTAGGAGGTAGTCGCTACGTAAGAGCTTTGGCATTTCATTCTCTTTGCATGGACACGGCATAGCCATAAAAGTGTATTTGACATAAATTGTGTACTTAAACGAAGTCTACATAGTAAGATTTTGTCTTTATCCTAGGCTTTACCAACTAGGCAAAGTTCGTACAGAATGAAAAGGACTTCAAGGCGATTCCCAGATAATTCAACATGCACTTTTATTTGACATGACAATCTAACTAAAGTAATGTATGTGTGCAACTTGGAAAATGAGTAACAAGATATCTCATTTAACACTCAATAAGAGTAATGTTTTGTATGTTTAAAAACTCTAATTTGTGTGACTTTGAACATTGTGGAAATACTTCATTATAATGAAAATACTCCATACGACGCAATTTAAAAATAGGTTCTCATATCCAAAATTCAAGTTTTACAGAAATGCGTTTGCAGAAATATTTATACACCATATTTTATATTAACCGCTAATTATTGTAGAAAAATATCACTTTTGTGTTCACGAAATTCTAGATTTCTGAAAAGTTAATTTATTTCCCAGAACTTGAGCATAGTTTAAAGGAGTACATGCAATTGTCTTTAATTTCCTTCGAGAGGCAGCATACAGTTTTAAACAAATTAGTAAAAAAATTCCATCATGTGAAGTTTTCGATTATGGAAAAATACCCTTATTGTCCATTAAGGTTTACTTTAATTGACAGTTTAAGTGTTTTTACAAGAGGAAAAACTATATGTTTATTTAAAATTTAAAATTCGTATCATTTTACTAAAAGAAAACTTTTTTTTTTTAAGTTTTTAACAATTTCTGGTCACATTTTGTAATTGTTTTTATATTTTTAACCAGGAATTCTCAAAAAGTATGTTTATTTAAGTCCATTATTCAAAATTTTAGGACGAATACAATGTTTCCTCTTTATTCTCTATAGGTGGTGGAGAAAGTAAAATTTGTGCGAGAAACAAAAAGGAGTTGATTACTCTCTTGAACCAAGGTGCCAATCTTGCTAAGAATTACTAATAATTACAAATAAGTAAACACCAGTTTCATGCGCATGTTGATTATTCAAATTGACCATTCCGCCACTGAAAGAAGCTTCCAAAATAATGTGTGTGCCTGCGCGAAAGCCCGTTGTATTGTTCCCATTATTAACTCAGTTTAGCAAGGGAGCTCTTGCTTGTTCACTGGAGACGAAGAAGAGGCGCTGGCTGATGAGTTGCAACGTAGGCAAAACCAATGTTGTATGTGTTCTAAACGACAATTCCTGCCTGCTTAGGCATCCTCTGTGTCATACGCTACGGCACTTGTTTCTGTCACGGAAAGAAAGTACAGTTGATGAGAGAATCGCTTTTACCTTTCACCTCCCCCATTTAACTGAAATCGTAGCCAACTTGTCGTTATCTGCAATTTTGATATAATTACATCAAGTCAAACTTTACTGCGTGAGATCACATGAAACTTTTCCGCGCGAGCATCATTGCCAAGTTCTCTAATAATTAGTGAACTACGGCGTATTTTAATGCCAGTTAACATATTGATAGTAAACTTTACCAAATGATTATATTAATCCTAAAGTGAAATTCTGTGAAACTAAACGAATTTGAAGTCATACCAACCATAGTATTTGCATTTGACAGAGGTAGTAATGCTTTGAATACTTGCACATATTACATGAACCCTGAACTTCCAGCTTTATTATTGAATCCTAACTTCAACACGGTTGAATCAGTAAACTGTAGTTATATTGTGACGCTGGTCGCGGCGCACAACAAAGGATAGTCGGGGGGGCAGGCTACTTCACATACCAAACTCAGCAAGTATCAAAGGCGCTTATCGCTAGCGGCAACACAGGGTTTTCCAGAGCATTCGAAAAGTGACCGGTAGCCGGCTTGTTTGTAGAGGTTCAAGAAAAATCTGACTACGTAATCGCCGGTATGAAAGCTTGCGGAGTGCGTGAAGAGGGGCAGTTTTTGACCCGATCAGTGTGTCAGTGAGTACGAGACAGCTGTGAAAAATACACCGCGCTCTAGTGAAGAAGTTTTAACGAGTGTTGAGTGATTGTATTGACGGAGTTAGTGTGGGAGAGACAGTAAAAGGAGTGAGTCAAGGCTACGAGAATAAAACAGTTGTGAGTTGTAATATCACGAAAGGACTGTTAAGCTCTGCTAAGCTCAGTTGAAGAGCGAGAGAGAGAGAGCTACGTTCTTGTGCAAAAGCTTAGAAGAGAAATAAAAGGAGAGGAAAAGTAAAGGGAGGAAAAAAGTATTTGGACTGGGCTATTTGTCGTTTTATTACAATATGTCTCTATATTTTCAGATGATGTTTTTAGCAATTTGATCCAATAGGTACTTATTGATGATTCGAAAAAGCTAAACTTTGGCTGAGATGTACAAAGTGTCCACACAGACGCATCAATTTAATTATTCAAGCTGTTTAAAGGAACACCTCAGACCCTCTGGGTCCTACTATTGAAGCTCACCATATCATGCAATTAACAGAAACATTAAATATATATGAATATGCATATTTGCTTTTGTCCAATTGCAGTATTTACATTTTTGGATCATTGAAATTATTCCTCGTATTCGAGCTATAGATAAATTATTCAAGGGAAAAAGCAAAATTCTTAATCCTACTTGAATACCACATAAGCATATATTCGGAAGGTAAATTCGTATTAGTCTGAAACAAGGAACTACAACTTATGTTAACTAATCCATTGAATGTCACTCAGCCGATACAGATCAATCATGTTATAGAAAGCAACAAATATAAACCGATCGTGAATTCATAGCTTTAACTGAGCACTATATTGTTGGGTAATTACCCATTTTCCTTTGTGCAGTAATATACTAGGAATAAAAAGGCTTCGGAAAGATTTAGCAAAGTCAGGAAATCAAGTGTAACGTTATGGGTTGGAATAACACATACCAACAAAGTAAATCCCAAATATTTTGAAGGACTGGACAGTTTAACGCAAGAGGCGTAAACGGACAGAATATGAGGTTTCAATAGATCATGTGTGCCACTTTTATGTTCAGTTTATATGCTGACGATCATAAAGTCAAGTTTCACCTCAAACATTCGAAATACGACATTGTCTTATATTATAGATTTTCATTAGTCAAACTAATCCTAATAAACGCAATTTGTTATTTTCAGTATTCCTACATAAATTCTCTGGTCACTATGTTGAAAAATATTTGGGGTTACATAAGTATTGGCAATGCTGACGACGATAAACGGTTGAGTAGGTAAGTGAGTGAGTGAGTGAGTGAGTGAGTGAGTGAGTGAGTGAGTGAGTGAGTGAGTGAGTGAGTGAGTGAGTGAGTGAGAGAGTAGGTGAGTGTGCATGTGTGTGTATGTGTGTGTGTGTGTGCGCGCGCGCGTGTGTGTGTGTTTAAACAGTGTACATCTAAAACGAAAAGTCGGTTAAAAATCAAACTTGGTATTTTAAGTTCAGCAATGTTCTAAAGATGCGACAAGAAAATCCTCGCACGTCAAACCATCCTTTACATGGAACGTTTTCCAAATAGTTCGATTTTCGTAAAAATGACTACTTTGATTAAAGTACTATATCTTTAGGATGCGTTCATGACATGCATTTTCTTGAAATAGCCTCTGAAGTGCTCTTCATTCTGGGTGACTTGCTTAACTAGTAAACTGTAAGTGATAAACGAAATCTAACTACACCAAAAATGTAGATATCCTTCAAGTACGCCATTTATGTAAAACTGTGCTTGTGGAGCTAACCACTTCCGAGATATTCCTTGTTATTTTTTTGAGTTTTAAAATACTTATGGTTTCCTCAAATAGAACAATGTTAATATTTCATATTATGTAATCTTGGCCTGCAAAGAGAATAAAATGTTAAAGCCATCACACAGTAACCAGCTCTTAAAAGATTTGATTATTGCTCAAAGCATCTTCCCCTTACACATTACCAATATTACCAATAATATAATTTCTGCAAATTTCGATTAATATGAAGTAGATACAAGAATAAAGGTTTATAAGAATATTTTGCCCAAGAATAGAGAAAGTCATGTGGATGCAGCACATCATGTGGATGAAAATGCTCTATTTTGAATGCAAAATAATTCGGCTTCCAGAACACGAAGAATAGCTTGTACCTTTAGTCATTCAGCTTAACTATCGAATGTAAAACCAGAAAGGTGTTAACATCTCTTGTGAAAGATAGCATTGTTTCATTTAATCCAATAGAGATTCAACCGTTCCTTGCCAAGTGCAGAGAGCATATAGATTGAAGTGTGACGTGGGGTCTATACCTCATCAGTCTAAACTGTGAAGAATTGCAATTAGGAGCTCGTCATTCTGTAAATAATTAGTTAATGAGATTAAAGCCGTTCTTCTCCACCCTACCCCACCCCACCCCTCCGACACACACCGACTGTTCTGTCTCTTCTATCAGCCGTTAACACCCAACCGTGCAATCCGTTAGGAAATTGTTCCTGTTAGGGTAACAGTGTACTATCAAACATTGGACAAACTCTATATTTTGTAATTATTATCTATAGCCTATGTTTAAGCTCCTGTTTGGCGATTTCTACTTTACAGAGACTCACCATCATAATCATCATCTCTTCGGTTATTAAATATATGAGATATTTCCTATCTGGTCTCATATCTGTTTCCATTTTTCATCGGTCTTCCATATAGTTAACATACATATATCATTTTGGGATATAGTTTTGCCCATCCTCTCCAAAGTTTTCTCTATATTGATTTTATTTTGCCGTTTATAAAAATCAATATCCAATTCCTCTGGTTTCTTCCTATTTTATTTTACCCATTATAGTACACACTTTAATACCTCGGTAATATTTGATTTCTGCCGCACTTATTTTATATCATTTATTTTTTTACAGTCCATGTTTCACACCCTTGCATAAAGGTTGGCAACGTCACTGAGTTATAGCATTTTAAACTAGTATTTTTTTTCCTTGTTCTTCCTTTTAGTGTTCTTTGTAATATTCTACAATTATTTTGGAATTTACTTACTTTATTATATAAGTATTAATTATTATCTAGATACGTCACACTACTTTCTAAATAGTTAGGTTTGTTTGCTTATTCTAGTACTTATTTATTAACAGTTTAGATCTTAGACGGTATTTCTATTGGAAGTTTTGTTTTATTAAGTGATATCTGGAGTCCAGAGTTTCCTAATTCGAAAATACTTTTCAACAGATAATTTTCTGCTTCTTGGATATTATAATACTGTCAATATATGGTGACATATTCGTTGTATTATCCCAGAGATTGTAAGTTATTATTTCATTATCATTAGCCTAAGGTGAAAATATAGTCATTAGTAGGGCCCGGATTCTTAGTTTTTTAACTATTTTATTCCTTGATAGTTAACTGCAGTGGTTTAATTGAATTATCTGTTTCATGATCATCGAAGCCAAATGCTTGAATCTTATAAAACCTAAAAATGGCTAAATGAGACTTTAAAACCTAAAAGAGGCTAAATCTTCTATTTATTTTAAAATGAAAACAAACAACTTTATTTTAAAATGGGAAAATGAAATGTTTATGAAATTATGCATGGACTTTGACTGTTACATCTTTGCTACGTCTTTTCGCTTATGTATGCTTATAGGAGCAATGAGAACAATGCAAGAGGCAACTGACTTGTATTTAGCTGTGTGGGACCAAGCATTGCTGTAGTCGTTAGAAGTCAATTTTCCTTAGATTAAGCAGGTAATTTAAGGAGCCAGTGTCATGCCTAAAGTCAGCTCATCTCAAAGGTGGTTGATTCGCCAGTGGATAGGTAACGATCCGAACTTCACCACAGATGGCAAAGTAATATTTTGCCAAATCTGCCAAAAGCGAAATAAACCATACCCACAGACAATAAAGCTTGAACAAATATGAACACCTTCTATACTACACAGATAAAGTTGCATTAAGCGGCTAGGTGCTGTGCAGATAAACATACCTTACAGGAGAACCTGTATGACCTGTTCTCGAATGCTGTAATGCAGGTAAGGATTAAACACCTGTTATAATTCACATAGCGTATAAACTATAATTTTATTTACGTATTTTCCTGGTGCCCTCTGGCCAAAAATCGCATTTTGAGGTGCACAAAGGATCTACAGGACATATCAGCAACATTGCTATAAAAAGAGGACAATTAATAATAAAATTAATAAACAATAATAATATAAAAACTAATTCAGGAGGTTAAAGAACTAAAAAAAAAAACTTTTTTAAGATACAAAAATAACTAAAAAGTCAATTTTAAGAACCTAAAAATCCGGGCCGTAGTCATTAGTGACAGAAATGTGGTATTTGTTTATTGAGGAACTACAATGAGATCAACTATTACGATCCTAGGACACATATGGTAGGATATGAAGAACAGTAGGTACAAAAGGACCTGCATGTTGCATTCATATGAGTTTCTCTACCCATGTTTCAACAGACTATTTTTTAAAAGCTTATTCCTCCATTAATCTATATACACATTTACAGAAATGTCTTTATTAAATTTCCTTATGCATAAAAGGGGATTAGAGCAATGTGTTATGAGTGGGTCGCTATGTGATTGCTTTAAAATCATGTTCTCTTTGCAAGGCCAAGAGAAAATGGAGAGAAGGAGAGAGAGTGAAGAGAAGGTTTAGTGAATTTGTAGTTGAGAAAACATCAAGTATTTGAAAATTAAAATTATTAGTGAAGAATGTCTCATAAGATTAATGCTATAAAACATAAAAATAAGTTATGTCAGTATAATTTAATGAGGTATGAAAATTTATGTCGTAATGTTTTGTTTTAGATCTATTACGGTTCACCTTATATAAAATTCATTGAGAATGAGAAGAATTTAAGAGACCATGCCTGAGGGAATTAAAAACATACATTGCAGGTGTCATGAAAGTATCTTACACTTGCGATATTTTATAGTCATTTTTGCGTAAATAAAAAGTAACATCCTGGAAGACCCTGAACTTAAATGCCAAGTTTGGTATTTAACTGATTTTATGTTTTTGAGTTATGCTCTTCACGAATGCACTATGAAGATACATATGCACACATACACGCGGGTGTTTTTCCAAAACTTTGTTAAAACACAGATAGAGAGACACACAGGCGCGCCCATAATTTTATCTAAATTTTTTTTAATTCATGGGGCATAAAAACATTTATTTGTGATGAAATCTTGATATCGAATTTTTGGATGGAATACAACACCTCTGTCTATTAGGTACGTGGTAGAGAAAGCAAAAGTATACCATTTGATGAATGCGTAGTACTCAAAACGGCCACCGTTGAACACAGTTTTCTGTACACTGATTTCCCAATGTGCTGATGTATCCCTGGGGAAAGATATCTTCCTGATGCCGCTAAAGCAATTAGGTTGGTCGCAGTGGAAGATGGTTTCTAATACACTACTGCTGAAAAGAATAAATAAATAAATAAATAAATAAATAAATAAATAAATAAATAAATAAATAAATAAATAAATAAATAAATAAATAAATAAATAAATAAATAAATAAATAAATAAATAAATAAATAAATAAATAAATAAATAAATAAATAACATGAAAAATAAGAGTATTGGCAGAAGGCGTAGGACTCAAACTGTTACATAACCCCGAAATCCTCCCATTTGTAAACGCTTTCTAAACAAGATAATGAATCCAACTTATTATAGTCTTGCTGTTTTATTATAAAGCTGTTGTTGCACGGTAGTTATGACGTCATTTCGCATAAAAGCAATAGATTTCGCTGATACAAGCAGCGGAGTATAGGAGGAATTGTAACGCTTCTGCACCAATGTCCAGAAAATGTGCTATTTTCTAAATGAGGAATGTGCCATTACATTTTTATATAAATGTTGCCTACACGAGCTACAAACAGCTTGTATATATGAAGATTACCAACACAGGCCCTAAAACCAATCGCCGCTCCTATCCTGAGGACTCACATTTGATTTCTTACACATTAATTAGCAGGCAGCGAAACTTGGCCACCGTGAAACAGGTTAGGTGTGCCTATACCATAGTAGGTTCGTTTACTGTGTGTGAATTGTCATGAGCAGAGGGAGCAAGTGGCAAGTGAAAACAAACACACGAAATATTCGACGTACTACATCACTATTCACGATTCGAATTATTCCAAATACAAACTTGGTAATTTTCATGGCGTAATTACCTGGCTTGATATTTCGTTCATCCAGAGAAACGATGTATATATTTTATCATAACAGAAATGCCATATGTTCATTGTGAAACATGTGAATGTTCATTGACATTAGTTGTTTATTGGTCCGTTTCTTCTTCTTGTATACTTTTTTGGTTATGCATTTTCTGAAAAACTCAAAAGAAAATATCTGCAGTTTTCACTTAAAAATGTATGTACGAGATCACATAATGCGATGCGGGTAAAACTCAAATACTTTGTGTAATTAATGTGCTTTGTTATTCTCAGGTGACCTTTCCTTCAACAGCTCCCTGACTGCACGTGTTTTGACATATCCACAATTTGTATGTTGAACTACAAGGGCCAAGACTCACTCTTGTATTGGAAATAGCACTGCGTTTTTCTACAGCACAGTTATCCTAAAATCATCTCTCTCTCTCCCATTGGTGTCCAAGTTTCGCTGCCTGTTAATTATTACACAAGTTGAAATATTGTAAACCTGAGAGCTGTTACACCTTTTGGCTATTCTTATTAGAATTGGGGAATCTGAAAGCAAGAGCGACAGAGAGGGGAACACTTACGTTCTCCTTCCTCAGTTCACTCGCATCCTGTGATAGCTTATCTTAGACAAATGAGTGGTAAATTATAAACTCTACGAATGTAACATTCGTATAATAACTTTTGAAAGGAAAAGAGATCGCCAGTAACTTTTTTATTCTATAAAAATATATATCGAAGATGCAGTACAATGTCTGATGCTTTATTTCCCCTTAAATCTCTCGATGGTTTCTTTAAGTTTTAAGGGTTCTTTCATTCCATGAAGTATTGCGTCCTAGCTTCTTGTCTGAGAAATATAACTTCTTTAAAATTAATATTATGTTAACAAAAATAAATTTTTAAATCTATTTTTTCAGATCTAGTGGACATTGAGCCGGAAAATGAACATTGGACGCACGAGTTTTGGAAGTAATCGCTCTCGAGGCCGCGGATACTATCCAAGGAAGCAGAATTGGTATGGCTACAAATCACGTGATAAAGTGCCACATCATCCTGCAACTCTTACCGAAGCTTCCATTTCTGAATTTGATTTGAATGTAAATTCACAAAGGACGCAACCTAAAAGGATAGATCTAAGCAGTAGCGGTCCTTATCAGGGATGGAGACTATACTTTCAAGAAGAGCGCTATAGACCGAACTCCTCAACTGTGAGGAAAGTAAAAGCAGTGGAAGGTTTTATTGCCAGAAACCCTCATATGTTCCCTTTTATGGATATTGAAGAGCGTAAGACATGTTATGTAGATCTTAACTCCTTGCTCAATGAGGAAGATTTTAAATCCGACTGGAAAAAGTTTAAAGATGATTTATTTGATAATCCAGAAAAAACTGTTAAGTGTTTAGAGTTGGCTATCCATCAGAGCATTTTAGTTTTTATGCAGAATGAAGCAAAAGGTAATCTCCAAGAAGATGAAGTAGTATCATTTGTACATGTTCCCGTAATCAGAGCCAGAATTTATAATTATGAACCTCTGACGTTACTAAAAGATATTAAGACCAGCTACTATGGAAAACTGATATCTGTTCGAGGTACTATTGTACGAGTGGGAAACGTCAAGCTCTTCTGCAAATGGATGGGCTTTTACTGCAGCTCTTGCAGAGAAATACAATGTGTAAAGCAACCAGAGGGTATATATTCTCGACCTTCGAGGTGCAATACAGATGATTGTCCATCCAGAAGTTTCAGTCCTGTGCACTCTGCACCATTTACATACACAGTCAGCTACCAGACCATCAGACTTCAAGAGATTGCTGATGAGGAAGGTGGAGTACCTAGATTTATTGAATGCGAGCTTACCGAAGACTTAACCGAATCCTGCACTCCAGGAGAAGTAATGGTGGTAACTGGGATTGTAAAGGTCAGAAATAGTCAAGATACAGCTAAGAAAGTTGTGAATTCTTATCTACTTTATATCGACGCCATTTCTGTCTTAAGTGACAAAACTGGTTCCCCACTGATGTGTAACAAGCAGTTAGAGCTTACTACTAATGATTATTATGCCATTCGGGAGATACAGAGTCAGGCTAACCTCTTCAAGCTTCTGGTTAACTCTCTGTGTCCAAAGATTTATGGCCATGAGATGGTGAAAGCTGGATTATTACTGACATTATTTGGAGGTTCCAGGTATCTCCCAAACACT
The DNA here is from genome assembly GCA_030765045.1 of Tenodera sinensis. NCBI lineage: Eukaryota > Metazoa > Arthropoda > Insecta > Mantodea > Mantidae > Tenodera > Tenodera sinensis. The sequence continues at coordinate 87,674,833 of CM060965.1, forward strand.
AGATCTGATTCTCATGTGCTGATTGTTGGAGACCCAGGATTAGGTAAATCCCAAATGCTGCAAGCATGCGTGAATGTTTCTCCTAGAGGACTGTTCGTTTCTGGAACTAACAGTACGAGATCTGGCCTCACTGTGACTCTTGTGAGGGACTCAAATGGCGCCTACTCCCTTGAAGCTGGTGCCCTTGTTCTCGCTGACAATGGATGCTGTGCTATCGATGAATTCGATAAAATGAGCAATCAACATCAAGCGTTACTTGAGGCAATGGAACAGCAGAGCATTAGTATTGCTAAAGGAGGCATTCTGTGCTCACTACCAGCACGGACGTCTATCTTAGCTGCTGCCAATCCTGTAGGAGGTCATTATAATCCTGCTAAAACAGTATCTGAAAACCTCAGTCTGGGTACACCAATATTATCCAGATTTGATCTTGTATTCATAATACTAGATCAACCAAACGAACTGATGGATTGCTTGCTAACTAAGCATGTAATGGCACAGCATTCGGAGATTAAAGTTGGTGCATCGCAAGAAACTTCTTCTTTATCGGGGACAAACTTGATGTTGAAGGATGAAAAGCGCCCTCTTAGGGAGACATTAAAGCTGCAGCACGATGAAATCATGGATATGTTACCCCATCAACTGCTGCGCAAGTATCTGATTTACGCAAGAGAATATGTGAAACCTGTTCTTACTCCAGACGCATGCCGAGTACTGCAGACATTTTACTTACAAGTCAGGCAGTATCATCACTCTATAGATTCTACACCCATAACGACTCGTCAACTAGAATCACTTATTCGTCTCACTCAAGCTAGGGCCAAACTGGAACTACGAGAGGTGGCAACAAAAGCTGATGCCGAGGATGTAATAGAAATAATGCAATACACAATGGTAGATACCCTAAGCGATGGAATGGGTGGGGTGATGAGTAAATCTATGCAGAATAATTACTCTGGATCCAGCAAAAACCAGGCCAAGAAGTTCCTAGCAGGCCTTCAGCGACAGGCCAAGATGCAGAATCGCTCAATGTTTTCCGTACAAGAGCTTAAAGAAGTTGCTGCACAAGTTCAAGTTCAAACTTCGGACTTTCAAAGTTTCATCTCTACACTGAACGAGCAAGGCTTTCTCTTGAAGAAATCTTCCAAACTTTATCAACTACTCTCGGATGAGTGAAGGAGTTAGCTTCAGATTATACACTTGTATTAGTATTCCCTTTTTAACTGTTCTACATATGTTAATGTTTTATATAATTCACAATTGTATAAACAAAAACGATATAATTTAACTGTATTTAAACTGACATATCTAAATAAAGAATGTATAAGGTTATATGTGAAACACGGTTCAACTGTAAGTTATTCTAAATGTGTGTAAAATATCCATGTTTCAATAAAACAAAATAAAAATATAAATGAAGAAAAAGTGCTAAAAATCGGCCTATTTATTTATTTTCTCAAACATTGCTTAAACGATTTTGATCGAAGTGCCATATGTTCAACACATTTTCATGACCAACTACATGTATGCTTTAGTTTAAATTCTGTTAAATATACTATATTGATTTGGGTTGAAAAGAGTAAATTGGATCATCTCCTCCTGCAGGATCAAAGAATGAGGTATTAAGATTTTAATAAGTTAAAAGTATGGTAGTTTCTCTTATCTTTGAAGTCCTTCTTATTGTGAATGTCTGTGCATAACTGGTAAACCATAAGAGATTAACAAAGTCTTTCTATACAATAAAATCTGTGTGGCACACACATAACTCTCTCTACTTATTCTTGTACAAACTATTCTTACAAACGCTTTTTCACCTATCTACTTCATGTTAATGGAAATAACAATAACTGTAGAAAATGTTTTCTGATATATTTCTTGTGTAAAGGGAATTGGAGAACACTGCAGACTTATACGACAGTCAAATTCTTTGAGAGCAAATCACTATATAATTGGCTTAACATTTCGTTACCTTTGCATTTCCAATAGATAACGAGTGATGACTTCCTATTTGAAGAAAAAGTAAAACCAGTTGAAAACTCAAACAATAGTAAGGAATTTCTTGAAAATGCTTAACTTAAAAAGTTATAAATAAATAAATAAATAAATAAATAAATAAATAAATAAATAAATAAATAAATAAATAAATAAATAAATAAATAAATAAATAAATAAATAAATAAATAAATAAATAAATAAATAAATAAATAAATAAATAAATAAATAAATAAATAAATAAATAAATAAATAAATAAATAAATAAATAAATAAATAAATAAATAAATAAATAAATAAATAAATAAATAAATAAATAAATAAATAAATAAATAAATAAATAAATAAATAAATAAATAAATAAATAAATAAATAAATAAATAAATAAATAAATATATAAATAAATAAATAAATAAATAAATAAATAAACAAACAAACAAGTAAATAAATAAATAAATAAATAAACAAATAAACAAACAAATAAACAAACAACTAAACAAACAAACAAACAAACAAATGAATAAATAAAAACATAAATAAATAAAGATACACTTCACATGAATTAGGCGCTTTAAGGAGATCAAATCTCCTATTTTCCACTTGTGGAAAAGTGATTCAGATTGAAGACAACTTTAAGACTACTCCTAGAACATTTAAGAAATATACTTAATTTGCAATGAAAATATCTTAAACCTGTGGTAATTTAAGTCTTTAGGACAATTTTTGAGAAAGTTTGGCTATGTAAAAGGTAGTTTTGGACATTTGTCACGTTCTGTAACAACCTTGGAAGACAGTGAAACTAAATATCAAGAAGTTTGATCTTTAAACGACTTTTCACCTCTGAGTTATGCTCTTCATAGACAGATCTTTTATTTAAAAATAGCGGTTTTTTTTCCCCCAAGAAATCACAAAACATGTATGGCAGCTGATGAAATCTCGGTTTCGAATTCTTGGGTGGAATATTCGTGTAATACTTCCTCCGCCTGCTATAAGCGCGTAGGAGAGAAAATAAGAAAATCTGACGTGTGTACTCCCGCTAACTTCTTTAATCGCTTGTTCAAACTATTCTTATAATTTTTTATTTTTTTATGCACTTTACATTAATAATTATTGAAGTAGACGTTTGTATATGAAGGCGTTGACATTCCATTCCATTTGCGTGACTAGGACTTAAAAGGAAGAACATAACTACTTCCTGTTTAAGAAAGGTATAAGCATTTGAAAATTCAAACCAATAACAAATTTCTCGACAATGGTTTAACTTAAAAACAATTTATTCCATATAAATTGTGTTCTTTAACCAGATCTACTTTTTTGATATGTAAAATGTTGTCTTTTATAAAGAATATTCTATATAAAACAACAACAATAATAATAATAACAATAATAACAATAATAATAAAAGCAATAATAACAATAACAACAATAACAACAATAACAATAATAGTAATAACAATAATAGTAATAACAATAATAGTAATAACAATAATAGTAATAACACTAATAGTAATAATAGTAATAATAATAATAATAATAATAATAATAATAATAATAATAATAATAATAATAATAATAATAATAATAATAATAATAATAATAATAATAATAATAATAATAATAATAATAATAATAATAATAATAATAATAATAAAAATAATAATATTAATAATAACAATAACAACAATAACAACAACCACAATAATAACGACAATAATAACGACAACGACAACGACAACGACACATTATCCTATGCAGAATTTTTTTCTCTATCAGGTTATATCCCTTTCAGAGTCATTATACATTTCTATAGGTCCAAATTTCTTCAGAAAACGTTTTTTTTCAATACAAGTCCGATATTTGCTGTTTCTACACTCATCACGCACTAACTAACAAACTAACTGCTAGAATGCATCTATATTTTTTTCTTAGGTAGAGTAAACTATAGTGCTACTACCTGCCTACTTTGAATTCTCTATGTTTACCCAGTTAAGTGTTATAATTCTTTAAATTAAATGTTTTCGGAAAATTTTATATATGTGCACTGCAAAAGTTACGCAGTGTGAAACTTTTTTGTTATTGAGTTTACACCAGGGAACCAGCGAGAACAAATGTTGAGGAAGGTTGGAGAAAGTTTTTAAAATAAACCAAAAGGCAGTAACCTCTTTCTTTTATCCAGTAGGGCAAACAAAAGGTATTCATCTATTCAGCGTCAGGCCTGACACAGAAGATAGTATAAGGAGCAGCACTAGCATTAGTTCGAAAGAAGCCGTGTGTGTAACTGTGAGCTGTTATTGCGTTATTTGTTTAATATTTTTGTAAATATTTGTAGTTATGGGGGGTGAAGCTAGGAAGGGACGATATGTTGGTAAATAAATAAGTAAGGAACGCCAAATAATTATGAATGTGTTAGATTATTTTTTAAGTAAAATGCGTGTAAGGAAGGCGGTAAAAGAAACAGCTAAGGCTATCGGGTGTTCAGAAGCAGTAGTGTGTATGATTAAAAAGGAACTAATGAAAGGACCTCTAAGAACGCCATCGAAAAAGAAAGCAAAAAGGGCGGGACTACACAAAACGCTAGGTTAACGCAATATGATTGAATAGTGCAAGGTGGAGTGCGGCGAATTGTTCATTCTTTACTGTTTGCAAATATTCCACCCACACTGAATATAATTTTGTCACAGTTCAACAGTGATGAGACCCTACCAAATTTCTCAAGGGCCACTCTGATTTGGGGTTCGAATATGAAAGAAAGGGTAACAAGTGCATATTAATAGAAAGAGACGATATCGATATCATCAGATGCCGACATAAATATCTAAAAGACGTAAAAGGTTTAGGGACCAGGGGAAATAAATTGTTTATACAGACGAGTCATTTGTAAATTTAGGTCATACAGTAACAAAGGCGTGGAGGGATACCAAAGTTAAAAGTGCCCGTCTCGTCAAGCAGCAATTGAAGGACTAAGTACAGGACTCAGGCCACCTCGAGTCGCTCGCGGAGAAAGATTCGCAACTAGTACATGTTGCAACACTGTGCTCCATTTAACGTGTACTGTCTTTTAAGGGTGAGACGCGCTTTAGATGTAAGCTCATACGGGCTAAATTTCGGTAACACAGGACCCTGTCTTCTCGTTCCCATATACACACTAAACCAGGCGTTGCAGCCTAACTTGGGCTAAATTTCCATAACACGAACTCTGTCACCAAGTTCATATACACAGGCATCCTAGCATGCGCGATGTGGTCATCTGCAAATAGAGACTTGACGCAGGTATAGGCCGTACAGTTTGTCGTGGCATTCCCTCACTCCTGAAGCATAGATGTGCAATAGCAGAGACCTGCCCACCTGAATAATAGGAGAGGTGGGGGATTAGTTTATCACTTGCTCTGACTGTATTATAACTACACAACAATTGTTTACAATACGTAACATAAGCTGCTTGCGACTGCCTGAGTTCTGACACCACTCCAGTCACTTCTATTTTCCCCTCTCTTGCACATATGAAGTGTTAGGACAAACTGTATGCTAGCTATCCCACAAATGTTAATATCTCTAATAGCTTTAAAATCTCACTAGAAACTTAAATAAACTAACGCATGACACTACAGTAAATTATGGTTAAATAGCTATTGACTGAATTAATAACCAAATTTGGTTTGGTTATACTTAACGTGTTTCTGCAACCATTAATTTTAAAAATGAGTTAACTCTTGCTTAAAGTTATGCAAAAGTGGCACAATAACACCCTGCTTCTCATTTTAAACATGTTGTACTAAACTTACACCTCACGTGCAGTTTCGTCTGGTGATATTTGTAGTTGTTCAACATTAGTGTTTTCCCGATATTTTTATTTATTTGGTTTGTTTATTTTTTGATCTTCAATTGAACCGTAAAGGTTTTAATTTACGGTGGCTTAGGTGTATTAACTAATAATTTTTAATATCTCCAAAGAATCGTAAGACTTTTGGGCAAGTCAACCCAGATTTATCGGTCTGGGTGGCTCAATTGATTAGACGCTGACCTACTGATTCCAAGCACGTGGGTTCAAGCCCAGTCCAGGCAAATGGCTTCTATTTAAAAGTGAAGCTCCATGTCAGTAGATTCACTGGCATGCAAAAGAACTCCTGCGGCACGAAGTTCCGGCACACGCGGTGCTGATAAGATCCGGGAAGTAGCGTTGTTAATAAACAAAATATTATTAAAGGGTAAGTCTAAAAGTTGCAGGGATAAATAGGAGAACATGAGCAGCGCCGGGTATAGCTCAGAATTAATGTTCGCCTAGAAATTAAACTCACTGAGCTGGATGAGTCAAATGGTAACGTCTGTGGCACGCATTCGAGAGGTCAAGGTTTCAATTCCCGTACCGACCTTCCTGACCTTGCATATTTTTCGGGGTTTTCCTGGGTCACTCAGGCGAATGCTGGGAAGAATATTTACCTTACATCCCCCGTTTCACTTCCTTTCATTTCATTCTCTCTATCTAGTCTTTCCAGGTTGTAAGAGTTAGTGGGCTACGCTAAGTTGGTGCTTGCAGTCTAGAAATACGGTATTCGGCTGAGGGGGAGGCTCTGTGGTCGGCTATTCACCCTTCCAGGGGGACTGATTGATCAGCCGGACCTGACTGGCTAGTGGCGGGCTCTCTGCATTGAATAGAGCATGCTTAACGAAATATACAATAAAGTTGGCAGCAGATTAATAGAAAGATCTGTCACCAAATGGCAGCATAACGGATAAGAGTGTATAGTAGAAATAATCACCGTTAGGGTAAATTATGCTGAGAGGTACCATTACTTGGAAGATCATCCAGTAACGAAAATCTTAATTGCTTTATTTTTATTTTATGTATTCTGGATCGTTATGGTCTCCATTACTGTCAGGGGAATGTTTTAGATAAAGAAAAGAATAGCCAGGTGTTTCAACATGGGTTGATAGATGGCAGCGACGTCAGTTTCTCTTCCTATGATAATTGTATTACATTCCTCAATGATATAGCTTCTTGTTGTCAACTGTAGATGGCAGTATGTGGTTTATTTTCCGATCTTGTGAGTAAAGGAAACAAAAATATAGCTTTAGAAACTCAAATTAAATTAATTATATATTTAGGTTACTATACGTTTATTACTCCTATGTGTAAGAATTCTTCACAGCTTTCTTTTCACAGCAATTCCAATTTTTAACATGTGTGTTTTCCTTATAAAGTATAAAACAATTTAGCTGTTTAACAGCTAAAGCTATCGATTTCGCACATCAACCAAAGTAGTAACTGATAGCTTTTATAGCTGCTTGGATTCTTGCTTTCCAAAGGATAGTTTCGAGGTGTAAAGGCTTCCTTCTTAACCCCAAATCAAACTGAAATGCAGGAAGTCACCCTAAAAGAAACTATACTCTGTTCATCTATAGATTAGAGGAGACATAAACAAAGCAGCGGTTTGTATCACTTCGTGGCATTCACAATGCATTCACAATGACGCAACCCAGTTACCTACCGCTACGCGTAGGTATAATATGCATTTTACACTACTAAAAGGATATATTTACTTGATCCAAATAACATATAGCACATGGAAATTAACTGCTACTTATGTCATCTCTGTCCACAATAACACTTTTTCATTTCCTGCTCACAAACTGTAAACCAATCTCCATAAGCAACTTGTAGAGGGAAGCTCATTTAAAGTCTGGAAGATCGGGATCAGAGTTAACTGCCAACAGCACTTTGTTTAAAGTGGGGGTTCATTGTTAACAAAGAACTGGTAAACCTTTCGACGGATTGCAGATCCCACAAATTCGTCGCCAACTATATCCACTATTTATCTGGTACGTGGAAGCTTTTGGCCGGGATCTTCACCAACTGACGATTTTTCTTTGCGTGTGCTGTCAATACTTGCAACTGACACACCGGTAAACTCGGATGTTAATTTCATCACGTCTTCGATAGCAAGTTCGGGATATTTCTCGCAGAACTTGTTAAATATGTTCAATATTATTGTCTTTTCACCACTTCGCAACGGTTTGCCGCACTTATGTTCCACAACTCACTTGTTCCGCCATGTTACTTTCATACTGAATAATGCGCGCGCAGAATGAATTATGCTGGTTACAGATTCACTTAACTGCGCATTCTTACACTTTAACTATGCTTAGTACACTTAGTTCATGCTTTAGCAAACATTAAGTGACATTTCAGACCTTAGTAACAGTATTTCTTCAAGGGACTATTTACACGGCGAAAGCGTCAAGAGGGCGCGCTGTGGCCAAAACGCACGTGGCTTTGTTTACGTCTCCTCTAATCTCTTGATGAACAGAGTATAGTAAATTCCTATCTGTGGTTGAGCCCTGTTGAGGGTGGGTAGTCAGCAAAATCATTCAGGCTGAACCCGAGCCTGCCGGCAGCACGGACCAACGGATTTCGCACGATGATCTAGAATGGAAATGGAATGTACTGAAATAATGCAAAAAATGCACACCGAAAAAAAGAAAAATGCCATTGAAAGCACCAGGGAATAAAAAGTATTAATTAAAAGCTCAGAACTGCACATATGTAAAAAAGCTGGACAATCAAGACCGTGAAACTGAGCCTGCCGGCAGCACGGACCAACGGATTTCGCACGATGATCTAGAATGGAAATGGAATGTACTGAAATAATGCAAAAAATGCACACCGAAAAAAAGAAAAATGCCATTGAAAGCACCAGGGAATAAAAAGTATTAATTAAAAGCTCAGAACTGCACATATGTAAAAAAGCTGGACAATCAAGACCGTGAAACTAAGGCAGGAACATAATAGCATTTTGTAAATATCACTGTACCTGTAAGTATAGAACAGAGAGACTCAAAAACATCTGAACCACTGCGCGGTGTTTTTCCACTTTACACGCAGAAATACAATAACGCAGCTGCTGTACATAAAGTCATGTTGTTAACTTGTTTTTCTCTAAGTGTTGAAAGTGTTGTATTGAGCTGGCGTGATAACCTGTGATTGAGTCATTACCAGTGTGATTGATTATTTTATCGTATACTTAGTCACCAAGCGTATTATGGCTCAGCATTTGTTTTCTAATGCACGGCGTATATTTATTTATGATTCGTATGTTCTAACTCAGTCAGCCCGCCAAGTGAAAGTCCGATTTGCAGAAAGATTTCCAAGTGATCTGCAATTTCTATCTCTGGGTTAACCTAAAGTACAACGTGTACAAGACAAACTCGCACACCCTGGAAGAATTAAAACAAAATATCCGCCAGGAAATTGTCAGCATTTCTCAACGTGAACTCCGGCGAGTGATGGATAGTTTCTTAAAGAGGTGCCAAAAATGTATGGGCAACGATGGTGGCCACTTTCAGCGTCTCCTTTACTAACACTGGTAAGTAAAGAGTATGATTTCATCCGCACTGTTCTATGACAGCGGTAGTCGGCGATGAGCGCCAAGAACGCGTACAGGTAAAACACAGCGCAGTCGGTTCACAGTCTTTTGGATCATCCGTTATAAGTATACTATAAAACTAAGTAGGCTGGCCTTATAGGTTACAAACCCATATATGGGTTTACAAACCACTCTATGTATTCATCTGTAAAGCTGAGGGACACCTACAGGCAACTAGTGAATAAAGACACTCAGTTATTTGCTCCTTGTAACTACTATTTTTTTTAGGAATTTTGAAGCGGATTGAATTACGAAATGAATTCTATCTGCCTATTTATGGGGTCACAGTTTAACGCTTATTCTACCTACTGAAAGTTAATCTAGGTAGACTTTAGGGGAAATAGTCCTAGTACATATTTCCTTATAGGGTCAGTAGCAATAGGGGAATAGACTTAAGCGATATTAGACAGATATGATGCTATGTGAAGTTGATATTACATTTTCTTTCGGGACAAAAAAAATGAACGACTTCCTACTTGAGAAAAATGTATTGGAAAATTCATACAAATAACGAGGAATATCTCGGAAATGGTTCACTCTACAAAATATTGTATTTGCCATAATGATAAAAGTATTACATTCATACTAAAACTAAATACAAGACTTATCTAGCAGCTTCACTATCATAATTATTCACTGTTTTGGCAGTAATTCATGCCAATGAATAAATTCTGCTATTTGCCTTTTTCAAGCAGGAACACACACATCACTACACTAAGTATTCAGGCTTTGTCGTTTTTGATCTTCTTGATACAACACTGGGATACAAAGTTGGAGCACAACAGTGTCTGAATGGCTGGGAAGTCGTTTTTCATGCTTCATTGCCATGGTTCTTATTTCTCCAGTGACGGTATGTATTTTTAAATCCCTATGAATGTTGTTCCTGGTTGGTGCATTAAGATACCACGTAGTACTTTATTTTGAAAACTTTGTATTTTAATATTAGACTCCTTGGTGCAGCCGCAGATCTGCAAAATATATATCCAAATAGATTTTAATAACTGCTTCTTTAAAAGCGATTTTTTATGTAAAGCTAGTTGTGAATTCTTCCTGGCAACCAATACATTTTCCTGTGCTTTATGTTGTTTTCTTTTTAACTTCTTATAACTTCCAGTTTAGCTTAGAATGAAGTCATGCCCAAATATTTGGCTTCGTTTGCTTATGGAATTATTTGCTTATTCATAAAACAAGCAACTGTTTGACTTTTCTGTTTTTGAAATTTACATGAATAGATTTTGCCTTATTAGGTTTAATGCGCCACTTTTTTGTTCAGGCATTAACTTTATTTACTGCAGTTTGAAGTTTACTGGTTGCCACTTCTTCTCTTTCCCAACAGTCATAATGGCGGTATCATCAGTAAAAGTGGCTTTGCCATCAGTTGTGTGTTTTAGCGAGATCCACATTTTATGTGCAGTAAGATTTTGTCTATGTCTGACAGTTTCCTAATAAAGCCATCATTCACAAAATCACAATTACCGAAAAGTATTCTTTGTAAAAGGTAGTCTGCAGAGTGGGATTTTCTAAAACAACCTGTCGCATTCTTGAAAGATGTGAACTTAAATTCAAGTTTGGTACTTAACCAACTTTTCGTTTCTTAGTTATGCTATATCACGCATACATACATAGAACTTTTTTTAATTCATTGTTTTACAGAATCGAATGTTAATTTTCTAGTTGGCCCGTAGAAGAATGTCAACAAAATCAATTACATTACAATTTCTCAAGGAAAAAAATTGGAAAATATTTGCCCAGAATCCAAAAGTAATACCAGATCTACCTAGGAAAGCAGCGCTTGCAAGCTTTCGTTTGTTAAGAGCACATGATTGTATGGCTAAACATTTACATCGAATCGGAATATACGAGTCCCCAGTTTGTCCACTATGCAGTAATGGACTACAGGCGTCTTCATAAATGTCCATCAGTTCTCAATATACAAAATGATTATGAAAAATACTGCAGTGTAAGAAGACTAATGACTTCATTGTCAAATGTTGGGTGTTAGAAAACAACACAGAGATTTTTCTAAAACTGGTTTTCTTGGATTCAGTGGGCCTCTATACATAGTCTCATTTTGGTTATGTACTCGTCTAAGTACAATGTGGTAGGTATACCTACTAAGTATAAAAGAGTTTACAGAAAACCAAAATGAGACTGCAGTACTTCGATATTACGGTTTTAGATATCAGGGGAAGGGCTTGAGCCCCCTGAGCCTCCCAGAATATAGATACTTCCATTGTTATTACAAGTACCTTTGTACATCTCGTACTATTCTTTCTTTACACACTTAAGTGATGTCATTAATTACGTTGGACGTAATCCCATCTGACCAAGGTAACCTAATACTCGTTCTCGTACAGCGCACATATAGCGTAATAAATAAATGCATTGTTAAAGTGATGAATCTCTCAGCATTATCTCACATGTTCTTCCTTTCCACACATTTTCAAGCAGTGAAAGCGCTACGAACAAAAGGATGTTATTCATAAATATCGCAAACGTTAGGTGACGGGGACTGAGAAATGAAAGTAATGTAGGAAACCAATTTCGCAAACAACACGAGAGAACAAAGCCCACTGTTATATCGCTATGACGTGTTAAAGTCCGGTGGACCATAACACATAATTTTCATGTATAAATTTATTTTATTCTTATATATAATTCTTCTGTTTATCTTGCAGTATGTATATGGATTGACAGTTTAGGCAGTATTTTACATTTAAATTATAAATAAAAACATATGGGTATAATTTATACTTCTTATCTATACAAAAAGAATAGTGTGAATACTCATTGGGCTTTCTCTACCCATGGCAAATTCATGCACAGAGTACTTCAAGATGATGGGCAAAATGAAAACGTATTTATTACTTTCTCTACTACTCTACATAAGTAGGGTAAATATTTTGTTTCACCCAAGACATCAATTTCGAGCTATCGGTGAAGATATATTATTTACTTATTATAACAGGGGTAATTAATAAAGAAAGTGTTGTAGGTATTGCCCATCATTTTTGCCCTTAATCTCTCTCTCCCCCTCCTCTCTCTCTCTCTCCCCCTCCTCTCTCTCTCTCTCTTTCTTTCTCTCCCTCACCCTGTCCTGATCTACCCAGTTCAGTTCGCTGCCTAACAAAGCGATTGAAATCGCATTCCACAAGTGTCTGGCAAGTTGCTACGAACAGATACCTAAATTGTTTATTATCGCCTTTGGTATCATATCTGGGAAATTTATAAGTGATCAAACTAATTACACTTGTCGGAATTAATCAGTGGCACTGCAAGAGGGGGAATTTATAAATAACGTCTTGACTTATGTGTGGATTGGGTACCATTTTGGCTCCTAGAGTGCGTTGGAATTTTCGGAAGATACATTAGTTTTTGTCGGGTAATTACTAAGCTAATTCACATTTTTATTGCTTGTGTAGTCTGATTATTAGCATTTTAGCTTTCAAGCCCCAAAACTTTAGATTTGTAATTCCCACTGTAAGTTGGGGTGCTTCCTTTTAGGCAGGATTATTTCCTGTCCTCCTTGTGTGTGTGTTTGTGTGTGTGTGTGTGTGTGTGTGTGTCTGTGCATGTGTATGTGTGTGTTTCTGTATGCGTATGTTTTAGTGTTTATGAGAAAATGTGTAAGTAACGTAAGAAGTCTAACTATTAATACTAAATGTAAACGAGTGAATACATTTAGCCGATGAGTGATTGTTCGAAAGTAAAAGCAGCTGATATGATTTGAGATATTAAAGGTTGATATAAATGGAGAAAATAAAAAGTGAACATTTTACAGCCTGAGACATCTTTTTTTCGGAAATAAGTAACAGAAAATTTTATTTGATATTTAAATAAAATTTTAAACATTCATTGATATAAGTGCCAGGCTAATGTTATATACCTGTTTGTCTGGTATTGGCCCTAGCATTCACCAGACAATACACAAAACAGAATTACAAAATTATCTTTGGTACTACCACGAGATTGATAATTTTACGAGCGTGAAGTGCGAGAAAAAATATCCCAAATGTGAAAACCTCGAGTGGTATTTGCTTAGAGTATTCCACGAAATAATTAATAATACATTTATTTAATACTATTTAACATTATTAGGATTTAAAAGTAAACAGCTTAAAGCTTTCAATAACATTCACATATTTTAATTAAGATTTATTTTCACAGTTGACACTATAATTAGCCCATTAGGCTGAGAGAAAAACAATAATTTTAGCATTTAATCCTGGGAAAGGAGGAATTAGGCATATGATGAATATATATGAACAAATTTGCATCAATAGGCTATTCTTAAGAGTAGTTCTGCTCTATTTAAAACTACAATTGTTAAAGCTACAATTTTCAAAAGTTAATGGGGATGGCTGGTGTGTTTTCGAGGGGCGGGGGAGGGGGGGATGCGCAGGTTACATTCCTTAATTTATTTATTTTACTGTGCATGAGTACTTCAGAAGTCAGAAACGTAAGGAAATGTGTAGATCGGTGCAACTGCAAGGAGGAGGTGATATAACCAAAGCGATGGTGCCACAATCAAGAGGTGATAATCCGGAATAAGTCCCTCTAAATTGAAAGTCTCATCATTTCTTCTGTTCACTGAATACCTCAATTTATTTCTTACATTTCACAAAATTTGTCCCACATTTTTCATAGTTCTGACTGATCTTTTAAAAATGTTTCTGACTGTCAGTTCCCTATTTCTCTTCAGCCATTTCCTGCCAATCAATATTTTCCTCCAATAATTTGCAGCTGAAGATTCTAATAATAAATGTTTCTCATTTCACTACCATTGCATATTAGACATCCTTCAACGCATTCTTCCTTTCATTGCTCAGTGTCCATACTCCCAAACGAAAGCAAGCAATCCTTCCCTCTAACTCTTATCACAAACATTAAGATATAACTAATTCTCTCCCTACTTCGGATTTCCATTTATTTTAGAAACTAAATGACTTTCTACCCCTGATTTGCGCATATAACGTTTAACATTCATATCTTCTAGTCTGTATCCTACTATTTTCCAACGTCCCTTCATTAATGTGTATACTGGTGCCCACATTTCCTCTAATCCATTTGTCTTAACAACTCTAATTTTTCTAAACCATGTTATCACATCATCTTTGTATAAGCTCATTAGAAGCAAAATATGGCTGGTTAACAATTCAAAGTGCAGTACTTGAAATCAGAAAAAAAGTTTCAACGAGCAACAGAAAGTGTGTCGGAACTGTTGTTGCCAAAAAGCACTTAGACGAATTGTATATATTGTCAAATTCTGTATTTTTCTTCAAAAACCTTGTGGCTAAATATTAAGGTATGAAGGTATTATGAAGAGAATTTCATGGGCTTTGTAAGTTTTAAGGTATAGACACATATTATTAATCATTCCGTTATCTTAAATATACGTGTTTTAGCAAAAATATTTAGAAAAAGCAAACTCTAACGTTACATTTTCCACGTTAAGATTCGTTTGGGGGTAGATACAATTAAAAATGTATGCACGCCTTATAAGTTAAAAATGCACATGAATGAACTTTGAGTTGTATCGGGTTTTAAATTCTTTTTAAGCATAGTTACAAACTCACAAGAAAATTAATGAATGTTTTCCTGAAATGTTACGTAATTTTTTATTCACAGCATGTATGTATTTCCGTTGAAATATCTAAATGTTATGTGAAACACATCCTATTAGGTTCTCGGGAGTGATGTATTTAAATTATGCCAAAATTATTTTTTCTAACCTAAATCATTTTCTAACAGCGATAGACTATGTACATTTTATAACATACTTCCAGAATATGGAGTAGGTGACCTCATTCCCGACACGTAACGTGTCCACGCCGGTCGTGGTCACACTGAGTATTTTAGCTTGTGAATAACAAACAGCTTCACCACCTGCCAGATATCAGATAAGCTAAAGTACTAAATGACTGGGTGGTAGGCCTTTAGAATAGAATAAAGCGTTCAAAGACTGGATAGTAACTTACTTGGAGCTTTCATTCTAACCGTAACCTGCACTCCCCTCTCGAGCGCGCTCTTAACCCCGGGCAATTGCTGTTTACCTAAGTTACATTCCATGTGTTAACACCCGGTATTTAAATCTTTTACAATACACACAGTTATTATTTAAGTTAAGTTAGTGCAAAACTACCTTGCCATTATCTTGTGACCAAGAGTGGCACGAACATCAGATTAGGCAGTGTAAGAAAACAACATGGACTCTGCGATGCTCCATTGTTGTCACCAAATCTACATACACGCATGCTCAGACTAAGCCACTTGGAAATATAATAACAATCTTTCAGGATATGAATCGTTACGGAACGCTGGACATATGCGCTTTATTTTGCTGAAAAAAAGGTTGGTGGGGGGAGAGAAAAAGGGAACCAGTTTCGTTTATCAGATGTTGGCAATAATTATGCATGAAGAGGATGTAAAACCGTATTTTTCATGTCTCTCTATGTACGCAATAATTAACCGAAGTAATTGTGCTATGACGATTAAGATTAGGTTGCGGTTCATTCGAATGTAAATCTGCGCTGTGTGGCCAAAGCTCGCTATGCGAGGAAAATGGCCTTTCTTTCTAACAGTAATGGAATTTAACTCTCTTCTTTATTCTCTCGTGTTTCTTTTATCTGTATATCAAATTGGATTCGAAGTAAACGGGATTCCTGCTGTCTTCTCATTCTTTATTTCAATTTTTATCTTTTATCATATTTCCTAGGGCAGGAAGTAGCTTCCCAGGATTTCTTCTGCAGAGGCAGAAATAAAAATACTGAAGAACTGTGGATTGCATTTCGAAAATACTTATATAAACGCTATCTGACGCTAAACACATTTTGAAAGTAATTATCAGAGCATCAGTGATAAGTACTAATGACATGCCTCTTTTAATTGTTGCACTATATGCATTGCTAATGTACACATAAATCTTTATCATTAGTCCCAGATTAACAACATTTATATGTTTAGATGATTTCGATCATTTTATGCATCTTCTATTTTTAGGGTAGTTTTTCGATTTCAGGTAATTATTTTGTGATTTTCTTGCATATTTTTATTATCGACGTCTTCAAATAAGGAGAAATCTTCAAGCATCAGAACTTTCACTCAGAAATGATATTAACTTTGTACATTGTTTATTGTTCTTTGTACATTCTTGGGATAAAAATATCACATTCTTATATATGTGCTTGTGGATGGTTGGAGTGCAGGTATAATTACAGCTATAAACTCACGTCCCAAAATAGGAAAGAGGCAAGTCAGTTTTCCCACTTTTTGCTTTAATAAGTGTATACCGTTCATAACATTGTTCCTATGCGCTGTAGACTGAAGTCCTTTTCTTTCGGTTTGAATTTTGTATAATCTGAGAATTCAAAAGACACGATGCTGGTTTTATAACATCTGCTTTAAAATAATTACCTTAATTCTATTTTCACATTCTTCAGGGAAGAAAAGAAATTTTATTTTTGGATTAATTTTTAAAATTATATTGTGACGTCACACCAGATGCCGTGCCGACGAGCGGGCAAAGATTTTCAGGACCAGGCTGTCTCGAGGGTCTGCTATGTGTACATGACTGTCAACAATCAAGGCGGCAGAAACAAAAGGGATGTCGAGAACGTTCGGGAGACCTCTGAGTCATTTCCGGTGCTTCTGTATGTGAAACTTGAGAAAGGTCCATGTGACGTCGTCCTCAGTATATAAGGAGTCCTGAGAACAACAGTGAGTGAATGAGTTTTAGAGTTACAGTTACAGACACTATAGCGCTGCCGAAATAAGTAAACCACTAGAAGTACATAAACATTCGTAGCGACTGTAAACACGTCACCGCAGAGAACACTCTGATTGACTGAGAAGCTCTGTGAGGAAAAAACTAAATTGATCCATTTTTAATGTTACTGCTGTTTTACTGCTTTTCTTCACATTAGCGCTGTTGATTTTAGTAGCTTTCTTGGGCCGGATTTGCTGTAGTCGGTCAGTGTGTCAGCTGTGCGTGTGCATTGTAAAGATTTCACGAGCGTCGTCATTGGTAGGTGTGAGGGACAGAGAAAGTGAAGAAAGACACTGAAAGGACTGGGCAAGGTTATTAGAAGTAAAACTATGAATTGTGATAACGCGAAGAACTGTAGACTGTGTTAAGAATAAGAAGAAAACTCCATTTGTAATAAAAGTTTACAAGACATTTTGTCACATCCCTGTTTGCTATTTTTGCTATTATTATTTTACTTATTTTAACATTTTGGAGCTATTTTAGAAACATTTTAAGATCACCAATTGGTGCTGGTTATGAGTTTTCAAAGTACAGTTAAATAGGTAAAAGCACAGGATGTATTAGCAGTGGCCCTTTATGGAAGATATGCAATAACTATAGCATTTATAACAAGTGCTGCTAAGTTATGTTTTATAAATTTTAATGAGATTTGAAAGATTCAATGCCTCAACCGTGCGTTAAATCACGATCTTCTGCTGCTGAGCCTACTTGCCAATTTGATTGTGCTGCTACAAAAATTAAGTTGTTGTTGTCGGTTTTTTTTTTTTTTTTTTTTTTTTTTTTTTTTTTTTTTTTTTTTTTTTTTTTAATAAATAAATAGCCGCTCTTTCTCTCCTGTGGTTTTCAGAGTCCCATTCTATATTGGGCGTAAAAGTTCGCTTACTTTGGCTCAGAGGCCTCTTAATCAGGAATGAGATTCTTTTAGTGTATAAATCTACGACACGGGACCGTCAATTTCCCTTCCGAAGGAAGAAACTAAGAAGTTTTACACAAAAAAGTCCATCACTTTCCACCAGGCTTGAACCCGCGACCTGGTGAATCATATGCTACCATGTTACCCCTAGACCACTCAATTGATTCACGTATAGGTATAGTGGTAAAGCTTTTCATTGCTTTTGTTATCTCTGGGAGGTCAATCAGATTTAATGTTAATGCTGTCCCCTGACCGCATTACCAGCACTGTGCAGTGATAGGGATATTATGAATCCGTCATGGTCGTCGGTAGAGTTCCAAGTATTTGAACTGAATAGTGTCTACGACATCGTCATATGTAATCTTCTGTAACTTCACGAAGAGAATAATGAATCTTCTCTTTGCATCTTAGAAAGTACGAGTATGTTAGCTAATTTCAATTACACTCCAAAGCAAATTTCAACGAATTGTTCATGGAAAAACTTCGATGTTTAGTAGTCACTTTGTTCAATCCATAAATTTCTTGCCATAGAATTATTATTAATGAGATTTTGCGTTTAAGAAAGTAAAACTTAATTTGTGGAGGTTAGTTATTGATCGATAACGTAATATAATTTATTTTCAGTTCCTCACAATTTGCCGTACTTAACGGCTAATTGTGGTGACGGTATATAATTGGCGGAAGGGAGACACCTCGGCAGTGCTCAGTCCATACAAAATCAGGTCGCGTAGCAGACAGGTCGAAACATCTTTTCCGCAGTCACCCGAAGCTAATTACTGTCATTTCACGTCCTTCCTACAGTCCCGCACAATAGAAAGAAATTCCGATTGCGTTACAAAACCAGAATCGCAGCAACAGTCACAAAAACAAACAACGGAACGCTTGAAACACATCATCATCATTACCATCAAGAAGGTTTTAATATTGTCACATCCTCAACACGGAAATTCAGCCAAGCGTTCCTCCTTAACTTTTTCTCCTCTTCCTGCACCTACTTTGAATTCATGTTATAAAAATTCCTTTTGGTCACTGTATGAAATATTTGATTGTCGTAACAGTTACGAAATCTTCTTTGGAAAGCTCGGTTTTGCCGAATGGATAAAGGAAAAAAATCTGCAGTAGGAAAAGCAATTTTAACTGCATACTTTTACTGCATCATCATCATCATCATCATCATCATCATCATCATCATCATCGCCGTCGTCGTCATCCATGATCTGGGAATAGTCTCTGAATCCGGTGCACTCTGCGATAACTTCTAAAAGGTGATTTCGCAACTAAAGAGAAATGATGGAAACAAATCTGTAACAAGGAAAAATAATGAAAAATTTATCGACATGACTTTCACTGGATCCCTTTCTTTATCATAAAAACACAGTCGTCATTGCACCCCGTTTACGAAGACAGCGTATGTGACTAACAACAATGGAATCTTCTCTGGAACGATGTTTCTCAACCAAATCTAACTGAACAGACAGTGGACACGGAGGTTCGACAAAGAGAAATCCCATATTATCTGCACGCATTTCACTGGATCCTTTCCATTAGCACAATCGTTGATCTCTGTGTTGCGGGGGTTGCATCTGGAAGACCCGTCAAAATCTTCTCTGAAGACGTTCTAACCGAAATGAACTGAATAAACATCTTAATATTTCAAATTTTACCTAATTTACTTCCCGCATTACCTAGGGACATCATAATATTAGAAAAAAAATGTTTAATTACCGCTCTGAATACAATAAGCACAAAACCATATCACCAGTGGTGTAGCGTGGTATGTGGATTTGTATGCACTTTGGACTCGTGTTAAGGTACTTTTACCATAGGTGAAATGTCTAAATTCTACAATTATTAGCGGTTTTTGTTCAAATTTATATCAGGCATAGCACATGCAAGGAATAATAGACATACAAATTTTCACTTATCGTAACACTTAAATTTATTATCTGTTTTAGCTATTTTTAGCACTGTGTCTGAAATGTTCCACACGATGAAGATTTCAAAATTTTGATCATTTTAAATATTATTCTACTATAGATAAGTATTCTCAAAAGAATGTTTGGTACAGAAAATGCTGTAATACTTTGGTTTATCAAATAAAGATTATTAACTTTGAAAAAATCTTTCACAATTTTTATAATTTTCACAGAACTATGTAATTCACCTACTGCTAAATATTAAAATTACAGACAAATCACTCCTGCTGTTTTTTCTGCATTCTCTTTGGAACTAGCCTTGAAAGTTTGAGGAATATTGAACAGAAAATGCATCGTGTGGAACATTTTAAAGGGCAAAAGTGTGAGGAAAGTAGAAGTTGGTAAAACGCACTGAAAATAAATATTTACATAAGGCCGCGTGTCCTTCGACATTTATATTCTCGCTTGTTGAAGTCTTAAATGACTCTAGCAGCAAAAGTAATGTTATGCAATTTAAAGCTTAGGCTTCAAATTATTTTTGGACGTAAAAACTAATATTTGAATTTTTTGAAAACTTTGAACAAATTTCATATGTGTAGCCACAAAGCAGGACAAATAGAGCGCGAGCGAACGAGAGAAATAGATCGGGTGGTTTAAGTCAAGCACAATCTCTAGACATAGTAGTGGCAGTCAGGTGAAAATATATTTTGCTTATATCGGTATGGCTGCTGTTAAATTTCAGGTGAGTCAGCTGCCCCTTATTCTCCAGTTTTATGCAATCCACATTTTATAATCTAACATGAAAACATCGGCCCCTATGCTAGGTTGTACACAAGCACTTATCTAGGATGTCTTTACTTACACACTCGATGAAATTATTAGATACTACTATAGATGTTAGAGTATCGCCTTTTAATATACTTGTAATTGGACAGTTGACGTTTGCACCTCTGCAAATGTTCATTGTGACGAGAGGATACTACCATACATGTTAAACGGAATATTTGCCTCTCACGTTGCTAGGTAGCTCAGTTGGAACGAGCGCCCGATTCCTCTGTAATCCGCCTATCTCCCCTCCATTTGCTGATTATTTTTTACCGTGTAATATTCACAAATAACATTGCTGAACAATTATTATGTTAAAAGCTGTTATTATTTAAATTTGTAATTGTTTTATTTCCATTTTGTGATGTTGTTGTGTATTAGCATATATCTTTCGGTGTAGATGCTGAGCTGCTTGTGCATGGGCTCTTGTTTCTCCGTAGATCAAAAGCGTATCACGTACTCGTCTGACGAATACGTGGTGAAGGAATGACACAAACTAGCATGCAACAGCTTTCGCGTGGAGAATGAAGGGAGTCGGCATTCATAATAACACACTACACCATGCCAGTCCAATGGGGCAGAAGTCATTATACCTGTTCTACTACGATTTCAGTTATAATATCCTAAACTCTCAGGGACTTTGTAATTAGATTATTGTGAATTTGGTTTCCAAGTTTTGATGAGCAAAAATCCGTGTTCCTGAGGGTTAGCGCACAAGCTACAGTCAGTCATTATTCCCTTCAGCTATTTCGAGACTTGACTAATAGCACGTTTAGAATTCAATAGTACGACTTGTATGCCAGGCGTTATACCATTGCCACTTCGCGAGTTTTCATGCTTGATTTAGCCTTTTGAGACAGTTTTAATCCTTTGCTACGCGTTTTAATTTTAGTACTTTGATGGCAAGAGCTATTATGCCTGTTATTTGAGATGTATGAGACGTAGTTTACGTAAAAATTTAAACAAACCATTATTTAATATTATGCGCCTTTTGACTGTACGTGTCCATGACGGATGAGGCATGTCCTTAATTTTTGCCTAATGTTTCGCAGCCAATCCCTGCTCTAAGTACATTTCTTTTTATTTGTATTGTTATTGTACTCAAATGATAGGTCCCTTTTATCAGAGGCGTTTACTGAATTACGCTGCTATGTATACTCTAATAAAAAGTTTGTAAACTCGGCTAGAAACCCGAATTTGCTCTCAGTAAACGAGCCGTATGTTTTTGAGGTGTGCTTTGGCGAGGAGTACGTTCTGTCCCTTAAACCGCTGTACCTCTGAGTTTTGCGCGTTCCTCTATCTAAGAACGTAGGGCAATACGTTTTAGTAAGCGCAAAACTGGACGAAAGCGCATATGGTGTTTGATGAGTTGTCTACCTTCCAAAAAATAAGGGGCGGCTGACTCCCCTGGTATAAACCAGATACTAAGTGTTTTGGAACTCACAGCAAAACGACGAAGTTTGTGTTTGAATCAAATAAGATAGTTGTAGTAAAGAATATCAACATACGATTGTAATTATTTGCTGTAGTTTAGGTGGATTCTCCTGCTCTTCTGACCAAAGACATTTATGACATCATCCTCGAAAGTGGGTTGGGAGCCTAGGTCCTGGAGCAGTTTACTTTCAATATTCATCATAGCTAGGGATGAAAGTCTTTCTTGATGCTGTGTACCTCTGAGATAACTTTTAATTCTCTTCAAACTAGAAAATGACCGTTCTACGAAGCAGCTTGTTGCAGGTATTGTCAAAATCAAAATTGCTAGCTTAAAGGTTTGAGGAAAAATTGAGGTAAGATCCATTGTTTTAATGTACTCATACAGTTCAACAACTTTTTCATTTCGGTATACGTATACACTAAACACAATCCACTTCTTCAACCAAGTAAATCAAAATAGGATCCGTAGTTGTCCTTTAAGTCACAAAACACCTCTTCAGAATCTTTCTCTTGAAGTCTGAGAATTTGGAGGAATCAAGAAGAGAAACGAACCTCAATTTGGAGATGTCATCTTTCAGGTATGCATTGCCGAACGTTATCAATAACTTCACAGAATATGCGTCTAGCTGCTTTCCTTATCTTCGCCGATAACGGCATCAAGACGAATTTTTTAGACAATTGGTGTTGAATTTCAACGGTGTTACTTGTCACTTCTTTTCAGACTAGATGGAATTCATTTCTATAACTGCAGAAAATACTGGAATCTATATAGCATTTTATTACAGTAACCTACACCTGTTATCTTTTCCTGGACTACTTGAAACAACACATCAATGTGCTGAAATATATTGGAAAAAACCACCAGAAGAAAACAAAATCAAAATCCCTCAATTTATGCAGCAAACCATCTGCGTACATACTTGTATCATGATCCCAGTCAAAATTGTCGTTATTAGTCATTGATTCAAATAAATCGCCTAAATCAGCCTTAATCTCTTTTACTGTAGTTAGCGGTCTACTTTTAAAATTCCAACGAGTTTGGGACAGGAAAAGAATTCTTTTTTAACATTTACCTTCAAAGCATGAACTCTCTTCGTTGATTTAGCAAAAATGGTACTAAATGCTGTAAGGGAAACAAGGAAACGTTTCACTTCTTTGATGCAGCTAGCTGATTGTAGCAAAACAATATTTAATTGGTGAGCATAGCAATGAACAAACAGCGTCGATTTACAAAGCTTCCAAATTTTAGCTTGTAGCCCAGTACATTCCCCTGTCATCACTGCTGCCACATCGTATTTTTGGGCAATCAGTCGGTTCAAACATGAAGTCATTTAGTGTACTGCTTCAACAGGGATTCCCTTTGTATTTACATCTGTAAAACCGATGAACCCTTCTTCATTGTTCCCTCGGTTGTTGCATAGTGAAAGGTAGTCGGTAGGAGAAACCTTTAGCTAACATCGGAAATTTCATCAAATATCACAGAAACAAACGATGCGTCAGAAATTTCTTTTCTGATATTGTTGGTCATCACTGAGCTGATGCTGGATATTACATAGTTCTGTATATCCGTTGACATAGCACGAAATACAGTATAGAGTTGTTGAGGTGTTCTTTGAGAGACATGTCATGCTTAGTTAATTCATTTATATATTCAATGAAATTCCCTCTATCGGATGACTCAGTACTCTCAGTGTGGCCACGAAATGCAAGTCCTTGTTCCCCTAAAAAGCAGGCAGCTCTTATAAGATGTGATAGTATTGTTTTGTTTTTTCTAGCTTCCATGTTACGTTGATTAATGGATCTTCAATACTCATCACTTAAACAAAATTCTATTCTTCTGTTCTTATCAAACATTTTCAGTTCTTTCTCACAAATGATGTGTTTGAAGGAATACTTGTGCTTTTTCTGACCTATTTAGTATTAGTTGTGATATTTAAAGAATGTTTAGGAGGTCATACTTTAACACATGTTCTTTTTTAGCAAAATTTAAACATTGCAGGTCTCTCACCTGTAGTTTGTTGATTACACAGCACTCGGATTCCATATTCGCAGCAGCATTATCTTTACAACATGCGTTTTTCTAGTGGTGAACCATACGGAAGTATATGAGAAAAGTGCATACTCAATATTTTTTCTACTAATCATATACAAACATTGAACAATTTACACTGCCTTCAAAATCGTATACAGTACGCTCGCAAAGCAAAATAAACTCTGTAGATAGCAATGTTCAGTTGTCCGCAAGAATAACCGAGGATTATCTAATAAAAGTTTTCCTTTAACCCATTCTTTCGTACATGAAAGTACTTAGAAGATAAAAAAATAATATAATGGAGTTTCACGTGTAATGTGATGTCGTTAACCTTAATGCTTACCTTACTTCCCCCTCCCGTGCAGGTATTCCTCATGGCTCTGCATTGCGTGCCATTCTGCTATTGTTTCCTTATACTGAAATTATGAATTCAAAGGAAATGATTATTATAAAGATGTCGCACGTACATGCTCATTCCTGCTTCAGTTTCGTGTGTGTTAGACAATTGCCAGTATTTCTTTCTCACGTCATTATCTTTCCTCTTCATCTTTATCCATTAATTGTATAGACGAAGAGGAAGATATGATAGTAATTATCGTCCCATGTGATTTCAGAAGTCTTCCATTACCTCAAACATGGCAGTCCTGATTTCCAGAAAGCTGTCTAGGTAACAGGACTTGGCTTATCTCCGGTCAGAACAACAATAGTATATTGCGATATAAGGATGGTAAGCGATTTTTGCTGGATCGAGGAAAAGTTTGAAACGAAGAGACACAGCCGAGTCTTTCAAGTTCCTAGGATTAGTAAAAACACTTATACACGTGTATTGCATATAATTTTGGGGTGATAATTACTAACTTAACATAGCGTATGAAGGAAATGTGAAATACTAACCGAAATATAACATTCATCTCTCTATGGTGTCTTGATGCCTGAACTTAATTAGCATAACATAATCTAGCACCTTTCGTATCTCTCTCTAGATTTTTTTCAGGTATGAGAGAAGTGCAGTCTATTTTCCAATTTTCTTCAATTTCAGAATCAACACACTCGTTCATGATTACTATGGAAAACATCTATATAGGCATATACTATTTATTTCCGCACGGCCTATTCTTTTTATCTCTCAGAACGTGTATTAAGAGTCAGTGGCTGCATCTTCGATTGTCATTACAATGGAATTTGGACTGATTACAGTGCTTTATTTTTTCTTTCTCTATTGGTAAGTAGGGGAAGAATAGTATTCCACCCAAAAATTCGATGTCGAGATTTCACCAGAAATATATGTTTTGAGACCCCCTGAATACAAAAAAAGCATTTTTAGTAAAAGGCCCGTGTGTGTGTGTGTGTGTGTGTGTGTGTGTGTGTGTGTGTGTGTGTGTGTGTGTGTGTGTGTGTGTGTGTGTGTGTGTGTGTCTTGTATGTCTGTTTGTCAGTCTGTGGACAGCATAACTCAAAAACGAAAAGTAGGTTAAAAACCAAAGTTGGTATTTAAGTTTAATGTCTTTCCAGGATGCGATACGAAGACTTTGAAGAAAACAGCCCCATCCTAAACTATCCTTTACATGGAAAAGTTTTCGAAAATGTTGATTTTCTTGAAAATGGCTCTCACAATTTTGATTAAAATGTCATATGTTTGAGATATTTTTATGACAAATGAAATGTATATCTTGAATTTTCTGGCTATAGCCCCTGTAGTCGTATTTACTTTAGACGACTTTTGCATAACTGGTAAACCATTACAGTTAGACCAAATCGTTATATACAAAAAATGTAGATCTTAATAAAATACACAATTTATGTCCAAATAAATTTTATTGTAGGGTGAACCATTCCGAAGATATTCGTTGTTATGTGTGTGAGTTTCGGAAAACTTAAAACTCTCGTAAAATGGAACATCGTTGTTCATTTTTTATGTGTTAAGTGTGCAATGAGAACGGAATCTCAAAGCTTTATATGCTTTTACTATCGCACAAAGCCTACTGTATTCTAAAATTCGTCTTGCACCTACAAGGAAATAAGCAATAAGATAATTTGCACAAATGCTTATCTCAACCAAGACGAAGAAGATATAGGAATAAGAGTTTGTAAGAATGGTTAGTACAAGAGAAGAGAAAGTCATATGAGTGCAACACATAAGATTTTTTAAATTATAACGTATGCAATATAAATAACAGGATAATTATTGAGACGGTAGAAATCAACAAGTTGATTTGATTATATTTTATATCTATATTAATCAAAAATGTTTTTAAGTTTAACAGTGTGAAAATGTTAGCGGCCTAGGCCTTATAACTACATAATATAGGAGGGTAAGTTAAGTTGGTAGATGAGATAATTCATTTACCTGTAATGTCAACATAATCGGAAAGAGCGTAAAATAGTACTGTTTCCCAAAAATGTGCATTACAGAAGCATTTTAAAGGTGACTTGTCCGTCATATCTGTCCACGTAGTTTCCCCCACATTGTACTGGAAGTTGTTAAATATTGAATACAGTTTGGCCAGGTTTTCCGCTATTATTCTTCATTCAAAACAATGGAAATTTGTTTGGAAGGGGAGAAATTATTGCAACATCGTTACTGTTTACGTAACTGTATGTATTCAAGCAACAGAAACCTTTTGTTTCATTTGCGAGCCCGCTCAATATTTATTTATGTTTATATAATGCAATACATGCATAGAAATGTTGATGGGTATAAAGGCAACCCATCGCTGATATTTCAAAAACTAGTGGTTTTCAGTGTAAGGTACGCAATTGTCTTTGGTGTTCTGAACTGTACAAAAAGATGACTGCAACAGAAACTGGTAATACTATATTATGCAACGAGAGCATAATGGCAGCAATTAAGATGCGAGTATATTTTATGAAACGAGCGGTAGGAGCATCTTAATTGCCTTTATACTCAAGTTTCATACGACTATTTACTCTCGACCATGAATCAAGTTTAAAACATTTATAAAATGGATTTAATATAACACACAGTATGCTACTGTTACTGGTGTCCGCCATTTTAATCATGTATTTGTTACCTATTTGATTCTACGAGAATCGATTTTTGTGCCTTCAACTGTTATTGTCATGTTAGCCATGACATTGATACGGTGATTATATATGCTGTTAGCTTTAAAAAACTAGACTTTTAAGAACGAGTGCAAATTGAATTTATTAGAATGTTATTAAATTATTAAATAAACAGAGTAGGTTTATTTCATATACTGGATTCGACTGATTCGCTTTCAGCGGCTTGGGATGTGCGCAGAAGCTGAATATAGATTGCTACATTCGGATCTTTTGATTTGTGGTTAGCAGTGCCGTTATGGACAGGTGACCGTTGATTGGTGGATTAGCAGTGTAGTCATGAATTGATGCACCTTTGATTGGTGTATTAGCTGTACCGTTATGAACTGGTGCACCTTTGATTGTTGGATAGCTGTAACATTATGAAGAGATGGATACAATGAAGTCCATAATAGTAGCGTATAAATGCTAGGTTATGACATGGTCATGTACATAGGTCTACAAAAGCTTCCCAAAAATGAACGTTTTCTGTTATACATCCTCTCTACTCGGAAGATGTTGCTTATTGGTATTATTGATATGCTTGCATTTTACGAAACTAAGGGCTACAAGATTTGCGTAGTTTAATATCAAATAAAATGTAAAAAAAACTAATGATATGATAACATTATTTCTCTATACCTACTCGATATTCAGGCTTCACTCACAACTCAGTTAACGCTGCATGTTACCTGAGTGCCCCTATTACTTCCTCCATTGTTTTAAGGGTCTACTGAATGTTGCCTTCATTCATCATAATATACGCAGTCTAAGTCTATAAAGAACTATAGTACAATAACTTTTTGGGGACGCGTGCGACGCAATAACGTCTTGACTCCTTTCATTCCTAATCTAGATAAAGTCTAGCAACAACTTTCACGAACGTAAAACTTAAAATTTAAAAGCATTGAAAAAGTATCGAAAGCTTGCCTCAAAGAAAATATTTTCGGAAACAAGTGCAATGTGGTCATTTTAGAAGTTGCCCAAGTCTTTGTAATGCAATAGTTGGTTTACCGGACGTTGCTCGGATGACACATTTAACTCGGATGACCCTTTATTTATCTTTATAAGGCTTCCACACACTTCTAACAGACCTTTATTTATTTATCCATTTCAGATTAATCATAAATCCTTGCAGGTATAGATTCACCCATTTCGTAATACCTATAAGAAGGATATAGACAACCGAAGTGACAGAATTTAAAAGCAGGGTTGCTATATGCTGGCCTATAAATTTCGTACTCTTTCTGTGATCTCCCAATGAACAACTCAAAAAAGGACAGCAATTTAAGAATGACAATTATTGAAACTAGAGCAATAACAACGGATACCCCGGAAATGGCTGATACAAAGAAAAGGTAATTTGAAATAGATATATTTTAAACATCTAGACATTTTTGTACTGTATGCTTTTGTATATCTCTTATAGTTCAACAGTTATACAAAATTATACAACATTCCTTTTGAATAAATTATGAAAATTCAAGATATAAACTTGGCATTTAAATATCTTATGGGTATGATATTTTAATCGAAGGTGTCGCAGTCTTTTTGAGTAAATCGAATGTGATGTAGGATATTTCTTCTGTGGTACACATAGGTGTCAGAGACAGTAACCCGCGCTGTGGCCGAATGGTTAGACTACTCGCCTCTCACCAAAGTGGCCCGGGTTCGATCCCAAGCGACCACATGTGAGATTTGTAGTAGACAAGGCGGCTCATGGGCGGGTTTCCTCCGGGTTCTCCTGTTAACTTCGCCATCGCATTCCACCGGTGCTCCATCTTCATTCCATGTATCATCAGTGTCACCGCCTGCGGTCCCACGTATAGTAAAGGGCGTTACACACTACAAGAAAGGAGAAAGTAATAAATCGTGATAAATCGCAAAGTTTTAAAGTACAATCCTCTTACTAGTTTCATTGTCACTGAAATAGTACATCTGTTAGTCTGAGGGGATTTTAAACTCCTTGGTTATTATCCTATTATTTATATATTTACTTTCATTCTTTATTATTAGTGCTTAACCCCATTGTTACAGCATATGGCAACAGAGGCTGTGGACACTGATGATGCATGAAATTAAATGAAACAATAATTCGGAAAGGAAATATTGCCATGTCTAACTTAACCGTATTTCCTAAGCATTTACCAGGTAGAACTGAAGAAAACCCTGAAAAACCTCACTCAGGGAAGAAGCTTCCTGGGGGATTCTAACCGTTCACGCTCCTCTGCTTTAACAGCTCGGAAACCCGAGAATAGATTTATATTGTGTATCATATTCCTCGTTCTTATGTTTTGGAAATATGTATTGTACATTTTGTGCATGTGAATGGATAACTATGGAACACCAATAATGGTATGTTGGTGAAGGAGAAGAGAGTTGTGTCATGCTACCACTTAGCCCACCCCTGTGTTGAAGTTTGCCAGAACTGCCAGCCGGACATTGCAAGAAACCCTCAAGTTTCTTCCTTCTCCTACCCTGACGCCACGGAATTCTGGAGAAAAGGAGTTTTCGTTCTCCCGCACGCACGCAAAAAACATGGCCACCACTTTGAATGTTATTTATTTTTTCCTCCTCTTTTCCCAATGCAGGAGCCATGGGAACTACATAAATTTCCTCCCTGGCCATTCCCACAGGCTCTACTACCGCAACGAAAATCATCCCTTTCTTCCTTCCTGTCGCCCTCCCCTACCCTCTTACTAATTGCAGTTAATTCAGTGACGATAGTCAATTATTCCCCTCCCCCTCCCTTCGTTAACATTTCTTCGGGAAAGCTCTCTCGCTCGCTCTGGAGTGCGGGATAAAATATTGTGGTGGTTGGAATTACATTACCACTCTCCACGCTTGGTTTTTGTCTTGGCTTTGGTGTGTTACATTCCAGAGTTATTGCAAAGAATGGGTGTAAATTATAACACAAGCCAAAATCTTGTGTTTCTCTCACGAAAATGTGGCTATAAGAAATGGTTTGACGTCCACAACTCTAGCATTTTCTGAGAAACATTACGGCTAGAGTTTCAATATATTAACAAGGCGTATGGCAAACTCTAGTATCGAACTATTAAAATAGTGTAGTTTGCCAAGATGCCCAAATCTTGTTGATATGTTGAAACTCTAGCAGTAATCTTTCTAGGAAACGCTGGAGTTTTTGGTGTCACATTCCTCTCATTATCGTGAGAGGAACACAGTAGTTAATGTACCTAGATAGTAGATCTTTATGACATCACCTTGAGCTGCCATCTGCTACATTTCCCCCTTTCGCTTCAGAGAGCAGAACTTCCCTAAGAGTTTTTCTCGCCAGAGGCCTACAACACATATGAGGGTACTTCAAAAAGTAAGTTATACATATTGTTCCAAGCTAAGACCATCACGCAACAAGAATGGTCCTTTGTCAGAATAGAGTTCATATTCCGGAATTTCTACAAACAGCTTCGCTACCGATAGCAGGTGCATCACTGTGTGCGAGTGAAGGGGTGAGTCAACGAGAAACATACTCCAAATTTATGTACATATAGCCGGTACGATTCTTGTGAACAGAACGTCCAAATTGCACAGAGATTCATCGTGAAATTCTGTGCTTTAAATTTCAAATGCAATGTCGTGTCTAGACATAGTGAAATTAAGCAAAGACATTGTTTTCTTGCACCACAATGCAAGACCTCACATGGACCGCATAATACAAGCTTTACTTCATTGTTTTCGATGAGAGGTATGGAAGCATCCGGTATACAGTCCAGATGATGCACAATCCGATTTTCATCCGTTCAGCAAACTGAAAGAACATCTGGGGGGGGGGGGGCCGCAGATTTTCCAAAGATTAAGAAGTTCGCATAACGGTGGTTCTCGAAGGCTTCCGTGACAAAAGACAGCATTTCTATGGCTGAGGAATTGAACAACTGGTAGAACATTCAGACCGCTGTTTAGAGAGACTTAGTGACTATGTTGAAAGACAGTGTCATATAGCTGTGTCACTTTGCAATGTAATAGAGCATTGAATAAAGGTTACTTGACCCGTCATAATCATGTGTAACTTACTTTTTGAAGTCCCCTCATATCTACGCTGGGTAGCCAAGAGTTTACAAACTCGTATTGACTAGTTCTGGTTGTGAATCACAATATGGAATGTTAGTGCACAAGTTTTCTGTCAATCACCCCTCTCACCTTGGGTTTTTCGTGGTTTTCCCTGGTTGGTAGGTGAATCCTTCATTTAACACAATTTCCTTTCCATAATTTCCCTTTCGCTCCACTTATTTATCATTTTTCAAGTACGTTTCTAGATTTTATGACGTATGGAGCGGCGCGGATGCTTGCTCAAAGGAAAACTATTCCCTGTGCGTACTAGAAGCAGCGAGTCGCGCTCTCTAGGCAGCTCCAAGAGTGACACAGGTCTTCAAGACTGGAGCTTTTAGGAACTTCCGCACGTCTCTGTGGCCTATATGCCTGACCTTTAGTTTCCTGTAGCTCCTTCGCTTCGTCGTACTCCTGTGATAGCCATAATAGATCCATTTGCAAGGTGTCAATCTCCGTTTAATAAACCATGTCTATACTTACTGTACTTATAGGGCACAGTTAGGATTAGAACCTTGGTAACGCAGAAGCAAGTGGAAAAAGAAAACGAAAATGTGATTGATTCATGTAACTTTCCCTATTCATCTATCCACAAACAAAGGCTTATTCTTCCATATACCTACTTTTTGTTAGTCAAATTAAGCTTTCTTGCATATTATAATTAATGTTCTTCCACACAATAGCCGTGTGTAGGACTGGATTGCAAAGGGTAGAGTAAAACTGAAAAATTCAATGCCATGACCGGGATATGAACCACGGTTCTACCGGTTACCGTTCCGGCTGCTCTAACCACTAAGTTTCATTCTACCGTTTCCAATCCTTTCTTTCACATTTGTTGTAGGTATAAACAATTTTGTGTTTTGGCCTTCCTAGGTAAATATACTGTTAGAACCAAAATTGGAATTAATTATATTAGAGCAAGTCACAGGTTTTAATATTTTGAATATATGACGACTATAAAACTGAAAATAATTTTTAAAAATAAGTTACTAATGTTCCAATAAACATACAGTACAATAAATAGAAGCCTTAAAACAAAAACCTAGGAAGAAACACGAATGCAGTAGGCGGTAACTACTCTTATTTATGAATCCAAAACATGGACGTTGACAAAAGTAGACACAAACAACATGCAGGCTGCCGAAACGAGATTATTAAGAACAGTAAAAGGATGCACACTTTTAGATAAAATTTCAAATGAAAAAATAAGAAAAAATTAGAAATAAATCCTTCGGCAGACAAAATTATCCATTACAAGAATGAATGGGGAGAGCATGTTAATAAAATGCCTAGAGAAAAGATCCCAACGAAAGTGTTAAACTATAGGCCAATTGGAAAAAGACATCCGGGAAGATTAAAAAAACAATGGTCAGACATGTTTTGAAGCCGGAACGGGCAGCATTACCTAACCCTTGGAGTGAACATCAAGACAATATAACAAGCTAGGTAAGTAAAGCGATATCAAATATTTAAAAAACGGGTCGTTACGCGACTCCTTTTAAATTCATTACTATTTGCATGTCCATGAGAAGAAAGCGAATAACGACTTACCACTTGGAAACACTAAGCACCAGCAATCAAACGACTAAAATACCTTAAATTCAACCAATCATGAGCCTCTAACACAGTCTCTTTATTATTTTGTGATCTTTTTCTTTATAAAACCTATATTCTACTAAAAACTCACTGCATATTGAATTACTCTAAAGATAATTTGATTTAAGGACATCCGTGTTTGAAAATTTGACATTTTGAACCAATAATACTAGCTTTTTTAAATTTAGACCATATTTGTAATGTAATGCAAAATATTACAGCGTAAATTGTACCCATTTTTAAAATTATGATCAAATGTGTCACTAAAGAGTCCCTCGTGACAAAACATTTTAAACGTTCGTCTAATATTTTAAGGCAGATTTAAAATAAATCTATTTTTAATTGCCCTAAGTGTATCTGTCGCTTCTTCAATTTAGGCTCCAGAACCTTTTAAAGTTATAAATATGTTTTCTGCCCAAAAAAAATTGTGCTTTTTGTGTTTGAAACCTACAAAAAAAAATCGCACTTAGATACACCTGACAATAAAACCTAAGGTAATTTTATTTCTTAAGTCTTTGTAAACATATGTAACAAATGTCATTAATGCAATACAAAAACTGTTCCTCAAGGAGCTTTTACAGGAAGTAAAATGCTGAAAATACCAACCAGTAAGGAGAAAACAACGACAAAAGATCTAAACGCATAGCTCACATTAAAATCCACGCAACACGACAATATGCAGTGTCACTTAAAAATGGCATCCGAAGGCAAATTATTTATTTTTCACATTCAAGAACTGCCTCAATTATTTTATACAGCTAAGATAAAAAACGTTTATTTCTCAATTGAATTACTATTTCACTTATGCATATCCTTAACAGCAAACATACTTAATACAGTATCACAGTCTTTTCCAAACGTATTCCTTGTTTTGCAAATACCTCCAGAAGATAGAGAATACAAAGGACTTGCAGTCGTTCTGTTTACAGACTAAATTTCAATTACTATTTTTGTTGTGTTGTAATCTTTATATGCTTCAACTCAGTCGTGAAATAGTCTAATAAATTCCACCGAAGCTTTTATTACTCCATTGCCTAGAGCAACAGTATTAACATTTAAAAATACTGCGGGATTTCGTGTTGGTTTAGGATGTTATGTTTTTCTTCCATGTTATATTTTCTTCCATATATCCAAATGGCCTTTGTTGCAGTGGCACAAATAAGGATACAGTTGTGAAAATTGTACCTTGATCCTGCAGGTTTAATTTTAGCGTTATAAACGGTTGTGTTAGAAATGTTTTCTAATGTATGTAGAAGTAGGTACATCAAGTTTTCTAGAAACTGGTTCATAAGAGCAAACAATAAAATCGAAAATTACCAGGAAAACGTTGTTTATACGTTTATTGTATCTGTTCCCTAACAGATTTTATGTGTTCGAAGATACTATATGCCTCTGACTTTACACTGCGACCTTGTAAATAACAAATCTTCTCCCATTCCTCGTTCAACCTGTTGGCCTATGCAGACCAACCACTAGACCATGTTTTGTTTGAACTTAGAGACTCATGCTCGCTTATTTACGTTTCTAATTTGAACGTAAATAACTTGAAGGCAACTGGTTGAGAATTCTTATGCTGGTTATCAATGAAAAAATAAAAAATTCAAGTCCCAATATTGTAATTGGTTTTTGTACAATGATAAATTGTGTAAACCCCTATACATCGTGTATGTATGTACGTGTGAGATATCCAAATTTTGTAAATAAAGATGTTAAGTGCTGCATCCGTGAGGCTTTCTCCACCCCTACCATTTCTGCTTATATAGCTTCTACAGGCTCACTTTTGTGAAAAACCGTGGTACAGATATCCTGTTATGGGGAGGAACATAGAAAAATCAAATCCAGTTACTGACAGCACTCTAAACCATGGTGAAGGTATTTAAGGGAAGGACCTCCTAAAATTCAATCCAGGGTTTGACAAGATTCTTAAACAGTGGTAAAGATATCCTGTTTAGGGGAAAATAAATCCAGGAACTGTGATGAAGCTATCTTGCTTAGAGTAAGGGGATCCCAAAATCAAATCCAGGGATTGACAGGAATCAAAATTGTACTTAAGGTATCCTGACTTGGGGATTCAAATCCAACCCAGGGATTTACAGCACTCTAAACGTGGTGACGGTGCGTTTGATAACTATCAAATTTATTTAATTGGAGTGATTGAAAGATAAGATAAACTTTTTTAGATTTAATATTCTAACTAGTTGTATGATCTATATTTGATGATTAAACGATCAATTACTTATTTCGCTTGGTGATACGTTGTGGGCATATTATTTTTATTATCTTTTTGTTTAACGAAAAGGTAAATAATGTTTTTATTTAATTAAGTTCTTCTTTGTGATGCATATCTCAACATCTGAGGAATGAAGACACAAACAAACAAACATGCGTGTACTTCAAAAAGGTTGTCTGGTAAAATGACATGATTTTTAAATGTTTATTTATCTGAATTATTTCCCTGGGCTAAAACAAAAATGTATTCTTAATAAACATGCTAGATTAGGACTATTTACACAGCCTCTGTGGTCGAGGGCGAGTATTCTGGCTTTTTAACCCAGAGGTACCGGGTGCGATTGTCTCTTTAACCACAATAATTCACTATCCACACAAAATATGGAAGTATAAATGTGGGTTAAAATGATCGAAAAATCAATGGTTGAAAGCCCTCCAGTTCTTTTCTCAAGTCAAATAGGCGTTATGATAAAAGAAGTTTAAAAACCTACACAAATGAAACAATTAAAAAGTATGTTTACAAGCCGTGGCAGCATTCATTGGACGTATAAAAAGGCACCGCAAGGGATAAGTCTGGTTCCCACGTAGACGAAGTTTACAGCAATTATTTCCCAGCAGAGAAAACGTGTTTCCTTAGTACGGATTTCGTTTATTGTGTCATTATTTCCCAGTAAGTATTAAGTGTCGTATATTTTATTCGGGCAAATTCAGCGTAACGCTCACTGGCATGCTTAGTTACGACTGAGTCGAGGAAGGACTTCATTACAACGCACCAAGGTGCCAGGTGCGTACATCCTATCCGCGAATTAGTTTCACCATCGCATCAGAAATCGTGACAACGAATCTTGTGGCTATGAATCATGTAAATATATAAGCTCCATATATTCTTCAAACAGCAGTAAAAGAACGTACAAGTAACATTAGAAATTGCGATAATTACTATGAGATATCCCATAATTTTCTTAGCAGGAAAAAGCGAATGGAATACCACATTCTTCACCCTAATTGTTCGAATTGTCACTTCATATTTTTTCTCCAATCCGACGCTCTTATGAAGCTAACTAGCAATAAATATGTCTTCCACCAAGCTGTTACTACAAGTGTTTCTTTAGACCAATGATAAGCATTAAGAAATACTAATTGATATCTCGGTATGCTTCAAGGAAGGCAAACTTTTAGTTCAAAATTAGTATAAATAATAAATATCTAATGAGAACAAGTAAGGAATTTCAATTGTTTAGGATGTAATTCTTTACATCAATACAATAATGATGAATTAACAAAATAAACGACGCTGATTTTTACTTTCTTTACTACCTATATTAAGTATTGAACCCAAAATGTCGATGTCGAGATTTTAGCGGAAACATGTTTTGAGGCCCTCTGAATCCAAAAAAGCAGTTTTAGAAAAAGGTCCGTGTGTGCGTGTGTGTTTGTATGTGCGTGTATGCGTAGGACCGTTGCGGCTTATTTCCGATGCTCTGCTTCACCTTTCTCCTCCTCCTCCTCCTCCTCCTCCTCCTCCTCCTCCTCCTCCTCCTCCTCTTCCTATGTGCTTCTGGTAGGTACATAGGTATCTGAGATGCATATATTATGTTAATTCGACGAATAGAGGCATTCTCGCAACCTTGCTGTTTTAGACAGTGCTAGCAATGGATTTTCTTTAGTAGGGAAATAGATTTTCCAAAATAACTAAAACACTTTGAAAGAATAAACCGATTATACAGAATTATTTGATACATCAAATTTGATTTAAAAAGGTTCCTGCTTGTTTAGCTAAAAATGCAGCAAAAATACTGTATTTATACTTTTCTCAAGTGTAAAGTCGCTATTCATGTTTACCTCGTTATCACACAAAGCACATGGAATTTTAAGAACAGTACAGGGCATTCTTTTTAAAAGGTTTGAGTATTTTTTCACATTGTTGCATCCTTCTTATTGTACCTACCTATAAGGAGATATGTATGTATTAAAGTTTTTCTCGATTAACAAAAAGTAAAGAATAGAGGCTCGGGGCATTAACCACGTCCCATCCTCCACTACTGCACCTCACTCCTGACGCCCATTGTGGGCAGAGGTGGAAGACCCGGTGTTAGTTAGTTAGTGAGTGAGTGAGTGAGTGAGTGAGTGAGTGAGTGAGTGAGTGAGTGAGTGAGTGAGTGAGTGAGTGAGTGAGTGAGTGAGTGAGTGAGTGAGTGAGTGAGTGAGTGAGTGAGTGAGTGAGTGAGTGAGGGAAGGAGGAATGAGTGAGCGAGAGTTGAGTGCAACACGTCAGATTTACTTTCCTTTCTTTCACTCTCTGGTATATCATCACTGAACTACTTCATAGGTATTACAGTGAAAAATGTACTGATCTATAAGAATTGTAAAGGAGCGTGTTGGTGTGGTTTCTGTTGGATTACAATCGCCATAAAAGATAACGAGAAAAAACCCGCTTTCAAAAGAACATTAAACAATGAAGGTGGCAGGTATACCCTTCATAATCTTAATGAACAAGTTGTCAATGCCTCTGCTACAACAATGAAAGAACATCTGAACTCTTATCCTCTCATCTGCCACGTACCGAGATGTTCCACGTCCCAGTGGAATAACTAGAACTGCAAATCTTGACAACATTGGAAGAGGTACCTCAAATGTTGTGCATTCATGGCATTGGTGCATAAATCCTTTGTTTAGCTAAGGCAGCACAAATAGTCTAATTGACGCAATACATTAGCTGATTGCACTTAAAATAATCATCGCTATTATTCATTCCAGAGAGGTATGCACTGGTTTTGCATTTGTGACAACTACGGGACATTGTATAATAAACTGGCTCTTCAACCAGGAATTACAGAGGTTCAATTCTCGTTTGGTGGAGAAGGAAGCTTTCTTTAATTAGTATGGTATCATATCCTCTCTTGAATATTCACTATGATTGATGCATTTTAGCATTTACTAATAGAAATGACAAACTTTTAATCCAGAGGTACTTGGTGTAACTCTTGCTTCAGTGGGAATGAAGTTTCTTTAACTTCGATGTCATTATAACTTTTTAGACCCCTTAAATCATAAATACTATATTTAAGCATTTAAAAACATAACAAGTGGTTAACCTAAAGTAAAAATACTAGCACATCAATTGCTTGAAACTAGCCCTCTATTGACACAGAACGGATGTATTAAACAAAAGAAATTCCCAAAATGTATGGGTTTGCTTAGCTTAAGTCAGCCACTATTTACGCATGTTACAGATAGATTCCTTACGTGAATTTTCAGCCGGATGAAACTTGTAAAATGTTTTATAAAAATACAGATCATCGCTATATCTATCAATTATGGTTTTCTGCATAAGATCAGAAAACCTAGTTGCTCCTTTCCCGTTCTTTGCTTTGCCTCTCGTCTGCAAACCTCTACATATTTTTCACCGAATCTGAATCTGGGAATACAATTTACAAGCAATGGAAAATTACAATCAGAGGTCACCGAGTAAGCTAACCCTTTCGGAGCCAATGATTCCATACGGAGACATTCACATGTTATCAACCTTTCAAAGTAGTTTACTGGTTTTTTTTCTGTTACATTCTGGTTATATTTGCTTTAACTGCTAAAACATGCATTTGAGATGTTTTCAATTATAAAATGTTATATATTTGCAATTTTCATTGTAGAGTTTTTCTTAATAGAAAACAGTAAAATCCATGCAATCGCAGTCAAATGATACCCCGTCATCATCCACCGATTATTTTACGTGGGCCCTCGCATAGTCGTTATCACAGGCACATTTGCTTGAGGTAGCTGAGAATCGAACTCCAACGTACAGTTTTCAGTTTTTCAGTCCATTTGTTTTGTCGTAATGTTCTTGGCTATTCATGTCAATTGCATGAAGCAATCCCTTATGGCCATATGAAAACCGCTTTTATCAATTAGAGGAAGACGATGTAAGTAGCAAGCAATCTGGACTGGAAGAGTAAAGAACAAAGGCAAAACGTAAAACAAATGCTAGAAAAGAAAACTAAAGTTAGTATAAGTAAGTACGAGCATATGTGCTCACCAAGCAGATTGGCATCTCGCTAATACGTGCGCGGAAACGTAGTAGGTCCCGGGCTTGATTTCCGGTGGTCATCCACTCTGACACATCGGTTTTTCCTAGGCTTGTGCTGGGATGGTTCCATACTACCACGACTTCCCTGTACCTAATTTCTTTCATGTGCATCTATTTCAGCTTTTAGCTATGCGACGGCGTTCAGCGTGTTGTGGCTGGGCGGTAAATGTCCACTTTGTAGAAGTTTCTTCCCTGGTGTCAGTCGGGATCGCTTGCGAGTGAGCTCCACCAGGTGGGACTAAATCGTTCAGCAAGAACTTCATTAGGCCAAGGTTCTGGTACCTGGGACTGAGGATGTACAGAAGTCAGAGCTCCAAATGTGCACCTATACACAGTTCTGAAATTAGAAAAGAAAACAATTCTTAGAATTTTGAATGTCAGAGTGAAACAGTATTTAGCTATAATAAGGAATTACATTTTCGCAAAATATGATATAGGAACTTTTATGGAGTAGCAATAAAGTGGGTGGGACTTGATAAAACAGCGTGTATTTATATAATTGGTGTGCTTCTTTTGTGTTTTGCAGTCCTCAAGAAGCGTTTCACTGTAAATGATTATTGATAGAGAGCAGCGCTTAACATTACAATGACATTTGGTATCTTGCACTTCTCGTTCGTATTATGGAAAAAGTTAGTTTAAACCGTAAAGTCAGAAGTTACGAAAAATTATTCGTCACGA
Organism: Tenodera sinensis; assembly: GCA_030765045.1. Classification (NCBI taxonomy): domain Eukaryota; kingdom Metazoa; phylum Arthropoda; class Insecta; order Mantodea; family Mantidae; genus Tenodera; species Tenodera sinensis. Next base: position 87,714,843 of record CM060965.1, read on the forward strand.
GTTACACTTTAATTAGAAATACCTTAATCCTATTTCCTCAAATAACCCATTTATTAGCCTCCATTACATGTTTCAGCCAGCTTAACTGGCCTTGTCCTACCTACGCATACTCTAAGATAAAGATCCCATAGTTCACAACTGTAACAGCCCACAGCAGGTCAAGCTACCCCACACCACTCCCGTGACAAGAATCAAAGCGTCAGAACCAAAAGGAGTTTTCGAGGTTATTCGCGAAGTGTCCGACGGCCGGTGTATTTGTAGAGATTCCAGAAAAGGTGAATTTCGAGAAAGGTCCATGTTACATCATCCTCGCTATGCAACGAGACGAGGTAACGAGACTTACAGTAGTTACAGACATGAGTTGTCGCAGTAAGCAGCTTTTAATTTGTGGTGTGTGCGTGTGTATGTGTGTGTGTGTCAGATACGCAAGCACGGTCGTCGTCAGAGAACCGGTGCGTCATGAAAGAACATAACGAACAGTTAATGAGTGTTGCTTGATCGTGTCCTCAGATTAAGTTTTTGTGAGACAGAGAAATAACTGAAAAACAGAAAGTTGTGTGCCAGGGATATGAGAAGAAACCAGTTGTGAGTTGTAATATTACGAAGGACTGAAGATGATAACATCAGTAAAAGAGAACTGTGTTATGCGTTCAGTTAGAAGAACATAAAGTGACAGAAAAAGTAACTGAACTGGGCTATTGCCATTCCATCACACTGGTGTCAGAAGTGGGTTTTGTCATATTTTCAAAGTGCTACAATACAAAAGAAACTAAGGCGCCATATTTAGTTTCAAATAGGATAACATTTGTAAAGATCCCTGCAAAATGCGCAGCTTCCAGAAAGTTTAGGTACTATACTTTACCATGTAATTAAGCAAAAAATATTTTATAGGGCGTGTTGGTTGCGTAGTAGGATTCAGTGCAGATACATTCATATTCAGTGTTATTCGTAAACAAGAGCGCAACTCGATTCCTATTTGAACAGAGTAACAAAACACAAAAGCGCCATTAAACTCTTCCTGTAACCGTTGTAGAATAATGACAGTAGCTAATAACCATATACTTTTCCGTCCATATCTTAGTTGCAGTTTTTCCTCACGTCCAGACTATACATTAGGGCGTAAAAAAGGTGAGTATGATGACACATTTGGTATTTTAACGCGTAGTAATTAGTTTAATGAGTATTTTTTCCTCTTCTTTCTCCCCTTGCCTGCGCTCTCCGCGAACAAAGTCATGTTCCCCGTGTACAAGGGAGCATAACAAAACAGAGACTGGTGCTAATAATACTCAAACAAAGATTCATATCAACATATTTCCCAATTATTTTCTCTACTTGCGTGAATACGGCAAGGAAAATAGTGCTTTAGGGAAGAGTTTCCAGGTGTTAATGCAAGCGCTTCTCTATTGTGCCAAGTACAGTGTTAGGCAAATTTATTGCGTCGCTTACTCCCAGTCTTTGTATTCTAATTAATTTCATGCATATTGAAACTTTCCTTAAGTGGTGCTTCGGGTGTAATGAATGCCTTGTTCACAAATACACAATAACTACGGTTTATTTTCATTAAACTTTTGAAGACAGGACGTGTTTAAATAGGCGTCAGCCACAAGGACTTTGTGCTATCCAAAAGAAAATGGAAAGTAAACGAGTAAGTTCTTATTTGAAGTGTGTAGCTAGGGATGCAATGCCTTGACATTAACATGTATACGAAATGTATGAAATAATTGAATGTGTATACAATTAAAATACATTAGCAGCTTAAGCCAAATGTATCGCAAAATTGCCAAGAAATTATAAAGTAAGCGATGATATGTTTGCAAATGAGCGACATTTGATGCTGTCTCCAGTATCTCCGTCTTTGGCGAATCTGCTGTCGGCTGCTATAATGGTGAGCATTGGGATCTTTCCCTCAGGATTAGCAGGTTGGGTGTAAGAATAACTTTAATTGACGCTAATAGATGAGCTATTCGAAGCGAGTAGCCTTACGGGTATCGCCAGATATATATATATATATATATATATATATATATATATATATATATATATATATATATATATATATATAACTCAAGCACGGTCTTTAGACGCTACAAGCTGCTGATAATCGATCACAGCAAAACATTTCTGAAATATGAAGTAAGACTGTAAGACAAGAATGACATGAATTTTGGAAATACACACTTTCTTCAGCATATGTGCCACTTACATCATCATGTCTAGTTGGGTGATTCAGTTGGTTGGATGCTGACCTACTGGTCCAAAGGTTGCGGGTTCAAATCTGGCACGGGTCGATGGTTTTTAAGTATGCTTAAAAGCGACAGCCCTGTAGGAGTATATTTACTGGTATATAAAAGAACTGCGGGATGGAATTCCGGCACACCGATGGCACTGTATGATCCTGGCAATTGACAGCGTTTTTAACAAATAAAATATTTACTTAATTTCTTGCACCTCACCAAAGTTCTTGCATTATAACTGTGTTGCCAAAATATGTTTCTTATCGTCATCTGAAACACAACTTTTCAACCTGTGACTTGCTGAATTCTGAGTATTCTTTTCCATTTCTAATTTTCAGAATTGGCACATGTGCGTATTTGCAAGCAACTCTGTTTTCTGAACACAGAGTACCAGTTACTGTAAACAATTTACAAAATCCGACTTTTCTAGGTGAATATTCATCTCTTCAATTTTATAAGTAGTCCCTGTTTCCAGTTTAGTAGTTTTTTCTATATTTTGTAGCACGCGTCTACCTACCTGGTCCCTTTCCACGTATTTCCGCCGTGGCTCTAACGGAAGACCACGTGATGTCGCATATTAGTCACTAAGAAATTGTTGGCACACGCCACAGTGCCTCTAGCGTGGGACATTCCAATAACTTGCAAGAAGTGCAAGAACTAACAGTGTTTCCGGTGTTATAGGTGCCCAGGGCTACATAAAGTTCTGACTTACGACATCCGGAATAACTTTCTTTTGTAGAACATTTCGTAGACGCTGACTACTATTAGGTGTAAGAAATCGTCCACAAAAGTGGGAGATAGATTACAATACTGCGCCCAAAGTTAGTTTTATTGTAAGTAATAAAAAAGCTGATGGTTGCATTCATATTACCTTCTCTACTCACTCATCCACAAACTATTCTTACGAAAATGTCTTGTTAATCCAGATGAATTTTCAGTTCACATTTACATTTTCACTGTATGATACAGCAGAGTAAAGGGATTGTCAGATTTTTGAAGAGCGTGTCGATTTTACAGTTGAGAAAAGTATAAGTATTCGAAAAGTCAAATCAATAACGTGGAATATTTCGAAAATGGTTAACTCGCATGGTCGTTTCTCTCGAAGAATTTGCGCCTAAAATCAAGTTTGGTGTCTATGAGAAATTTTGTTTGAGTTATGGTGTTTACGAACATACACATGAACCTTCTTCTAAATATGCTTTTTAATTCAGAGGCCTCAAAATATATTCCGGGTGAAATATTAATATCGAAATTTTAGGAGGAAGGCAGTACACAAAGATAAAAATACATTATTTAAATAAAGTATTTATGGTTATGCGGCAACACTTATGTTGATGATGATAATGATGATGATTTCTTATATTATAACATTTACTTCTCTTTAGGGGAGTCTAAATACGTTAAGTTTTACCAATTGATGACTTATTTTCTAAAAGCTATTTGAGAACAAGTATCTGAATTTTTAACACCTGTTCTACATAATTTTTATTGTTGATTGAGTTAAAATAATACAATTTTGATCACAAGAAGCAACATTGAAATAATAATGTACCTAAATTGTCATTGAAAAATAAAGTATGTTATAGTACGCATTAAACTTTTCATTTAAGTAAGACCGAATTCCTTATAAATGCATGGTAAATAGCACTTGGTAAAACTAAATTTATAAGATAATGAGTCATTAGCGTAGTTATTTGCAGTACTTTAGAAATAACTGATAAAGAAAGCAATTATGAAAAATTATGTTTTACAGAACATCTCATATTCCTCCAGGCTAATAATTTTTGTGACATTTGCTTTATCCTACCAATACTGCAAGAAAATCCACCACATAATAGACATAAAGGATCTCATCTTAGCACAAATATTTATTACAAGTTATGTTTTATCATAAAGCGTACACCTAAAATGCTGCACGGCGCTATTTTCAACAATATTTCAAAATATGTGTAGTTAGCATGTCGCTATAAGTTGCACCAAAATGAGTGGAAGAGTTGATATATTCACCTGCAATCAAAACTTGAAAGCGGAAAAAAGTCGCGAAGATCACCTTTGGGCTCTCCTTAAATTGAGTTGTAGATAATTTTTGGGATGTGTTTATTTCAACAGCCTCCTTTAACTGTATGGGCATATTAGGGGCTTTGACTGAAGCATTTAATGGTGTTTTTATTGTTTCAACTTATTGAAAGTTATTGCAGATGTTCACATTTTTAAAAGGAATGCATTACTGAAAATGAGATTTCCTAAATTTTCAGCCAATTTGTCTGAAAATCTATTTTCAGTGTTACCGTGTATGAAGATTAAATAGTTTTAAATTTCAGTGTGATATCCCTTTTACTTTCGGAGTTTTTAAATACGAAATCTGGATTTTACCATCCTATACCAAATGATCTACACAATGCAATTAAAAAAAACATTTTCAGAAATTTAATGTTAATTATCTAATTATAACGAACAAATCTGTCTATAATTTTGATTTACTAGCCTTAGTTCAAAGGAAAGTAATTTTTAAATGATGTCATTTGAAATTTCAGTTTCTTTTGAAGTTGTATAAAACTTTTAAAATTAACAACATAAAATAAAAACAAATGATGTGGCAGATATAATTGCCTTTGCTCTGGAAATCTACATGTCAAATTTTAGAAGAATCGGATGAAAACTGCATGATGTGGAACATTTTGAAAATCTGAATGTGCTAAAAAAACTGTTTTCTGAAACCTAAAATTTCAAAATGAAAAACATTTCATTCTGGATTTTTAGCCTACATTATACAAATATACTTTGGAACTTGGACAATTTGAAACTGAAGGGACAAGAAAAAAATTCGAAATATCCAACAATTTCAATTACAAAAAATAGTCTAAAATTGATAGTTTAGCAATACACGTACATCCATCAGGATTTTCCACTTGTCTCACTCTTTCTCGATTCTTTCCATTTTCACTCGAGGCATCCCTTAAATTTTTCTCCTTATTCTTCAAATAAGTTTATAAAGTGTTTGGTGGTATTCCTTCGCAATTTCAGATTTTCTTTCTAAACCCTTTTCAACTTCTCGAATGATAGCGACTATTACCGCAAAAGTGTAGTCTTTTACTGGACACGCGGTTTACTAAATGACATAGTGGCATTGATTTGCAACACACTGAACAGTAGAAAGCTCAAGCGACAACTAAAGGTGCACGCGTTTTAAACAAAGAGACGTGGGAGCAGATGTAAAAGCTCAAGGTCGACAGCTAGGAAAGCTATTCCACCCTTCAAACTGCATTCCAGCAAACAACCCCGGAGCAAAGACGTCATTTGCAGAAACATATGGAGAAGTTACCATATTAAATTTCCGCAGTTAGATTAATTTTCGACTGAAATTTCTGAACAAAAACTTCGAATTAAGGAAAATAAAATTAGAATTGCATGATGTTTTTACACTTAACTCGAATTAACAACGATTTCAAATTATAAATGTTCGAATTATCTGAGTTCCAATGCTGATATTTATACTATAAAAACTCAAAACAGATTTTGAATACAAATACAATTGTGAAGTACAATGTCAATTTTTACGAGATCTATACCTAGTTTCACTGATCCACCCCCTTTACTTGCTTTCACAGGCACATTCATTCTCACATACACATTTCCAAACACCATGGACAAAAATTAAGGAAAAAGTGCCAGCCCCTTCCAGGAATCGAACCGGGGAGCACCAGGTGATCACACTACAGAGGCAGTGTTAGGTATTGTGAAACATGGCACGGCACAAAACAAAGGACGAGCGGGCTTAACTACTTCACACCACATACCAGGCCGGCGAGCAAAGGCGTCCGTGATTGTGTGTATGTGACTAATAACAATCAGAGCGGCATAACCAAGCGGGTGTTTCTCGGAGCCTTCGAGGAAAATCTGGTTACGTCATCGGTGGCGTGTTTGAAGGAGTTCGAGAAAGGTTCTGTGACGTCATGCTCCTATATAAGGAGGCGAGCAAACAGCAGAGTCGGAGTTACAGTCACAGTTTTGAATACGTCAGTGTATCCTGGTACGATCGTCGTGAATAAAATTCAACGAGTGTTGAGTGATTGTATTGCCGGAGTTGGCACACGAGAGAGAAGGTGAAGAAAGACATTGAAAGGAGTGAGTCAAGACTAGAGAAGAAAATAGTTGTGAGCTGTAATAGCACAAATGACAAGAAGAAAACTGTGTATTTGTGCAAAAGTTTAGAAGACAATAAAGTGATGGAAAAGCAACCGGACTGGATTTTGTCAGTTTGTCGCAGTATTTTGTGTGTCCAGTATGAGACTAGGATTCCCCAGTGGTAACATAGGCGTTGTTCAGTGCATCCAGAAGGCGTGTCTTGCAACCCCACTAAGCCACTTTTAGTGTGAGTGGTGTACAACACCTTTGCTCAAAGTAAGTCCCATGTACCCTGGCCATTATGTGCACGAAGTGTCGGTAAAAATCCATTGACGCTACAACACGCGCAGCCCTAAAAATAAAACATTAAAAGAGGTAAGATTATGACGACCTCATTTGGACAGCTATCAGCACCATGGTCATGACGAGGATGGTCACTCCGTGCTTGAGGTTACCGCTACTTCACGTAATTACGTTTAGGTGATTAATTTCTGGATTAACAAGGTAGCCAACGCTGCTTCTGTAGGGGAGAAGAGTGACAAAAAAAAAGTACATACCGCGCAGGTCTCATAAAGGTGCGCGGGCATGAGAGAGAGAAAAAATTCCTCTGGTATATTATTCATTAGTAATTATTATCAGAGTGCAGAAAACACTGCGGTTAATAATGCTAACTTATGATAATTTATACAGGTTCGTTATTGTAGGTTCCGCACATACACCAAACACACATACTAGATGCGCACCGTGCTTCACTTTAAAACTCGCACTTTCGTTTTAACGATATAACGCCCTGTGTGAATGATGGCACATGGGTTTATAAGCAGTGACTCTTACCCACACCTCCATCCCTACACATCATTAACTCGCGTTGTTTGCTTATGCACAATGTTACCAACTTACTGGCTCTCGTTTCCAGATTCAAGTCTTTGGCCACACTGAAGAGTCTTTCTTCTTTTTAATTTCCTTACCACGCACATAGTAGGTTCCTGTTGACTCCATAACTTGCGGAGAGAGAATTAGCACTTCGACCCAAAGGCGACCTTTTGTACCTATGCCCGGCATCCCCCTGGAGGATGGTTGAGGCGAATGGATCCTAAGGGCGACTGGAACGTTGCCACAGCAGACTAGAGGGCAGGGTTCCTACAATTTCCCAGTTAGAAGCACCCCGGCGGAGGCTGGCTCAGCCCCGTTCCTCTCCCACCCCTTCGGGTTCGTACTCCCAAGTGGGTGAGATACTCGGGAACCGGTAACCCTTCCCTTTCCTTCCCACCCTTGGGCTTGTATCATCCCATGGGGGCCCGGAAACCAGTAAGGCGAGGGGACGAGAGTTCAAGGGCGCAGTTGTTCCCCCTGCTGCCGCGACTCTAGCCAACGCTCCCAACCCTGAAATAAACGTAACAGGATGAAGGGTGAAATGAAATGATTAATGTAACGAAACCGAGGGACAGGAAATTTGGAGGATATAGAAACCCTTCCCAGCATTCACCTGGGAGAAACATTGACCACGAGGATCGAATCCACGACTTCCCAAATACGGTCCACAGGACTGAGCCATCTCCCTCGGTTGGTCTCTGTTAAATAAATACGTGGTGTATTCATTCACATAAATTTTCCTACCTATGCTACAATACATTAACTTTATAAAACTATCATTTTCCCTACTACACGTTAATTGAACTAGACACTTGTAGAATTGGTTTTATGACATATGTATTCCCTGAAAATACAATGCGAACAGAAGGCTTAAGTGATAATCCAATCTTCTAGGAGCTGGTTGCTATGTGATGGTTTTGAAATGGTATTATCTTTGCCAGATATGACCAGGATATAAACAAAAACGAATAACTTCTATTTGAGAAAATAATATTGACATGGATTGTGTGCTCTAACGCGATGTACATTTTTGTGCAGTAAGGTCATATGTAGACCGGTCCCGACTGGAGTCAATCTGATAATAAAATAAGTATTAGAAAAATGTTTATATCACGTTCAGATATTCCATAACTGTCCATAACTGATTTCCTTTTTACTTGCTCTACTATGTATAGTAAGGAAATCCACCCAAAAGTTCGATGTCGAGATTTCCCAGAAATATGTGTTTTGAATCCAAGAAAGTATTTTTAGGAAATGGTTCTTGTATGTGTGTGTGTGTGTGTGCGTGTGCGTGTGCGTGTGTGTGTGTGTGTGTGTGTGTGTGTGTGTGTGTGTGTGTGTGTGTGTGTGTGTCTGTATCTGTGTGTCTGCCTGTGAACAGCATAACTCAAAAACGAGAAGTCGATTAAAAACCAAATTTGGTATTTAAGTTTCCTATCTTTCAAGAATGTGACACTAAGATTTTGAAGATCATTCCTGTACCCCAAACTATCCTTTACATTTAAACTTTTTCAAACATTTTAATTTTCTCAAAAGTGGCTCTAACGATTTTGATTAAAATGCTGTATGCTTAAGATATTTTTATATCAAATTGGATGCATATATCCCATGTATTCCTGTTTACTTGTAATGACTTTTGCATAAGTGGTAAACCGTAAGAGATAGATCTGGTTAAAACACACAAGTTGCCCAAATCAATTTTTTGGTGGAGTGAACCATTTCGGAGTTATCCCTTGTTATTTATGTGAGATTTGCAATACTTAAACTTTTCTCAAGCGAAAGGACGTCATTCACTTTTTTATCGTCTAGTCGTGCAAAAAGAACGGGGTTTAAAAGCTTTAAAAGATTTGAACTATCGCTCAAAGCCTACTGTATTCCCATATTCCCTTTGCACCGACAAGAAAATCAGCAATAAGATGCTTTTTGAAATTGTTTATGAAGAACATAAAGGAAGAAGAGTTTGTAAGAATATTTAGTATGGGTGCAACATATCAAATTTTTTGGATAGGACATATACTTTTATTCCAGTTATCAGAGATAGTTAATTACCCCAAATATTAGGAATTAGTAGATAATAAATCCTTAGAATTCAGGACCACGAATTATCAGGAATCTACTGCGTTTTAATTTTATATTTAATATTGTTCTGTACTAGTGAGGAATCGGAAACATTAACCATTGATACGGAAAAAACCTACATTTCAATGACACTCAGACATCCGGTATGACGTTTCATGGTTTATTCCGTGCAAAGTAAACCTCAGACTCGTAGCTTTTACACGAAGAATGTCGGGAGGTCTGAAGAAACAAGCCCTATTGTTAATGGTTTTATATAGCGATTACGCCTGGCTGAGAAACAAGAGAGTCGGAGAACCCTTCTCCCCGCGTCTTGCTACGGCTCCAAGAATATTGTTTTGTTCCATTAAATATTTTATTACGATATTAACTACGGGAGCTGAGGAAAAGAGGAAAGGTAGCGAGGAAAAACCGCGCATACACACACATATTAAGTTTCAATTTACCAAGGTTGGTAGCAGTGGCGTAGTATGCGCTTCCTACCTCCCGTGTAGAGGGTAAAAACTTTGAAAGCCTTAAAGACACTCCAATGTGAATACTGAGACTTAAGATGAATGAATCGACAAAATGAGGTCAAATTAACAACACATTGTACGGACAGTTTCACAGAATCGATAAAAAGGCAACATTTACTTATCAGAAATAGGACATACTAAGCACAACAGCCAGGACGAAAGAAAATGAAGTTGAACTGTGACGTTGTAGGTAACAAACCACCCCTCTTTAGAGTCCCTATCTCCGAACCATATCTTCCTGGCATCAGTTGTAGTCCATTTTAAAATTAAACTTAGATAGCAACTAAAGTGTTCACAGCAGTAAAGCGGTACCAAATCCTACACAACATGGGAAAGACACTCTAAAGTCCATCATTTCAAGTTAGATATGAATCGACTTTTACTGAAGGGAAACGCAGTATCAATGAGCTTTCATTCGCCGGTGAAGGAGTTGATGGTTGGGGGGGGGGGGGGGGGGTGGGAGGGGTGGTGAAACACAGTACTCTTAGCGGCTGTTGTTTATGTTCTTTGTATTGAGCATGGTTTAGTATATGTAACCTTAATTCAGCTGCTTAAGAAGTCCTATGCTTTCGGTATCTGTCCCAAAATGTCGGGACCAGTACCAAGATTAATTTAGCTTACTCGTATTAAAATTGTTCATTTCACACTGTTACTGATAATACATGACACAGATAACGATATTGCATAAACTGCACTTATATTTTTAAACAGTAAGAATATGAAATAACCTAGAAAGTAACTTTGGTCCGTAATTATGACATAGTCATTTAATTAATTATTGGAACAGTCTTATAAAATTAACAAAAAGTGAGTTTAACCCTACAATATTAAAAAATGAAATATAATAAAGGCAGGGGGCATATTGCATTAGCTAGTTTAAATTAATAAGTGTAATTCATGGAACAAGTAGATAATCTTGATGACAATGGCACGATTATTAGCTACTTCCAGACTTTTAGGCTGTGGTCTAAAGGCATCGAAGATAGCGAAGTTTCGTCAAGTGCTACGTTTGGTATCCTCAGGGTGAAATGATGCGTTGTGTGCGCTGGTTGAATGACGCCGGCCGTGAAAGCCTAAATTTATACTATGGCACGAGTGTCATGTTAAGATTATTCACGAATTGGATGTAACCTTTTATGCATAGCTTATAAAATGTAGGAAATAATTCGACATCCATAGATGATGGAGTGATTTATATGTTATGATTATGAGATATTGGCATCTCTACCTACATTTCATTTTTTATTACCTATGTTGGACCGATAAAAAGGGCAATTATTTGTATGCACTCTTTTCTGGGAGAGAGGTGAGCAATGTTGCGGACTGTAATGTAGCTTATTACCAGCACATCATGGTGAGTAACTGTAAATTTAGATCTTCATTCTTCTGTAGCTAATAAAATGTACAGAGGGTTTTGTAGTGCGTTGCTCAGAGAAAATCATATAAAAATAGTTTCATCTTTGTTACAAATCAAGGCAAGTTGGAATACTGATATTAGGCCGTTTCTATAGAAAATACATTGGTATTATTGGACGATATTAAAAAAAAATATTTGAGGATTTTGAATACAATTACGCGTTTATAATGATAGGATTGTATATTGTTCCACTACATGTCTGTAATAATAAACTTATTAGGGTTGATATATGTAAGGAAGGCAAAATATTTGGTGCGGTTATGTAAACAGAATTACCTACCTCAGTGGATAGTGTTATGCAGAAGCATCTGTTACTTACTGTGAACATCTAGGTGAAATTATTAGTAAGCATGAACTTACAACAATAATGACTAATATGATGATAATGAAATATATTTATAGAAATTAATTACCAACAATGAAATACTGAGAATTGTTTCTTGTGGTACTCAAAGCTATTATTTTATACTGCATTAATATAATAAACAATGTCATTTATAATTAAAACTGCCTCTGGCAGGTTCGATCCCCGGTACCGGTGTGGGGATTTTTCCCCCGCTGGGAGGTCTGAAACGGGGTGCACTCAGCCTCGTTAGGTCCTGGAGGGGCCAATTGAAGAGCTACTTGATGAAGTAGCATCCCCAGGTTATGAAGGCCTCATAATTGACCAGGAGGACTCGGCACGCTGACCACGTCCCACCCTCCAGTACTGCACGCCACTCAGGACGCCTATAGTGGGCAGAGGTGGGGGACACAGCGGCCGGGCGGCAAGCCTTGGCCCTTCATGAGCTGTTGCGCTGGATGCTTAGTATATTATAATTATATTTATATTGCTAATCTACTTGCTAATGCACATTTATAGCTGTTGATTTCTTCACGTATGCCAGATACCAATAGAAGACAACAATTGTCGTGGTTTTGTTTGTTCTTTATTTCTTTCTTTTATTTCCTCTGGCCAGCCACCTAACATTAATCAACAACACTGGAACATTAAGCCCATATTGAAGTTTCATAGCAGTTGTACACGCCACTGACTTCTGTCAACACTAGGAAAACACATAGAGATGCGACTTTGTTTCCTAATACTTGAACTGCGATCAGCATAGCAATGCAGTTCAGCCTGAAAAGTTTGCGGCCTGTTTTAAAGGTGGTATGCTTCAGTAGCTGTTTTCAGGATCCGTTAGTCTTCCATCTATTATGCTGGAAGCACTTTATTCAAAGATATTTTATTCTTTCATTCAAATTGTACATAATTAGTGATTCTTTGGTGTCTTATTTTTCTTTTTATCTGTTCTTCACAGCCCGTCTTCTTCAAAATGCCATCTCTGCAACCTGTATCTGTTTGGCCGCTTTTCTTTTGGCATCCAACATTTGTATCCCTACAAAATAGACGGTACTGTCAACACTTTATAAACGTTTAGTGTAATGCCTTTGCTTTATTTTGTTCAATAGTATTCCCTTTGTTGCGTCATGTCTAAGTAAATTTTCTTCTTTTTCTTCTTCATCTTCTACATGGCTTATGCTAAATAGCCCATTCCAGGGAAGTCATCTGTGGAGTCCATCTTTTAGGTGCCTTATTCCTCTTGGGTTGTATTGGAAGACTCTTCTTTTCACATTCCGCAGAAATAACATACCTGTTGCCTTTATTCTGCTCCTTTCTTTTGATTTTAATATCCAGTTTTCACTTCCATATAATAGAACAGAAACAGCCATTGCCTTATATTTTAATTTTTTTTATCTTTTCTTGTTTTCTGACTAAAGACTGCATTTTAATGGTCCAACATATTTCCTGGAATTTAAATATCTTGTTTTCTATATTTTTGTATTCTTCATAATATGTAATAAGACATCCTAAATGCTTAAGTTGTGTTACTTATTCCAATATTTTATTTTACTACTTTGGTTCTAATATTATATTTACCTTTAAATGCCATTTTTTTTCTATTTGTTTATTGCCATTTTACAATTAAATTTTTGTATCCTTTTTAATGTCATTTTCTCTTTGAAATTAACTCTTTCACAGCGAAAGAAACAAAATATTGTGCTTGGTTGGTAATGTCGTTATTTTTGCTCTAAGGGGAGTGTTCCTTTAAACAGTTTTTTTTTTTTTTTTACAATGAGATATAGAAGCCATCTTGCTTAGTTCGTATAAGAAGTTTTGTAGCGAATTCTTTCCAGTCAATAGAACTGATTTGGTCGTCTGAAAATAGTATACATTATGCATATATATATATATATATATATATATATATATATATATATATATATATATATACATTATACATGCATGCATTATTTACATCATTTAATCGACAAACTGGTGTCGAGCGTGAGGGGGTTATAACACATTCATCTCTCAATTGCCCAAACCGAAACTTGAAGTCATGAGACCTCTATTGTTCATGGGAGTATGACAAAAAAGGCGGTTCGATATTAGATTTAGTTTTGTTGCCGTTGTTACAATCCCTCTTTTACTTACATTATTTTTAGAATAGAATAAGGTTTATTGACCATTAAGCTGTTTTACAACAAAGCAATAGGTATCGTCAAGCATACAGGTAGTTTATCATCATATTATAATATTCCAACATTATAAAATTATTTACACAATTTGCAATATTGCTACTTTACTGTAAATTTACACTGATCTTAAGAATTTTTACACTCAACATACACACATACACTTACAATATATTGATTGATTTCTTTGACAATCTCAAAATACTCTTCAACTGAATACAAAGCCTTGTCTTTTAACCATTTATCCAAAATATACTTAAAATTATTCACAGGAAGTGAACTTAGGTGTATTGGTAATTTGTTATATTGCTTTAATACAAGGTGTTTATAACTATTGTGGGTTTTTGTAAGTTTAGAACATGGTACATCAATTGTTGAATTTATACGAGTACTATGACTGTGAATGGCTTCCCTTATTGCATGGTGCTCTACATTTTCTTTGATAAACATCAGTACCGTAAAAAGCTCCTGGTATTGTCTAGGTTTCAATTGTTTGTATTGTAGCTGCTGCTAGATGTAAAACTGAGGTTTCTATTGGTGGGATTGAGAGAGGAAAGCCTTCTAGTTTATAGTGTAACAGACCTACTTCTTATTTATTGCATGAGAGTAAAGGAAAATTACATAAAAAGACTTATGTAGCCCACTCGCCTCAACCATATTCGTTCTCTGGCTCTGTCCAAGGACGGTTCTTGTTGACTTCCATTCAGCCTAGCATATAAATTTGATTATCTGACCTACTAGAGATAGGCGAGTTCCCGGAATCGGCTGCTACGCCACTGTTAGTAGCCTTCTTTGGCTTGTAGTCCAGAATAGAGAGGTTTTATTCCCCTCTCTCCAGGATCTCCACAGGGACGCATTGTGCTTTGCGTAAGACAGTATCCAGGGTGCACAGACCTCTTCACCTCCTCCGCTTTCAACACTCGCTCTCCATGAAAAAAGGAAATCTAATTAACATACTAAAGTAAATAGCGGCGTATTGTTCTGCAGGCTACAATGATTACACATAACTCGATCTCCTTGAAGACCATTGTCCGTTCTATTCAGGCCTGACTGACTGCCACGGTCCAAGGGAAGTGGGCACGGGCGCGCTTGGTTTCAGCAAAACATAAATAACTTAATCGCGCTGGGCTACAATACCGTAAATGGTCGGAAGGACGGTGGTTAAATTAAGTTTTGGCTTAAACTTTAAGTTTGTACAGCGGTTGGGTATAAAACTATTGTGTGTGCATGCAGAAATCCCCCGCGGGAAGACGGGGGTTGCAGCAAACGCGCAACTGTAGGAGCGTTGTAAGTGGTCAACTATATAACAGTTTGACCATTGTGTTACACCCTAGCTCCTCAGTCTGTCTTGCTCACACTTGCGCGGTCTTCTCCGATCCTCTGTCTCAATCGTCCTTCCCTTGTTTGTCTTTGTTTGATTGATTGTTTGGTTTAACAGGCCATTTTCAGCTGGCCTCAAGCAAGCTTTGCTGAAGCCTCTCACTAAATTGGAAGGCGATACTCCAAAGAGAAGTTGTATCTCGGAATTGATTTCCAGCCTTTGGCAAAATGCTACACAAAAGCAGCGTTCCTTCAAACGCTAATGAATCTCCTTTGTTAAATAAATGTGACGTCACAGTTTGCAACAAAAATAATGAAACACCCTCATAGTTCTCTTTATTAGTGGGCTCAGACTGTGGCATGAATTGCGAGATGTAGGCTATTCAAGACATGATTTTAATAAGGGCACAAGTTTAGTCAGCCAAATTTTCAGTAAACGAATAAAAACTTTGTTTTATAGGCCTTGAACATTATGTATAAACGTTATGATTTTTATAATCTTCTTGTTTTCTTCTTCTTTTTTTCTTTTTCTTCTTCTCCTCCTCTTCTTTATGTTAGGCATAATCGCCTCTTTCATACATGAATCAAGCTATCTTTGGTCTTTTTTGGTCGTTCCGGAATTTTGTGCCTTGCTACTTTCATTAATCGTCCTTCTGATGTCCTGAATATATGCACATTCCCTTTCTCCTTCCTTCTTTCTATCCATTTAGTCACCACTTGGATCTTACATATCTCTCTAATTTCTTCATTCCTTACTTTATCGTGCATTGTCTTTCCAGCTATCTTCTTTAACACTTTCTTTTCTGTTGTTTCTATCATTTTCGTGGTCTCCGCTCTGGTTTGTAATGCTTAAGTTATTACTGGTCGGAATGCTGCTTCATACATTTTGATTTCTGTTTATTTTCTTATATATTTATCTCTCCATACTAGCTCATTAATACATTCAGATATTTTTCTTGTTTTCACAATTTGGTTGTTAATTTCTTGGGATAGATTTCCTCCATGGTAATATTAATTGAAGTGCATTGCCTGTTCTATAATGTTTTTTCAATCTCAACGGTTCTTTACTAACCATTAATACTTTTGTTTTATTTATGGAGATTTTTATATTGAACTCTTTACATTTTCCATAAAACACATACAAAATCTTTGCAGGTTATTCTCCATTTCTACCACAAGTACATCATCTACATAACATACCACACTCATTTTTTTCTCTTCCATACTGTCTCCTAATTCTTCTCTCATTTCTTTAATTACTGTATACATCACCATGCTGAATGGAAATGGGCTTAAGTATCGTCTTGTCTTACCGCTCTTTTTATTAGGATTTTCTCTGTTAATTGTCCCTATAACACACTAGCTGAAATACTCCGCCTTGACCTTAGTTTGACGATTTAACCGTACATCTTTTAGACTTAATTTCAGTTACCAATAGCCTTGTTTTCTTTGAACATTTAAAAATATTACTTAACATGCTTAAACAAAGAGTAAAACCCTTACAGAACAAAAATAAAAAATTAAGTAAATAAAAACATCCGGAAGACACTATACAAAATCACTGCGACAAATACCATAGGAACAAAAGTCAGTAGCCTTGTAATGTAATAAGTTGCATTTCAATTTTAGTCATAGGAAACCCCATTAATTGTTTGCTGAAGGACGAGTAGAAAAGGATATGTGAATGTGTTACGTAAAAGAAAAGGGAGTAGAGAAAAACATGTGAATGTAATAGTAAAACGGACAGCATAAAAATCTCCACCATTTAGGATGTGCCAATTTTCATAGTGTTCCGCCAAGCGGTGTTGGAGTTCACCAACGTCATGTACATACCAACATCGATAAACTATTCGCCTTGTACTTATTGCAGAAACCTTTGTGGGAAAGTGCACAAAAACTTACCAAAGTTTCATCGCAATGAGATAAAAGATGTAAGACCCTATACGAGACAAAGAAACATCATACATACATTTTGGTTCATTACATTCATTTTATTATTGACATTCATTTCCCCTTGGTATTTTGTTTGGGCTTGTGCAGTTATGACACTCAACTGTATTAAGTTGGGAACTCAAATAAGCCTCCTCCCCTTTCTAGTTGTATGTTTATATATTTTAATTACCTTTTGTGTACATATATTCTTTGAATTTATTATCAGGAATTTTGTTATTTTCTTTTACTTATTGGGTATGTTTTATACCATTTTTGTATGTGCTCATCCTACATTTTCTTTGTGGCCTCAGCGACCACAAGGTACCCAAGCTGAGCAGAACATTACTTCCACTTACTGATGTTTTGCTCCTCACTGTAACTTTTCTATCTGACCTTACCTTGGACATCTATTGTTGTCTTCCGACCCCGATGCTATTAGGGTTCCCGAGGGCTGGGGAGTCTTTATTTTTCCAACCTCTCCATTTTTCTAATTTCTCTATAAAATCTTAACCCCAACATGCTGACCTGCCATGGCATGTAACACGTCCTCTGATTGGTAATCAGAGGATATTGTCGGTGAATTTATTTTGATAACTCTCCCGGTCAGGTCGGTGAGACCCGTAAACCAACGACAGGTGTGGTCCTCCAGACATTCTGGGGGTTGTGAGAGAGCGATGTGACCGCCAAAACATAAAAATATGGTGCTCTCTAAAAACGGTTACTATTACTGCTATTGCTCTCTTCAGTATCATTGTGAAAAATATTGGAGAGCAAGAGGATTAATGACTTCATTGTCAGAAATCCAGCATTAGCTAACAACAACATTTTCTTTGTATACTTTGTCTTGAGGCAGCCTGCTCATGGGGGAAGTTAAATAAATAAATAAATCGGAAAGGGGTGTTGTAGTGTTTAACGCCCGCTTTTACTACTACGGCATCGCAGGCGGTAACATTGATGATACATGGAATGAAGATGGAGCACCGGTGGAATGAGATGGCGGGGGAAACCGGAGCACCCAGAGAAAACCCGCCCTGACGCCGCTTCGTCCACCACGAATACCACATGCGGGTCCCTGGGATCGAACCCGGGCCGCCTAGAACAACAAATTTGAAAGATTGCAATACAAAATAGACAGAGAAATCAACATTTTTAGGACAAAAGGAAAGCTGAAAATATTTAATAGAATTTATATGTGTATTTAACTACTTTGTATTTGTAATAGAATAAGAAAAACAGATGTATACTCATTTAGTTATCTGAATCTCACACCTCACTTTCTCATTCATCCCCGTTAGGAATTCATTCTTGTTATATTTATTATACAGTGTTCGGAAATAAGATTGTTTTTCGGAAAGAACTGAAGCGATATATTTGAAAATGTCCCCGACTTTCTTAAGTATGCTTTCGGCAAGCTTTATTTTCTCTGCTACGTATACGTAGGGGAAGTGTTGTATTCGACCCAAAATTTCGATGTCGAGATTCTACCGGAAATATGTCCCCCTAAGTTTTTTTTTTTTTTTTTTTTTGTCTGTGTATCTGCGTCTGCCTGTGAACAGCATAACTCAAAAACGAAAAGTCAGTTAAAAGCCAAAGTGGGTATTAAAGCTTAATATTTTTCATGGAATGCGATACAAAGATTTTGAAGCAAATTCCTCTACCCTAAACCACACTTTACATGGAAAATGTTTCCAAAATGTCTATGTTCTCAAAGATGGTTCAAACAATTTTGATCAAAATGCCACATGTTTAAGATAATTTTATGGCAAATGAAATGCATATTTTGAAATTCCTGGCTATGGCCCATGTATTCTGTTTAATCGTAATGGAAGTTGCATAATTGGTAAACTGTAAGATATAGACCAAATTTTACTATACAGAATATGTAGATTTTGTTAAAATGGGTGAGTGAGTGAGTGAGTGAGTGAGTGAGTGAGTGAGTGAGTGAGTGAGTGAGTGAGTGAGTGAGTGAGTTGGGTGTCTACGAGCCCGTCGACTGCTAGGTCATTAGGGCCCGAGATCTTGTTAAAACACAATTTATGTCCTAATGCACTTTTTATAGAGTGAGCTATTTCGTAGACATTCCTTGGTATTTGCGTGAATTTTGCAATGCTTAAACGTTTCTCAAATGTAAAATCGTTATTCACCTTTTTATCTGTTGGCTGTGCAAACAGAACAGAATTTCAAAGCTTTAAAAGATTTGTCTATCGCTCAAAGTCTACTGTATTCTAACATTCCCCTTGCACCTACAAGGAAATCAGGAACAAGAGAATTTCTGCAAATATTTATCTCGAGTAATATGAAGAAGAAAAGAGTTTGTAAGAATGATCAATATAGGAATAGACAGTCATATGAGTGCAACACATCAGATGTTTTTTCTTTCATTACGAATGTCATTAAATCACTACAGTTCTTGCTATGGCAGACATAGCATTTAATGGCATTTGATGCCTAATCACTGCTATTCTATTTCCTGTTGTGCAAATAAATTTTGTGGGTGGAAGTGATATTTATACCACCGTTTTTACGTCATTTCACAGAATGTTTAACCGGAAGGTCTGGCAAGCCTTTATTGTGTTTTGTGTTAGCCTGCTCCTTCTGCCACATGCCATTAAATTTTGTGCCAGCCGTAACAGTAACAATGCTCAATGTGTGTTCAATTCTTGTACGTAGTTACTTTGTCTTCTCTGCCTTTTAGCCACTGGCATAGATCCTTAATCTTGCGGAAATCTTCTGATAGTCCTTGATCATGAACATCACATACTTTAATATTATTGAACGAGTGCTTCATTATGCCTATCCAGTCTTGGGCGCACGATGCTGCCTGGGTTCCATAATAACACAAGTTTCTGAAACCCAGGAAGTGGATAAAACCCAAAACTTGTATGTTTTGAACGTCATATGATACAGCTGTGTTCGAGATTGATTGCAACGATGTATATAACTCATACGGTATCAAAAAGTGGACTTGTGCACTAATGAAAGTCATGTATTCAATTTCACTTTCAGCGAATTGTGGCTAACATCCGAGTGGGGGATGAAAATGCATAACAGTGGCCAAAACTTTAAGCAATCAAGAGCGTCGATGTGAGTAATTTGAGAGTGTACGTACGCTACGAGAGGAATCCTTACGAGCTCCTAGGGAATGAATGGGGGAGAGATGTATCTCAGCCAATAATACTTAGCTACATCGAAAAGAGGGGAATGGGCATATTGAGCGATACTGACGGAAAGAGCGACGTTTCTGTCGAAGACAGTGTAGCCCAGTTCTAATAATCGGGCCGAGAGTGAGTGCCTTATTTATTCGTGAGTTACGTTTCTGTCAGGAAAATGTGAATATTACCAATAAAATACAGTGTGTCCAATAAAACACTGCCGTACTTTAAACCGGAATTACGTCGCGTTGGATAATCGTATTTAAATTGAATTGGTGACATCCCAAAAAAATAAGTTCAAATATTTTATATTTTTGTGCATGTCAACAATGTGCAACAATGGATCGCAGGAACCGTGGGAATCAGATATAGAAACTAATAAAAATGCATTCACGTTTGTGATTGTCGATATGGGTCCATTATTAGATATTTAGCAGGCAGGTTACATGCTTTTAAAGAAGTGTTATTATATAAACAAGTTTTGAGGAGTTATGGCAAACCCATAAGAACGTAGTTGGTGTGTTTTGGAATATTACCTGGTACAGGTTCAGCGAGCTTTTTGGCGAAGATTTCAACATCAAGCTCCTACACACAGGAAATGTTATTTTGTGGATCGAGTCTGCTTATGTCATTCAGGGAGACCAACAGTCAATGCGAGAATTGTGGAAAAAGTACACGGGGCATTTGTACACCCGTGGACAAAAATAAATTAACCATGTCTGGAATGCCATGCTGCTTTAACGGCAGAGAACAACTCCACGAGTACCAAATAACTTGCAGTTTTTAACAAGTAGGTATGTCTGTCGATCTGCCATGTATGTGTGTATGTATTTATATCTGTATGTATGTAGGCATGTATTTATGTATGTGTTCCACACACTGTTTTTATTTTTATTTTTTTTATTTTTTTTTTTTTTATTTTGTGTGTGTGTGTTTCCAGGGGGTATATCCTAAGAATAGTTCTAAGTAGTCTGTCCGTAGTGCTAGTCAGCAGCACATACCACCATCTAAGATCCTGCATCAATTAAAGCTTCACCACAACAAACTGCAAATTATAAGTTGAATCCTGATGACCCTACAGAACGATTAGACTTCTGTGAACATTTAATGGATGATAATAAAAATCTGTCAGCAATGGGAATATGACGTTAATGTCTACAGCGTCACTTATGGCAGCTACAATCAAGGTCTACGAGGTATAGTAAAATAATGTTAAATAATAAAAACTAAAAATATAAAATATTAACATTTCTTTCGAATGCCAGAAATTCCACTTCAATACGATTATCCAAAGTGACGTAATACGAGTTTAAAGTATAGTATTTTTATGGACACCCTGTATACTTTCTGATCACATTGAACTCGAAACTGCCCTGTAAGCTTTGCTAATAATTCTTAAGCATAGTTAATCTTCCCAATAGCAATTAATTGTTGTTCCACACTGGCCGTCAGTGGCCTACAGGAGAAAGTTGTAAAGCTAGAATCACACGGAAAAATTCAATACTATAGCCGAGATTTGAACCACAGATCTTCCGGTCTCCATCCAGAACCAAACCAACTTATCTATCATGGCAACGTGTCGGCACGACATTAAATCCTTCAATTGACTCACATTTTCTCCCTAAACATCCGAAAATGACATTTAATTTTTCAGTGTGATTTTACCTTTGCTGTTCTGCACCCTGAGGTGTGAAGAAATAATTAACATTGATGGACCTAATAGTTGGTTAAAATATGGCCGCTTCTATGTATTCAAGCAATGTAGTTTCTTTCTTTGCAAATGAAAATTTTGTTTTCTAAATTTTTGTTTTCAACAGCTTTTTCTAGGAATTACATTTCTACTATAAATTACCCGCTTTCTCAGAAACTGTTAAAGATAGTTGAAATAAATTTTAGGATAATAAAACGAAGTTTAGTTGTTCTAGATATATTTTGATGTCAAAATATATTGATATTTAAAAAAATACTTGCTAATACATTTCAGTAAATCTGTGAAAATTCACTTATATCAATTTGATATACTAAATAATTTATGAGATAATAAGTTATGAATTTAGAAAATGTAACATTTACAGAATAGACATTTTAATCTTCCCTTAATCTTATGTAGAATAATCCGCATAACGATTGCTTACGTACATTGTAAAATAAAATCAAGATAAAGCATTTACGTGTTTTAAACTTACAAGTTGATGCATTGTATGTTTACAATATTTAAGTTGATAATTTAAAACGAAAAAGATTTATATTACGAATTAAATGAGTATAGCCTCTCTAAGAAGGAAAAAAAATGTGAGGTTTAATCTGAGGGATTTGTTTAACTATAGCTTATTTTAATTACATTGCATTTTAACATTATTGTAATAAAATTTTAAAACGACTATGCTAACTGCAAACGCCATCATTATCATCACTGAAATGATTGGACGATAATTAAGGAAAATTGAAGTTATTAACAGTGAAGCAACAGAATATAAAATAGCAACAAATTAGAAATTAAAAGCTCCACTTATCTTAATAATATTGCACATCTTTGCACTCCAGGAGTCCAGGAGTGAGTACGAGTTGCCTGGGTTAACCCAGGCGGATGTTAAAGTGGCCACTAGTGGTACCTATCCGTTTAATTACGAAATTGTTGCACTGCTATAGACTAGTTTCAAATTGTATCCAACTTATTCTCAAAGCTATCCAAACAAGTTTAGTTACCGATGCTCAACTTAAAAGGTGCATTTGTCGCCAATCTCTGAAAACAAAGTTATATAAATACATTCTATTGGTGGTATTTCAAAATTCATAACGCGATTCTTGTTTCTTAAAATGAGTATCTTTTCCCAAACCATTAAATCCATGGGTCCACTTAATTGTTTTAATAATTTAACTTCTGCATTTATTCCATAATTAAATGACCAAAAATGATCCGCCACAACAGATTTGTCAATTTGTTTATATTTAATATTTCTAAAATGCTCTTTTATTCTGGTTTCTAAATGACATTTAGTTTTACCAACATAAACCCTATCACAACCCTAACAGCTAAACTGATAAATGCCAGACTTTTATAATTTAGAATTTTATCCTTTTTAGAAAAATTTAGTAAATGTTGTATATTAAATTTATTTTGAGGGACCGAAGTTATTCCATATTCTTTTAAAAATGTTGTAAATGTAAGTAAACGTTTTAAAAATACAACTTGCAACAACTTGCAATATTAATAAGATAAGTGGAGCTTTTAGTTTATAATTTGTTCTTATTTTTGATTGTACGATATTTTAGTATGACGCGGTTATAGTTCCCTGTTTTACTATTTAATAACATATACTACTTTGATTTCATTTCATTTCAAAAGGGTTTAGATGTTATGTTCTTATGTTTACCTCTCAAAGTGTGATGAATTGTATGAGCGAGTGGCACTGTTTCGAAAGAAAATTTCAGCTCTAAAAGATAAAATAGTTTTGCTGAAAATCCTGAATAGATACCCAAAATGTTTTTAAAAACATACATGTACACTGCTGTTAGCTTTTATAGAACATGATTTACGTATTGCTTATGTACGTAGCTGCTCTCGAACTTCTATAGTCGTTCTTTTTTAGAAGCCCACTTGATGTAGCCCCCTCTCTAGGGCAGTGGCAGCGTGTCTGCCTCACATCCAAGAAGTCCCGAGTTCGAAACTCGGTTATATTTGAATAAGGTTTTCTTTTCCCTGAGAAGACGAATATCGGGTAACTTTAAGCTCTAAGAATCTCAGATTCCTATGATCATTATTTGACTAATCTCATTCATTGTTCGATATGGCATTGTGTTGGAGGACACTAAAATAATAACCTGATGTGCTGCACTCACATGACTTTCTCTACTATTGTACTAACTATTATTACAACCTCTTATTCATCTATCTTCTTGATGTTAGGCGAGATAAACATTTGCAGAAATTATTTTATTGTTAGTATTCTTGGTAGGTGCAAAAGGAATATCTGAATAAAATAGGCTTTCACTGATAGTCAAATCTTTTAAAACTGATTGCTGTATGAACGTTCTGAAACTCCATTCTCTTTGTAGGGTTATAAAATGAAAAAGTGAAGAACGACCTTCCATTTCAGGAAAGGTTTAAGCGTAGAAAAACTCATGTAAATAACCAGGAATATCTCAAAATGCTTGAATCCACAAAATATTAATTTGGACATTACTTCTGTGTTTTAACGGGATCTACATTTTCGCATACTAAGATTTTGTCTGTCTCTTATGATTTACCAGCTATGCAAAAGTCGTCAAGAGTAAACAGGACTACATAGACAATGGACAGAAAATTCAAAATATATAGTTTGTCATAACAATATCTTAAACATGTAGCATTTTAACCAAAATCGTTAATGCCATTTTTGAGAAAATCAAAGTTTTCGAAAAATGTTTCATGTAAAGGGTAGTTAGGGTAGAGGAAGTTTCTTCAAAATCTTTGTGTCGCATCCTTGAAAGACATTAAACTTAAATACCTACTTTAGTTTTTTAACCAACTTTCCATTTTTGGGTTTTGTTGTTCTCTCTCACACACACACACACACACACACACACACACACACACACACACACACACACACACACACACACACACACACACACACACACACACACACACACACACACACACACACACACACACACACACACACACACACACACACACACACACACACACACACACACACACACACACACACACACACACACACACACACACACACACACACACACACACACACACACACACACACACACACACACACACACACACACACACACACACACACACACACACACACACACACACACACACACACACACACACACACACACACACACACACACACACACACACACACACACACACACACACACACACACACACACACACACACACACACACACACACACACACACACACACACACACACACACACACACACACACACACACACACACACACACACACACACACACACACACACACACACACACACACACACACACACACACACACACACACACACACACACACACACACACACACACACACACACACACACACACACACACACACACACACACACACACACACACACACACACACACACACACACACACACACACACACACACACACACACACACACACACACACACACACACACACACACACACACACACACACACACACACACACACACACACACACACACACACACACACACACACACACACACACACACACACACACACACACACACACACACACACACACACACACACACACACACACACACACACACACACACACACACACACACACACACACACACACACACACACACACACACACACACACACACACACACACACACACACACACACACACACACACACACACACACACACACACACACACACACACACACACACACACACACACACACACACACACACACACACACACACACACACACACACACACACACACACACACACACACACACACACACACACACACACACACACACACACACACACACACACACACACACACACACGGACCTTTTTCTAAAAATGTTTTCATTTTATTCAGAGTGCCCCAAAACATATATCTACGGTGAAATTTCAATATAGAATTGTTTGGTCCAATAGTAGAGAAAGTAAAAGTCACATGACGTAAACACATGACGTCATTAGCTAGACCAGTCTACACGGCAAGCCAGATAGTATCTTAAATGCACAGTTATATGTAAATTTTGAAGACTTGAGTTATTCAAAATAATGTGAAACTCTTTTGATCTGAAACAGCATAGAATATTAATATAAAACTAAAGAGGATTGTAGCTTCCGTTAAATTTCGTATGTTGTCGTTCAGTTTGTTCCTCACAGGTGATTTCACATCTGTCTACCGCGGAGGGATACAAAATCTTTTTCTTCACATCAAGTCCGATTCTAATGCTGAATCGGCTGTAGCTATTCCCTGCCAGGATGCATAAGTGTCGACTTATGTAGGAGAGTTGGCCAGTATAAATTAGCTACTTTTCCATTTTGAGATGCACATGCATTGATGGCTCTCCGTTGTTTTTCGGCGGAGTATAGACACTGGGGAACATGTGCGAGTTGTGGACGTATACGCCTCTCCAAGGAGCAGTTTAGTGACCAGATGAGCACTCGTTCACAGCTCCAGAAACACTGTTTCTCCATCCCGAGACAACGTGCATTTGCATGTGCTCCGATGGGACTGGAAGTAATGGCAACACAAGACGAAAGAAAAGTGGAAGGAGTGTAGTGTAATGATGATGGTGTGCACACACATGCTCTCTGCAAATATCCATTTCATCTGGGGACCTTCAGATGATGTCTGTACACTACATCCTTTGTATCCTAGATCAAAAGTGTCTGTCCCTTCTTGCATGGATATCTTTTTTTACCTTTCATAGAACCGTAAGACTGATGAGCAAGCATTGTAGTCCTGTAAACAGAGTGTATACACTTTTAGTAACACTATTTCTCAGCAACGAAATGAGATAGAAATACAATTGTTACTATGTTGTATTACTTTTATCCCTTTCTAGCAGCTAAAGCGACACTTTTCATACAAAAGCTGGATGACTGCATCAAAAGTCTCGTTACCGTTGAAATTTCTCATTCTTCCGCATCGTCCTTTGAACACATCTTATAGCTTTCCATCGACTTAAAACATGCCTCGGATTCTTATAATTGTTAACCTTATTGGTGGTAGTGTAACAAAGTCAACTTCTAAAGTTCTTAAACCTCAACATTCTCCACTTTCTAATAACATTTCAGCACTCATTATGTTCATCGAACGATAAATGCAGCGCCATGTCTGTTTATAAACAGATGGACATCTTGACTCAATGACAACTTAAGAGGGGTCTTAGTACCTCGATCCCAAGGCGATCTTTTGTGCCTATACCCCTGAGGAGGCACTCCCCCCCCCTCCTAGGGGGATGGACTCAGGTGTTAGGAATTATAAACAGTATCCCTTTCAACATTCGTGTTTAGTTGAATAATTCACTTAAATTAAGTATTCCTAAATAAATAATATCACAATATTAAACGATGTCAATTGTGACTAACAAGCAAAGATTCCATTTTCGCCTTCTCTGACCTATTTATAGTAGGCCCTCCAAACTACCATTTATATGAAAGGTTTTTCAACATGTTCTACTTTCTCAAAATGTGTTTGAGTTTGATTAAAATACCATATATTTCAGATATTTGCATGATAAAAGAAATGTATAGCTTCGATTTTTCTGGGAATAGTCTGTGAAGCCCCATTCTTTCTGGAACAATTTTGTATTAATGGTAAACCATTAGAGAAAGGGGAGCACACACAAAAACTGTAGATCTTTTTAAGACACAATTTATTTTAAATACATTTTTACGGCGTCAGCCATTTTCGAGACATTCGTTGTTATAGTTATCGGTTTGCACTTTGAATTCTTTAATTGCGAGTATCTATTTCTTTCTTTCTTTTTTTCGTGGTAATACAAAAAGCATGTAACTGTAAACCTAACATATACGAGCTGGTTATAAAGGAATGGATTATCGCTGCACAAAAGCATTTCTATAAACGTTTGAGATACTATGACAAGATTTGGGGGAGAGGCTTATCACCTCGACTTATGTGGGGTATTTTATGCCAATACTTACACCTGATGGGGCGTCCCCTGTAGAGAGGGATGAGGTGAGAGGATACAAAAACTGGCCCTACCGAGTCAGTACAGTGGAGGGCAGGATCCCTCACGTTTTCAGATTTAAAATCCCCAGTGGCAGCTTGTACAACAGGTCCCATTCTCCGAACGGGATTTCATATCCCCTAGGGGCTGTCCCCGATCCGGAGACACAAGGTTTACAGAGAACACATTACTTGCCGCCGACACTTACAAGTAACCAAACTAGCAGATAAAAGCTGAAGTGAATGGCGGAGAAGTGAAGGGAAATGAGAAATGAAGTCAATTGGAGGAACAGGAAATTCGGGGGGTGTAATTATCCTCCCCAGCATTCGCCTAGCGACCCCACGAAATCTCGGAAAAGCCCAGTCAGAAAGGTCAACCACGGAAATCTAACCCAAGACCGCCCAAGCCACAGGCGTTACCACCTGAGCCACCACCATTGGTCAGCATGGAGTACATAGAAGAATAAACTTTTGTGAGAAAAGTTTGTAGAAACGTGAAAAGAGAATATAATATGAATGTAACATCACATTTTCTCCCAACACTCCTTGATAACCTCCACATTTGTTACATAATACTGCACAAGCTAACATTTAAGATTAAAAGCTATGGCTTGTATTTAAAAATTCTTTCGCAATATCAATGACATTATTCTGTTTGAATTAATATAAAAGTGCTGACACCATTATTTGTGGAACATAAAGGTTCTTTAATGTTTATCGTAATGTTTATCTTTCTTATTGGAAAGAGAGTAAATTTTGAAGAGTGTGTGGAACAATTAATAGATTATTTAGAAACAAAATACGTAAAGAAATAAAATTAAAGTTTTAAAAAGTTATGGCTGTACGTACACTAGCATACGGAAATGAGACTTGGACATTAAATAAGAACGAACAGAGTAAAATACAGGCTTCATAAATGAAATTCTTAAGAAGTGTGAAGGGATGTACGAAGAGAGACCTAATAACAGGTGAAAATATAAGAGAAGGGTTAGGAATTTTTTAATATAAATGAAAAGTTAAATGATCTCAGACAAATGTGGAAAGATCATGTTGAAAGAATGTCAGATGTCAGACTTACTAAACAAATAATGTAATATTATCTTAAATGAAGGAAATCAGGGCAGACCCAGCAAACGATGGTTGGAGAACTGAAGGCGGAACAGGCACTCGATTGCTTATGCCATGAAGGTTAGAAGGGGAAGAAGCATAGACTTATTATGCTTTTATTTAACGAAAAGATAAGTAAAATATGGTAATTTCAGATTTGTGTAATAAGTTTCGAAGCTGCTGTTATTGTTCTCTGAAACAAGATAAAATATTTGAATAGTGTTAGTTTCTTTGCTCATGGAGACCTAGAACTGCAGACGCATCCTGTGCCTTATCTTGGCCGTCGATAGACCACAATCAGATTGTAGATCATCGCCGCGCCGTCTGGTAGTCGGGACGACATACATTAATATGGGCTTTGATGGTATACTCGCAGCTGATGTGATGACGTAATTCGCGAGGCTGTTGCCCTTCTGGTAGTGCTCAAGGTCTGGATTATGGGCACCGCACGCACGTTTCCTATTCCAATGTGAAATATAGTCACATATGTGATGCGAAAAGTAAAGAAAGAACAAAGATGGGACGGGCAAGGACAAGCGACACCGCCCCTTTCTTCAGTTGCAACGGTAGTCTACTCCAGGAATACAGTTGATTTTACTTAACTTTACTACAGTCTGTAAGCAGGATTGTTTTATGTAACCCGTGAATCTTTAAAAGCTAGGTACGCATTTGCGAGCCGAACACTGTCGCCAGTGTGTCCGTTATTCTTTTCTGGAAAAAAATTCATGCTCGTCTTACCATTCTGAAAATAATGGCAGCCCCAGGAAATGTTGAGCGAAGAATGTTAGCCTTACTCCTACAACTGTGAAGATTTTTTAATCAATTGAGTTTTTAATAATTAATAGTGGATGTCAATGAACAAATACTGATATAATAACACAAAATGTTCCTATTTAAAGAACATAATAGAAATGAGGAACCATGATGAAGAATATTGTGACAAAATAACAATGTGACAAATCCCACTCCTGATACCATGGTAACAATGGTACTTTCCAATTACTTTTTCTGTCACTTCATTTCTCTTCTTAAAATAAACTACAAAAAACACAGTTCTATTTTGTCATTATCAAACTACAATTCGTCGTGACCTTGCATCTCAAAGATGCTCTGTCTCATCGAAATCTTGACACAAAACGCTAATACTACTCGACTGCTCACATAAAAAACTGACGATTGGCCCACTAAAAACGTTCCAAAACTACTAAGAACTCCGACGCGACTATTACATACCTAAAACTGTCTCTGACGTTACCCTAACTCCCTCTCTCAACGTTTGTTGCCTCCCCCCCCCCCCCCCCCACACACACACACACAATAGTTTGCTGAATAATGGGTAGAGAAACTCATATGAATGTGACATCAGATTTTTATTTTAAGTACATCCTTTCGGGTGCAGATTTCTCGGAAACGAATTAATATGTTATAATGAGATTTGGACTGTGCATTTTAATGATGAAACCTGCAATTCTGAGT
Source organism: Tenodera sinensis (assembly GCA_030765045.1). NCBI lineage: Eukaryota > Metazoa > Arthropoda > Insecta > Mantodea > Mantidae > Tenodera > Tenodera sinensis. The sequence continues at coordinate 87,745,312 of CM060965.1, forward strand.
AAAATACTAGTTGTTTTATTTACAAATGGTTTTATTGCAGGGGATTAAAGTTTCCTAAATACGTTTCACATTTGTGCTTTAACTAACATGTAACATATGGATCAAATTTATCCTGCAAATTGCCAGAAACATTCTTCACGGCTACATACACATTTTAGACAAGTTCTGAGAAATGTACAAAGAGCGTCAAAGAAAATCTCACTGGCCTCACGTCTATGTCACGTTATTTATTTTACCGCTGCAGGTTGCTTCGTTGCTTTAGGCCGCCGTGCAATGGTGTGCCACTTCCTCTGGCAATTAGTTACGCCAATAACCACAGCAAAATTTACAAAATGGCGTAGAAACAAAATATATATGTATAGTACGCTTTGGATCGCATTGGCTAAAAGAGAGAGGTAGAGTGAGCGAATTGCGTTTGTCATGCAGGCCTCTTTTAATGATTGGTAACTATACCAATCAGTGCAGGACACGCCTTTGAAGGAGTTACGATCTAAGGGGAAATTTTGATGTGCGCCCAGAAAACAATACAAAGGCGAAGATTTCCTTGACGCTCTTTGTAAGTTTAAATGAATGCATGATAAAAAAAAAAAAAAAAAAAAAAAAAAAAAAAAAAAATAATGCACCCAATCCAAAAAAAAAAAAAAAAAGTGGAGTAGCTGTTTTTCTATATACATTAACACAATTAGCTTTATATTGCGGGTTCAAATCCGGCCCAGGCCGATGGTCTTTAAGTGTGCTTAAAAACGACAGCTCCATGTCAGTAGATTTACTGGCATATAAAAGAACTCCTGCAGGACTAAATTCCGGCACACCGGCGACGCTGCTGTAATCCTGGCAATTGACTGTCGTTAAACAACAAAATAATTTTAATTTTTTTATATGCGGCAAAATTTCGTAATTATCTACAGTAGATAGAAAAACATGGTGACACAGATATTCTGAGTAATCGAAGCAGTCTTGTAGATTACCCACTGGCATTAAGTTCGGCAGTTAGATACATATTGTGCAAGCCAAACATTGTCGCGAGCGCTGTTATCGCGTGTGGTCCCAGTGTATTCCTTGTAGGCACTGCCACCGTACGGAGAGTCAGTCGGGCGTTCGTCCGAAGCAGTGGTGGTCGGTTTTACCTCTCCACATCCAAGGAATATTCCTGCTGTATTTACCTACCACACGTCTGGAAATGTTACTTCTGCTTGTCTTACGTTGATCACCATTGGTTACTGCCTACAAACGATTTCAAATTATGAAATATATGCATAATTACATTCTAAAATCAAACACGGCTGTCTATATCATGTTACATTTTTACTTTCTCTACTACGTATAGTAAAGTAAAGGATATATTGTATTCCAGCCAAAACTTTGACGTCGGGATTAGATATGTTTTGAGGCCGCCCCTTAACTAAAATAAACATTCTAGAAAAAGATTCGTTTGTGTGTGTGTATGTGTGCGTATGTGTGTGTTTACCAGTCTGTGGGCAGCATAACTTAAAATCGAAAATTTGGTTGAAATCCAAAATTGTTATTTAAGTATAATGTCTTTAAAGATGCGACACTAAGATTTTGATGGCGAAAGATGATAGGATAGGTGAGGAATTGGTGGAATGATGGCGGGGAAACCGAAGAACCCGGAGAAAACCCGCCCCTGCGCCGGTGTGTCCGCCACACACCCACATGCGGATGCCTGGGATCGAACCCGGTTCGCTTTGGTGAGAATTAAGCGGTCTAACCACTCGGCCTCGGCGCGGCCAAGCACGACTAGCCTACTCATGAGAAAATGTAGTCGATTGGCCAATAAATTGGATTGTTTTAGAATTTGGTTATAAAATATAAACACTAATCAATATAAAATATGATTTGAAGCTTTCCTGGCGACGAACATATTCAAGATGCTCTCGGGCTTCGAGCCAGGTGTAGTGATGAAAAGACATCGACGTTTGGGAGTGTACATCTCTCCCATCTTCAGGATCAATATGTTCTAACCAGTTGTTCAGTCTTATTGCCTCTGAATGATATCTCTGATTTTGTTCCGTCTATGTGCATTATGCGTTTAGCGAGTGTCTACTGTTTATTTAGGAAAAATAACCAATAGTGTTGGTAATCAGGGAGTGTTATTTAAACACTTATTCTATGTGAGTAAAAGTGTAACATTTAAATCTCTACACTTTTAAGCTTTAGTACTTAGTAGGGCCCCCAATATTTATTTTCAGGGGGGGCTCCAAAACCTTGGCTACACCACTGACGAGAGCTACTCCTTTGCTCTGGTGAGTTATTTATTTCCTGATATATTAAATGAGAAGAAAGATTATTTTACAAACTGTTTACAAACAAAAGTGAAGATTTACCATATATTCCTCAAGTCGCTGACTTGCATTATACTTTCTTGCATTTGTTAAAGCAATTCTGGAGAAAACACAAAATAAAATAAAACTTCTATGCTGTGTTGACTGAGGTAGACTATAGGTGTACTTTTTTATACTTATAATGTGACTGCAACTAATAATTTTGGAATTATTCTTCGAATTTTAATTTGAGCTGTGCTGTTCATAGAAAAATAATTTGTTTTATTGCATTCACATTTACTGAAACCCACAAAAACTATTTATAATAAAGTTAAATTTTCTCTACACAGGTATTCATTTTGTTATAGGTATAACCAGAATACAGTAAATTAAAACGATAGTCATATGTTTCAAGAGCGGGTCGCCAAGTTGTGGAGGAAAAAGATACCATATGCAGGTATTAGCGATTGAAGAAACAGATAACGTATTTCAAAATTCAAAACAATCATAAAGATAACAAAGGATATTTTGGAAACGGTTAACGCCACAAAATATGTTATTTGACATAACTTGTGCGAGATGACGTTATTGGTGAAATAAGATGTTATTGTCTATGTCTTATAGTTTACCAACTACACAAAAATCATTCAGAATGAAGAAAACTGCACAGAAAATTTAGATTTAAGTTTCTTATGTAGATATGTTAAACATGCGATATGATATAATCAAAATCGCTAGAACTATTTTTGAGAAAATAAATAACATTGAAGATTTTTCTATGCAAATTTGATTAAATGTGGGGGATTTTCTTTAAACTATTAGTGTCGCAATCTTGGAAAACTCCAAACATAAGTACCAACTTCACTGACTTTTTTCTATAAATGCTTTTCATGGAAACAGAGGGCTTCAAAACATTTATTTACGGTAAAAACTCTGGGACTTAGTGAGCACTTCCGCACGGAGACCGGAGCATCCGTGGCTCAAATCCCGGCTAAGGCACTGGATTTTTCAGTCTGATTCTGCCTTTTATGCACAGGGCAAGTGTGAAAGAACAATTAATTTTCCACGAGCCTTTATTGTTACATTGGTGATAATCTGTAGGTAATTTTCCTCTTAGAGTCTCTCCCCTCTGACGTGTTGCAATATTGACAGGAAGGCAATAGGCACTCTGTGAGGTTAGGATCGCGCCTAAAGCTAACCCACATTTCGCAAACCGGCTCTCCTTCCTTGGTATCCTACGTAATTTCCTTTAGCATTGATTACCTTGTACTTTAGTGCTCAGGGTCAGATGAGGACCTTACTGACACGGGAAGTAACTTATTTATATATTTATTTTCCCACTAATGGCTTTCGGTTCACATCGCCGATGATGTTACTCCTACTTTTTTATACATGCAGCAGTAAAATTGTATATGAATGTTGTTGTTTATTAATCGCAGCAATTCATTACTAAGCACTAATGAGGCAGCGTCCCTACTTGCATTTAAAATTAAATCACGATCCTGCACCATAGACCTTCTGGATATAAATTTCTTTTATGTGTGTGTGCGCACACATCTGTTCTGCGTTGTCCATTTTGCAGAAGTATTCTTCCCCTCAAAACCATTTAAGGCTGCCCTCAATATCTAAAATATCAGTTTTACCTCCTCTACTATTTAGCTACCTAAGGAAGTATTACACTCCATCCAAAAATTGATCCCAAAATTTCATCGGAGACATTCATTTTGAGGTACACTTCATCTAAATAACACATTTTAAAAACGTGTCCGCACGCATGTGAGTGCCACTCTATAAACAACATAATTCAAAAATGAAAATTAGATTAAGCACCAAATTTTATATTTAAGGGTACATGGACTGTCTTCCCTAATCAACCAATTTTAAGGAAATTTTAGGTCAAATTGTTGGTATAAGTTTCACTCCTCTGGATTAAATACTTTGTGATTAAAATTATTTATTACGTTTTTAGAAAGAATTGAATAGTAATAAAAGGTATAATCTTTGCTGTTTAGAACAAAAATTTGGTGTGTTAGTTTTTCTATGCCTGTGCAATAAAATTGTGCTTTTTCCCCAAAATATCAATATTTATTAGAAATATTATTTTTTTATTTATAAGAGAAAAAATATTACTAATAATTACAAAGAAAAGAAAGCATATAGTTGCATGTATGCATGTAATTAACAAACCAATGCACAGTTTTATTTAACAAGTTGTACTCTGTGTGTCCTGAAAATTTAAGTTTTATCCATCAATATTTACCGCAAAAAGGATTATCCCAAGTAAAAAAATTGTTATATAGAGAAAAAGCTATTTAATGTTTTGGAACACAGTTATTGGATATATTGCTCTTCACATGTCCACAAGCTTGGCACTTCACTACACTCTACAGAGAAAGACCATAAATGTCTCTCAAATTCACAGTAACACATTCTTTTTTACACTCATTACATAATACTCTTGAAAACAAGATCTTCAAAACATTACTGTCAACAAGAAGGTAATCTGGTCCTGCAACTTCATCTGTAAACATGTAACACTTTCAGCTAAAGAGCTATTAGCACCTGCTCTAGAATGTCTCCATCTTCTTTCAGATAAAAGTTTAAGTTTAGTTTTCTTTATTGTCTTTTCACTCCACACTTTTCCCATTACATTTACTAGAAAGACAAGTGATACAGCAAATCAACGATGCACGTGGGCGCTTCAGCTGTTTTGTGAACTGCATATTCATTTGTTATATTTTGTATTTTTTGTCAATCGATAGCTGCACTTGTGCAATAAGAGCAGCCAACATCTAAATTTTGAAGGCAAATGTCTCATTAAAATCTAAAAACTACAAATAGACCAACCCTCACCTACAAACTGAAATTTGAGAGATTTTCCGTAACTTTTTATTGCAAGCGTCTAAATAAATTTAAAATGTGCCAGCTTCCTAATGGATTGGACATATCATATTTAATGACCATATCCTGGGCATCTTGAAGACAATATTTTTTCAAAAAATGTTTTCTGAAAAAATCGGAATTTTTGGCCAATTTGGTACGAGTATCTCTTTAAGTTCAAAATCTATACAACGAAGCTTCGAAGTAAATCACCCCACCTCAAACCACCATTTACATGGAACATTTTAGTTGTTTTTCCCCTCTAAAATTGCTCTAATGATTTTGATTAAATTACTAATTGTTTAGGATATTTGCGTGGCAAGTGAAATGGATATCTTGAATTTACTGGCTTGTGACATCTTCTTCATTCTAAATTACTTTTGTATCGGTGCACCATAAGAGATAGGTGATATCTTATTACACAAGAAATGTGGATCTCGTTAAAACACCCAACTTTTATATAACTTAACCCTTTCAGGACACTCTCTATAATTGCTTTGCATTTTCAAATACTCTTTTCTGAACTGTGAAGTTACTATTCGTTTTAATTTTGTTTATTTTCCTTTCTCTAACACGTACATGGTAGGTAGAGAAGGCACTGTATTTCACCCAATAGGTAATTCAGTACTGATATTTCAGCGGCAATTTTACATTTTGAGGTCCCCGAAATCAAGCAAAACAAAGCATTTTTAAGAAAAGGTCTGTGTGTATGTGTGTGTGTGTGTGTGTGTGTATGTGTGTGTGTGTGTGTGTGTGTGTGTGTGTGTGTGCGCGCGCGCTCGTGTGTGTGTGTGTCCATAAACAGTACTACTCAAACAAGAAGTTCAAATATCAAACTTGTTATTTAAGCTCAGCATTTTCTAAGAGTGTGACAGAAAAGTGTTCAAGTTTTCCAATGAAGAATTTTGCTCATTTCAGCTCCAAGTATTTTAAATTACGCTCAACATTTTAAAATGTTTACTAAATGTCAAACTTTGAGGTTCCAGTAAATGATCATTATGATTACAAAACAATTTCTTTAGAAAACTTAAACTGCAATAAAACCGTGAACGGTAGTGAGCAGGTTAATCAGTTTGCTTTCATTGCATGACAATGTGCGCGTAAACGCAGTATGAAAGTAGCCCTGGCTCACAATTTTAGGGCTGCCTCCCCCACCTACGGTGCCGTGCGCTAGGCGTCTCTTGATGGTTTGACAAGAGCACAGGCTAAACATGCAGTCTACATGATGTTATTGTAAACTATGAGACAATTCGTCATCCTCATGCCGGACTGCATAACATACGTTTCTCTGTTTGCCCGTGATTTACATGCGTACATGACGTAACGCCCGTCAGGACAGCAATAGATCGAGGTGGGAGTTGTTAATGCGTAGGCGAATAAGTGGACTAAGAATTAATGAAATTCCCTAAACTAAAAGCAAGCATTTATTTGTGAGATTTATGTACCACTGCGGATAACAAAGATGATCGAATTTCTTAAAGGAGCCGCCCTTAGGTGTAACGTGGGTGGTCAAAACTTTTGGGCATGCCCATTAAGGTTTTTTCCAAGACTTGGCACCATTTGGAGCTAATTTATGCGCCAAACATAGACTTAAAATAATTCCTGGCTGCGCAAAGATTAATTCTAAGTCACACCACTTCTTCAAAGAATTTATTTTAAGATTTAAACATTTAATTTACTCTTAATCATAATGAAAATGACCCTTTTGCTATCCCAACAGTAATTATTCAACAATTGAGAAATCTTGATGATTATGGCACGAATAAAAAAAGTTTGTCGCACATTTGAGACTACCACGAATTGAATACCGCATTTATGTAACCTTTGTATTATTAATTGTCGGAAATGAACCATAACATGATTCTGTATCCATAGTTGGTAAATGAGAGGATCTTCATACAGTAAAATCTGTCTAAAATTTAATATTTTTCTGTTTTCAATGATTTGTACATGTTTTAGTAAAACAAAGTACATAAAATACAATCGTGTAGAATTAAACTGAAGGAATAACTTAAAATAAATTTATGTAAATCAAACATAGGATGAATTGTATGTTTTGCTGTATTTTCAACTTACATGTCATACATAATTGCAGTTTTTCTATTAGTTTCTTTGCATTCTGCATCAGCTCCAGGAGTTCTGGAACATTCTTGGAAGCTGCAAATTCCCAAAGGTCACCCAAACAGATAATGCCTCTCTAAAAGTGCGTATTTTTTGCTCCCTTTCGTTGGCATCGTCGTCGTCGTCGTCGTCCACTCCTTCCATGACTTCAGAACTGCTGTTTCCAGCAGCAATATCTGCTGCACTTTGAATGTCTTCAGTAGTGGCAAGTTCGTCATCAAAGCACCTAACTATGTATTAAGCATAATGAAAATCTATCTTAGGTTACCTATGTATGGAAACGGCTCCAGAAAATCTATTCCGTTTCCGAGTTAGGCAGTTTTCCAGTTTAGAGTGTTATTTAACATAAGAAATAGCTCCGTTTCGAGATTTATTTTCGAGTTGACCGGATTTCCTGTTTATAGGGGGTCCGGTTTATTCAGGTGTTACTGTATTATGAAAAGTTAACTTCTGTCCCTGTATTTGATTTGATATGAACCTAGCGTGTTGAAACACTTGCATGCATTCCCTTCCTGGGAGAGAAGTGAGCAGCTGTTATACACTGTAGTGTAGCCAATAACGAGTACAGCGTGTTAAATAATTACGCATGCATGTATTAAGTATGCTCTATTTAATATTGTAGACCCTTTTTCATTTTTCACCTTTGTTGCACGGAGAAAATAACACTACAAGATGGTTTTACCTACTCACCATAACCAACAGCAACTTGAACACTATTACGACATTGCTTTACAAAATACGCCATACGTGTCATGATGAGACAAGTATGCACGATATTGAACGCAGTTACAACCTGTTTATGATAGTTACCTTTATGGTAATACTTTGTGCATCAGTGGGAGTTTTGTTTTGTTTTTAATATTTTTCAGCTGGTGCATATATTTAGAAGTTCAGCAATCCCAAGGCCCCCTTTATTTGTTACAACTCTTTCATTTCTCTAACTGCTTATAGCTATGAGCTAGGATAAATAATTGACAATATCGAACTCACTCGTATTACACCTACATGGCCTTGACCCAGATTCTGATGATCTAACTGTTACACCATAAGCATTGCTAACTATACATAAATCCTTATCATGATTCCCACATTAGAAAATTTGTGTGTATTAGCTTATTTTGGTTATTTTTCCATTTTATACTTTAGGACTTATTTTATTATTTTGCGGCATTGTTTTGTGATTTTTCAGCACTTATATTGACTACATAAAGAGTTTTAAGTTACTGAAATTTTACATCACAGGGAAGATTTTCCAAACATTAGAAATTATACTATTCAACTGAGAAATGAGAATGATATTTGCATTCCTTACTCAGGTTCTTGGAAATAATTATTCTGGAAAGAGTTGCTTTAGATGAAAGGGTGGTTATTGTCAGGACAAAAAGTATCGTACAGTTAAGAATTAATTCACAAAGTAGGGATAAGACAGATCAGTTTTCCCTTTTTCGCATTAATACCTGCATATAATTACATTGTCATTGCTCTTATCATTGTCATTGTGTCGCATTAGGCTGTGAAGTCTTCAATTGCAATGAATTGTGTACAGTTTCAGAATTCAAAGTATTAATTTACAGTTAATGTTGCTTCAAATGCAACCTTTTAAATGCTATTTTTCGGATTCTTGAAACAAGAACGCGGAACAAATATGTTTTTAAATTAATATCTGCATATCAGTTGTACCCATGTGTAAATTAATTTATAACTGTGGAGATTGAGAGGTAGAACCGGAACTGAAAAATTCAATGCCACAGCTGGGATCTGAACCACAGACCCTCCGCTTACCAGGCGGGTGCTCTTACCAGATCCCAGCTGTGGCATTGAATTTTTCAGTTCCTATTCTACCTCTCAAATATTGCCCAACACGGTATGTATGTTTAAAAACATCAACAGTATGTTTGTTGGCATAACTGAATAATTATAACTCTAGTCTAATTTTAATAAATTATAACTCCCAACCTTTTGCAATTTTTCAAACATTTCCTAATATAAGGACTATAAGATTGGTATTTTAAATAATAATATTTAACTGAGTTTCTTGTATCCCAATACATAACCTAAAAGCCCTTCTATGTTCTTTAAGGGAATGTATAAATGAAAATGTATTTTCTAAAGTCTGCAGTCAATTTAGCTGAACATTTATTTTCGATATTGTCTTACAAACTGTATGGTTTTAAATTTTACTGCAATAACTATTTTAGTTTCGGGGTTATTCAATTATAAAACTGAATTCAATTATCGATGCCAAGTGCTCACACGATGGAATTTTAATGCTTTTTTTAATTGAAGGTTGTTTACTGATTATAATGTACATCTATCATATAATTTTCTTTTACCGGCTTTAGTTCAAAAGAAAATAATTTTTGAATTCTGTCATTTGAAATGTGTAACTTTTAAATTTTTATACAGCTTTAAAAATTAACAATCCAAAAATTGTTCGAAGGGAAAAATTATACCGATTTAATTGCTCGTGTTTGGGGAATCTACACGATAAATTTCAGAAGAGTTGAATGAAAAAGGCATGGTGTGGATCATTTTAAAAAAGTGAATGGGCTGAAAAAAATATAATTTTGAAAGATCTCAAATTTCCGATTGAAAAACATATTATTCTGGTTTTTTAACCTTATTTATATAAAATTTTTAATTTATATTAAATTTTTAATTTATATAAATATAGGTAACTACAACATAAAAGGTCAAAGTAGATTTTTAAGTTATAGAAAAGTTTTATTCGTTTCTTTAGCTTGCAAATCAGAAACAATTGAGACGATGATACACAACGTGAGCGCAAGCATCCTTGGAGATGACTTATTTGTCCTATTCAATTGACTCTATAGCTAGAAAATCGAGTTAATCAAGAAGGAATGTAAGGCTTGGTGTACATAATTTCCATTTGCAACAAGAAGGCACCTCCCTACATTATGCAGTACCTGTTCGATAATGACTAGAAAAACGATTTCCTGGAAAATCATTTGATCGAAGGGGTGCTCAAGAATGGTCAGGAGGACCTGCTGACTTTACGCCTCTAAACTTCTTTGTATGAAGTCATAGTTATTTATAATCCCGGTCTGGTAATATTCAGGAACTAAAAAATAGAATAACCCGATAGAAGAAGGTGATTCAGAAATGAAATCTAATATTTTCAAAATTTTCTTTTTCTTTTCCTAGCCATCACTAGAGGAAAATTTGAACAACTAATTTAGTGAACTTAATCACCTGCAAGTAATGTGCAGACAATCACCCAATTTACTTATTGCTTCTCTTAAAAACTCAAATGCTTACAGGAATTCAGACATTATAAAAATTAGAGCAAACGAATGACATGTATTAATGAATGATAATGTACTAACGAATAGGCATTTAGGCATACAAACTGGGAGGGCTTAGCATGTTTTAATGAAATTAAATTTAAGTTGCTTATCGATTTAATTATAAAATTTTACACCGAAAATTTAGTTCTTTCAAACTGACAAATTGAAACTAATAGATACTTTACAACAATGAATACTCCTAAAGTTATTTAAATCCTAAGTAAGATGTCAAACTTTTAAAAATAGAATGAGAACCGCGATTTTTATGTAGATTAAACTCATCCAACTTTTAAGCGCTGTTGTTAGTGTAAAACTATAGTGAGGCTCGTATTCCGGAGATCCCGTGTTCGACTACCGTCAGACCAGTCACTCTGACCATGAATTTTTTCGTGATTTCATCGGATTGGCAAGCAGTACTGAGGTGATTCCTTTTCTGCCACTAACTTTTTGTCCATCATTACCTTTCATCTGTTTCAGAGTAGGAGGCGATGGTGATTTGTGTGTTGTGGCCCGACAATATAATTTGAAAAAGGTTCTTCCTGGGGTTTGATCTCATTGGGAACTGCCTCGTTGTCATTGCTAAAGGAGTCAGTGCGTCAGGATGTGTTCCATCTGGAATCGTTACAGACTCCGTGCTTGCTAACGCACATTGGTTGGCCTTTCGATATCCCTTCACCATTCGATGGTCTGGTTTTCCCAGAAGAATTCTTACACTACGTTCCAGAATTTATCGGTTAGGTTAGACCTTTTATGGTACTACTTGAGATAAAAATTAACGTCAAGAAACGCCACAGTTCAGGGAGTAATAACAATGTTGCTTCTGGAGTCAGAGCCACAGAAATAATAACACAAGTTAAAGAGGTCTATAGAAAATAAACAATAAAATATCTCATGTGTTGCATTTACATGACTTTCTCTACTTTTGTACTAACTATTCTTAAAATACTTATTGCTCTGTCTTCTTCATATTAGTCCAGATAAAAATTTGCAGAAATTACCTTATTGCTTATTTCCTTGTAGGTAATAGGGGAACACGATAGGCATTGAGGGATAGTCAAATGTTTTAACAGTGGTGGCTGTATGAAGGGTTTGAAATTACGTTCTCTTTGCACGGCAAAGACATAAAAAAGTGAATAATGACCTTCCATTTGAGCAAAGTTTATGCATTATAAAACCCAGACAAATAACAAGGAATATCTCCGAAATGGTCGACTCCACAAAAGAATTTATTTGAACATAATGTGCGTGTTTTGACCAGATCTACGTTTTTCGTATAGTGAGATTTGGTCTGTCTCTTACGGTTTACCAGTTGTGCAAAAGTCATCAAGAGTAAACAGAACTACAAAGGCTATAGCCAGAAAATTAAAAATATACATTTCATTTGCCATAAAAATATGTTAAACATCTTAATCAAAATTGTTAGAGCCATTTTTGAGAAAATAAAAATTGTTGAAAATGTTATCTTGTAAAGGGTAGTTCATGGTGGGGTATTTTTCTTCAAGATGTTTGTGTCACATTATCGAAAGATATTAAAGTTAAATCCAATTTGTTCTGAAACAGCCTTCTTTTTATTCAGGGGGGCTTCAAAACATATTTTCGGCGAAATCTCGACATGGAATTTTTGGTTCGAATACAATACTTCCTCTACTTGCTGTAAGTAGTATAGGAAGTAAAACTAGAAGAATATCAAGAAGCTGTCGTAGAAATAAGACGGCGAAATAAATTTGATGAGGAAAATTATATGGCAATTGCCAAATGGCATCGTAGGAAGACTTTTAAGAAAAGCAATGGGTAAGATTTATTCCACGTACTCTGTTGAAATGCACATTTGGCACCTGCACCAACGCAGAAGTCGAAGAATGAAACAAATAATGAGAAAAGAACGTAAGGAGGAAAGTGAGTTGTCCATGAGGTGTTATCTAATGGCCAGTTGTGAAACGCAAATCAATACCAAGGAAAAGCCGTGCAATAATGAGTAAAGGAAGTGAAACGTCATGACTCCTCTCGATATGGAGGTTGATGTAATTGTGGTTACTTGCACACCTTGTTAACGGAAATAGTCAATCTTGTCGTGAGACCTGCCTGGTTTTCCCGCAGCCAATTTAACAACAGCAGGGAAAAAAATAAATAAGGAAGATAGATTAGAGGCGAAAGGAATAGGAAGACAACTGTCGGTTTTTCTTCTTCTTCTGCGTCACTTAAAGTAAATAATAACCTCAGTCGTTAAGACTGTGGTTCCTTCCGGCTTTCCTTGCTATATCTTATTAGTGGAGGTAGTAGACTGTAGCTTTACCTCAGAAACATTTGGTTTTGCTGTCAGGAAGGTGTGAAGTACATCCTTAATGTCAAGTAGATTTATTGGTACTGTAAAGAGGAGATTTCTCCAAATAGGGACATATTATGCATGCAACAAATCATACAACAACCAAACAAAACTAATTCTGAGGTAACAACCTACAAGCGGAAATGGATTTTTAAGACTTTCAGTGGATATGTCTATTTTTACAACTTTTCAATATACTTTCTAAGGGGAGATTAAAGGTCCAGTCACAGCAACGTTAAATCTATTGAATTAATGACCCGTTACCACAGAAGCTATTTAAGATTTAAGAGTGCAGTCTTCTAAATAGCTGAAATACCCAGCGTTGCCCGTGGGTTAGCGATTTTATTACAATCTTTAAACTTAGATTGCCCTTGCCCAGTAACATTGTGTTTCTTTGGAGACATTTAAAAAAATTATGTAATACGCTTAAACAAAGGGATACTGTAAAGAACAGAAAATAAACAAAATAAATAAGAAAATCACCTGGAAGGCATTGTGCCAAAACTCTGTTGAACAACCCCAAATACTACAGGAGGAAAGGAAAGTGAATGTAAAACGTTGCGTTTTATTTCAATCGTGTAGAAAATTTAATGACTTGTTTGTAGAAGAGAGAGTAGAGAAAGAAATGTGACTGCGCTCCACAAAAGAAAACTCGGTGGAGAAAACCATGTGAATTTTATTCGTTGCATTTTCATTTCAATAATAGGAAAGTATATAAATTTATGTTTTAGGGTGAGTGGAGAACCTCATGGAAATGTGTTACTTAAAAAAAGTGAGTGGAGAAAACCGTGTGAATGTGATACTACACTTCTATTTCAATCATAGAATATTCAATCGTATGTAGCAGGGCGAGTAGAAAAAGAGGCGTGGTTGTATTTCGTAAAAGAAAGCGAGTAGAGAAAACTGTGTAGATGTAATAAGTTGCATTTCTGTTCCAATCATAGACATTTGTGTGAATTGTAGGATGAAGGGTATATAGAAAAGAATACGTGAACGTGATATGTAAAATAATACGAGTAGAAAAAGCCATATGCATGTAATGAGTTGTATAGTAAAATGAATAGCATAAAAAACTCTATGTATCGAATTTCGATATGTTCGATCAAATGATTTTGGCGATTAGCGGTTAAAATTGTTTTTCTGGAGCATATTATCCTTGAATTACATTTTGTTTACAGTTATTTGCTAAAAAATAACAAACCACCTTATTAATACTAAAGTGGATCTACAGCATCATTTAGAAGTATTTCATTATCCTAAAATTTAATTTAGCTGTCTTCAACAGGTTCTGATAAAATGGATCATTTATCAGAACTCGCATGGTAAGAGCAAGGGAAAAAAACACCTATGACCTGAGCACATAGAAGCTACCATACTGAGAGCAGTACAACGTTTTAGAATAAACTTTCTCTAAAAGAGGACTAATCTTACAAATTATTTTTGTTTCTCCAAAGTGGCGAGAATTTACAGTACAAACGGCACATGCAGCATATTTTTTAAAAATACACTTAAGATACAGCAACACTGCCTAAAATAATAAAATATAACAAATTAAAGAGGAAATTTTAATTTTTAGAGCTGCAAACAAAGCTTAAATTAATCATTCTTGCCAGTTTGTCTCCCATTAAATATATAGAAAGAATCAGATTAACGCAAATAAATATTGCAAAGTAGAGACTACAGGATCATCACGAGTTATACATTAAATAGAAATGATTTTCTAGCTATATATTTTAGACCATGCAAGTAAGATGTAAAGGAAAGAACTATTCATTCAGTCAACCAAATCTATGATGACTTTCCGCCCATTGTTTCACTGCAAAACCTGATAATTTCATACCTCTATTCCTTCTAATTACTTACTCGTTTCCATATGTGAACCAATTCATCTGCTATGGTTTTGCTCTTCTTCTTCCCAAAGATCTTTTTTCCAATCATTTACCTGCCTGATATTCATCTCATCCTGTCTTCAGTCTTCTTTTTCTCCTCCTAATAAGTTTTCCTTGGTTTATTCATAAACGTTTCGGTATTTGGAAAGGTAGATGACACTTAAGATTTGCTCTGTTGCACTCACATGACTTTCTCTGCCCATTCTTACCCGTTCTATTTCACGCTAATCAAGATAAACATTTGCAGAAATTGTCTTATTACACATTTCCTTGTTAGTACGGGAGAAATACAAGAATAGAGTAGGTTAAAACAATAGGCAAGACTTTTAAGAGGTGGTCTCTATGTAACGACTTTGAAGTTCCATTCCCTTTTAAGTTTTCTGGAAACTTGTAAACAAAGCAAATAACCTGTACATTTGGCTTTATATGTTTATTCCACATTCTTCAAAAAGTGTGTGGAGCTGGCCATTCATCCTACTTTCGTATATAATCCCTAGTCACCTGGCCACTACGTCCTCCAGCCGCAGCCAAGGCCATGGAAGAGTGCAGGTTGTGGTGTTGGGGATTACCAGCCCACTACCCCGACCGTAAGGCGACTTTTAGGAACGCTACCTTTCTATCAGGGTAGCTCCTCAAGTGGCCCCTCAGGGACCTAACGAGGCTGAGTGCACCCCGCACCAGACCTCCCACCGGGGATCGAACCCGGGTCCTCCGCGCCAGAGGCAGTCGGGTTACCAACTGCACTACGGAGGCGGTATAAGTGTATATACACTTATAATAAAAATATTCACGTCCTGTAGATTCAGTCTTGTGTGTTTATCTTTCTCCAATGTTAACATGTAACTATGACAGCCAAACATTCATGGCAGTGAAGTATATCTAATTAACCATCAAAGTGATTGTATAAGAGCTCATGCGGCACGTTCTTGAGGTCAAGCAAGTTTTCGTGAAACTGGCTCCATTGTCCGGAAAACGGACACATAACGTCCGGCAGGAGTCGCACCTGGTCCTTAATAAATCACTTGTTTATGAGCACAATTCTTGTTGACGTCGCTGGCCTGTAACCGTTACCAGGTGACGCGTGATTTGTTGAATGTAAATCCGCAAGGTGGCTTCCAGCTGAATCATCCCATTTCTCTTCGATCAGCATTATCGCACGAGGTGAAGGAACTGGCAATTGCTTGTCACCGTTACTTTAATTTCTGGGATAGTTTCCTCAGCAAGCATCACGGCTTTTTCCATTTGGAACACCACATTTGTCATCAGACCCGTGCTCATGATCCGCAAGAAACAGTTACGAGAGAATACAAACGTGAAACAAAGTTGCCAGCGATACCATCATAATTATAATAGCAGTAATATTATCTAAACCAAACAATAAAATGCAATACATTATTTTTATTAATTATTGTTGTGGTGGTGATGGTAGTAGTAGTAATAGTAACATTATTTATGACTGTCTAGTTCAATAAAAAAAAATAATGCATTGCATTCACATGACTTTCTCTTCTCTTGTGGTATTACTACAAACTCTTATTCCTCTATCTTCTTCATGTTAGTCGAGATAAACATTTACTAATTGTATTGAACATACAAGGATAATATGGGAATACAGTAGGCTTTGAGCGATAGTCAATCTTTTAAAGCTGGTCGCTATATGACGGCTTTGAAATTCCGTCCACTTGGCACGACTAAAGAGAACAAGTGAATAACGATTTTCTAATTGAGAAAAGTTTAAGTATTGCAAAACTCACAATAGCAACAAGGAATATCTCCACAAAAAAGAGCATTTGGACATAAATTATATATATATATAGTAAGATTTGGTCTGTCTCTTACTGTTTACCAGTTATGCAAAAGTCACCAAGAGAGAACAGGATACATGGGCTATAGACAGAAAATTCAAAATACCAATTTCATTTGCCATAAAAATATCTAAAACAAAGGGCATTTTAATCAAAATCGTTGGTCGTTTTTGAGAATATCAAAATTATCGAAAATGTTCCATGTAAAGGATAGTTTAGAGTGAAGGAATTGTCCTCAAAATCTTCTTGTTGCATCCTGGTTTTTAACCGACATTTTGTGCTTGAGTTATACTGTTCACACAAAGACACACACACACACACACACACACACACACACACACACACACACACACACACACACACACACAGACGTTTTTCTAAAAAGAGAATTATCCATGAGTTGATGCAATCTATACATAATACATTATAGGAAATAAATCATAAAATAAATCGACATGCGTAGGTGATATCAGTGAGAGCGTCTTGATAAGTTATGAGACATTAGCTTCTCTCCCAGCATTTCATTTATTACCTGGCGTGTTAAAACGAGTGAGTGAGTGAGTGATTAGGGTTTAAGGGCCCGTTGACAGCTAGGTCATTAGAGCCCCTGTTAAAACGATAAACAAGATATCCACCTGCATGCATTTCTTTCCTAGGAAAGAAGTGAGCAGGTATTATAGACTGTGATGTAGCCTATTATAAGTACAGTATGGTAAGTATTTTATAAATCCTGATCTTAATTATTTTGCTTCAAATACTATACAGAGATTTTTGCATGTTCACTGCTCAGAGAAAAGAATGTCGCAAAATCGTGCTTTCTTCTCTGCGTAAGCCATGGGAAACTGGAAAATCAGTGTTACGCTCATTGCTATAAGAAGTACGTCAATATTGTTACTGTCACGTGAACCATATTAGGTGAATTATGCTCAACTGCAAATTGTTTACAATGTTTACAAGGGTTGTATAAACAAAATTATGTAATATTTTCCATTTTGGATCAATAAATCGACAGAAATTATAATGGCCTACACAGAAGCCCGAAAGTACACATTTAAAATTGTATATATATACACACATAGGTATTTAATGATGTATTATTTTTGCATGCAAGAATAGCATGAAAAAGTTATGAAACTTGGTGTCTAACATAATGTAGATTTCACTTAGAAATGGTACGCAAAATAAAATAAGGCAAAATATTTCCCTTGATATTAATTCTTATTATTGAAGAATTGTAAAGTGAAAGAATAATTATAGAATAGCTAACGCTTATGCAGGGCTTTGTTATGTACAAAATCTTGATAGAATGAATATTTAAGAAATTATGCAACCCAACTTTTCTTTATGGCTAAGAAACGTGGGCTTTAGCCACAAACCAACTTAGACGAATAGAAGCTGCTGAAATGAAATTATTAAGACATTTAGCAGGCTACACCTTGTATGATCGCAAAGGAAATGAAGAAGTAAGAGAAGAACTACACGTCACACCCATAACAGAAACCATCAGCACCTCCAGAAATAACTGGTATCAATACATATTACGAACGTCGGAAGACAGACTGCCCCAAAGGCTTTACAACTACAGAGCAAGAAGGAAAAAAGATATTGGACGACCAAAGAAACACTGGAGAGACCAACCTCCAATCTGAATCGGAACAGGTGAAAAGGTCTAATCCTCGAAGTTATTGATCACGATGATGGTGATGATGATAATGATGACAATTCCTTTTTTTAATCTATTGTGATTCGTGTAGGACGTACACGAATACCTTGTTTACGTACACTGTACGTAAACAAGGTATGAGAAACAATGTACTTCCAGTCGCGTTACAAGCCTAAGGGATAGGCACAAGCAATGATATTCAAGAGGACATCACTGTTTTGTTGACAATTCCTAATGTAATCTATGCTAGCGATTAAAGTTAAAACACTATACAGCTGCAGGCCTCAGGCTCATGGGTAATTACAAGTCAGATATATATGCTGATAGTTTCTTAACTTGACTGCACCTGTTCCGGAACTGTTTAGATGCTTTTCCCACCGAACGCACTTATATTCTGGCCGAGTAGTACTTATATATTTAACTGTCACCAACACAAAAAACAGCTTTATTACCAGTTTTCAGAATATCACATGACATGCAAGTTCACAGAGAGAAGAAGAGAGAAAGAAAGAAAGAGAGAGAAAGAGAGAGAGAGAGGAAAAATAGAAGTAAATAGATAAATTGATAGACTAGGAAGCTAAGGAAACGGCGATATAGAAGGATGAAGTGGGAGGCATAAACAATGAAAAAGTGGGAGGGGAATTTTCGCAATAATATGTGCAGAACTGCGGGTGGTGGTTCAGTTTGGTTACTGAACCCAAGGTTAAAACCAGGTCCAAACCGACGGTTTTTAAGTGTGCTTAAGCAATGTATCTATGAAAATTAAAGAATCCACAGATTTCTTCTGGTTGCTTTGAATTCTTTTCCGCACACTCAGAACATAAAATATACAGTATACACAAAATTTCGATGTTCTATGTCAAATTGTTTTTAAGTTATTAATAAGTCACTTTTTGTTATGCTAATACGAAATTACCCTTAGACCCTGTAGTGTATTGTATCTCGCCTAAATTTTTAATTTGAGCTCAGTATACAGATATAAAAAATTATAATACAGCCATTACTTAAATTTAATTAGTTTAAGAGAAGCAAGTTTTTTGTATACGATTTATTGATATTTTCAATTCTTTTTCAGTTTGAGTTGTGAAAAACGTTTAATTTAAGCTCAATTATTTAATATTTTTCTCTATTGCATGACATTTTAATACCTTAATCTCTGAAGCTTTCCTGAAAATTTGAAGCTAATACGTTAAATACTAGGGTCCAAAGAGCATTTTGAATAGTCAAAAATGCTGGAAAAAATTGAGAAAAATAGATCTTAAAATTTAACAATATATTTCTGTATTTTCCCTAAATCCAATCAGCTTAAAATCTCCAGCAGCATATGTAGGTCCCTCTGCTGCTTTAATCTTGGCCTCAGTAGTAGTTTTTGAGAATTTTAAGCTTGATCGGTCATTTTTTAATATGGAAACTTTCCTTTCGCCTTCCCATTGTCCACAAAATTTAGAAATGTATTGCTCCTAGTTAACCTCTTGTGCACTTTTGCTAATTTGTTCATCAAACTCTTAAAACATCTGCTTGTAATAGTTTACTATGATCTAATCAATAACTTAAAACCTATTAATACCTAAACAATGTCTAATGTATAACAGGAACACTGAAATAACCTGGCAAGATTACATAATTACAGAACACTGACAGATCTTCTCTCAAAACACATTCAAATCCGTGGCATTTCAGCTCGATGTATCGAAATCATTTCAGCACAGCCAACTCACGATCTCACTGAAGCAAAACTCCCTGCAAGAGACTAAAATCAAAGCCAGTGAAAACGAAAATTGCATTTAAAAGCTCTAGGAGCGAAGTTTAACAAGGAACGCCCACCCGCACTGAGACATTTAAATGCCCTCTTGGAACTTTAAAAATTGTCGATATTAAGAAAATGAAAGTGTGTCGTTAAAGTACAAAGTAAAAGCATCATAAAAATGCAGAAAGTAAAAATCGAAATATTCGGCAATTTTCGGTAAATTTCATCGATACATTGCCTTAAAAGTGACAGCTCCATGCCAAAAGATTTACTGGCATGGAAAAGGATTCCTGAGGGACGAAATTCAGCACACCGGCGACTCTGATATGATAGCGTCGATAACAAAACACTGCTGATATAATAACGGTTATCGAGTGAAAATGGTTTTTTACAGTGTTCATTCTTTCTTACTCGCCTGGAAAGATTCACAAACCAGGAATGAACAATTTTAGGTCCGTTTTATGTTAATTGGAAAGTATAAAAATTAATGGATTATATGGTTAATTTTTGAAGTACGTGCTGCATTTCAGAATACGTATTGATATCAAAACTAGACTAGCAGTTAGGTGGACAACACTGGGTGGAAACTTGCTGCAACGGGTTATCCCAATCCCTTGTTCTAGTTCTGATATGTGAGCTTATGTAAATCTTCATCATTTACAATACCATGTCCTTGGATCATTCATGGCAGATTATTTGAAGGTCTTGGGGAAATCTAACATGATTTAAGATAACTAGTTCTGAAATCTTTCCCAGTTATTACGAGTGTATGTAGGTATGTATCTCTCTAACGCCTTAATCTGGGTCAAACAAACTATTTCATAACAACACAGAAAAAGATTGCAAAGATATAGCTATGTTGTTCAACCTGATTACATTGATCATTCACCTGAGATTTGATGACGATTCGTCTGAACTTGTCTTACACCAGAACGTCAACATAATGTTCTTCTACTCTTTGTGCTCATTTTATGCTAGAAATATATATAGAAATGAATGCCATTGTATACAGATTTTTATTTCGATACAGATTTCCTTGAACTAGTCGGGCTGCTGAAAAAGGTATGTTCAATAATATGAATTTATACTAATTTTATTTCGCGGTTTTTATTCTTTACAATGAAATGTTAATGAATCTATCTCTGTTCGCACGTTACATTTTTGTTTTAACAGGTAATACAACTGATACTTGACATTTAGAGTAGTCTTCAATACCGAATAATTTGTCTACAAAGTTGGGCATTCCATTGCTTTTGCCATTTCTTCAAGGCAAACTATGTGCACATTTTCTGAGCATGAAGTTACATTTTTTTCTTGCTCGGCAAACCATCAACTTCTCATACAACTTTTCATAGATCTTCTTTGATTTTTCAGGAAGTAAATTTTTGCTTAGCTCCATCGCCTCCTTAGTAATATCAGGAGGTGTAGAACTGAATTCCACATCTTCAATTTCACTAATAAACAGCTTTGTTACCATCTTGTATAATCAACACCTGCGACATTAAATCAGTATTCACTTGTTGAAGAGCATTTAAAAGGCCTATCGAGAAATTGATTAACACATTTTTATTTTCTTCCATTTAAATATTAAATATTTATTGCATATCTAAATGCCGCAGAAAAACTATTGTACCCTCATATAATATTTATTAAGAAGCTCGTGAAGTTTTCGACGCCCGCTCACTCGCGTTCTTAACAACTCCTATTATAGGACTGTTGCATAAATAACTGTGTCAGTATTAGCACCTTCCACTAAATCATACCCATCCGATACAAAGCAACTTGTTCAGAATTTCTTAAACTTCAACGATGCTGGAATTCTCACTCTCATAACAATTTTCCTAGTAATATCAAAAGAAGAGAACTCCAGCTATAAAACTGAGGAATATAGTCTGCCAAACTAGTGTTTGGGTTCATTACAGCTAAGGCTGGAAAAAGAAAAGTTTAATGACATTGGTGGATTTTACACTCTGCAAACCACTAAAGAAATAACTTTAAATTGTCTTTTCCTTCTCTGATCATTAAATGACGTGTTGGTTATTTCTCCAAATGAGCATGTTTTTCCTTTCTTTCCTCTTCGTTCAAAACGACTCTTAATTTAAGGTTTACTACGAAAATATTCCTTCTGTATATGATATCTTATAGCTGTAGCAAGCATAATTAATCCCCTGATAACTTAATAAAATAAATGCTAAATATAATTTTCAAATTCGTTTTGCTCTTATGCGAACTATCCCATTTAATCGAATTAAAACTAATCAAACTTTTTGTGATTACATTAATACAAAGAATACCTACTAAACCAATCTTATTAATTATGAATAGGTCCTAATAATCTGTACATGTTCTTTTGGTACAATTTAGACTATAAGCAATAAATTCCCTGTTTTGTCTTCAAATAAGCTCCAGCAATTTTATTCTGAGTCTTCCCACAGATCTTCTCCCTGTAGATTTGAATGTCCATTACATTTTGACTAAAACTTGGGAAAGAAATTAATCATTTGAGAGCATAGAAATGGAAAGTTACTTGTCAAATCCATCTCAGATCTTGCTAAAAATGTTTTTCATTTTATCTTTGAAATTAAATTTAATTTAGAAGAATCAAGCCATCTAAAACTTATATTTTAACTAAATTTTTAGAAATAAATTACTTACAGGAATTTTCTGGAATACAGAAATACAAATTGCAGTGTTACCGACATACTTATAATGTAAAATTATAAGACAGTATCAGGTAATATTCTAAGAATCAGAGAGCATTTTAATTAATTAAACACAGTATTAGAATGCGTTTATTTCTGGCCTAAAACGTATGGACTGTTTTTGTATTTTTATAATATAACGTAGTATTGGTCAAACTTTTTGTCCTAACACAGGGATGGCAAAGCATTTAAACTCAAAGAGATTAAATTCTGAATTGCATTAAGCATATAGTAATAAAATTTTCTGTTTTCAACTTAACATTAAGCTCATCTATGTGGTAGTGATTCTTTAATTTCGCTTTTTTTACCCTTAAAAGTCTGCTAATTTTGAATTTTAACATTAGTACCGTAGTTTGGATATTTAGCACATATATGCACGTAAATATTTAATTATGATACTAGAAATAGTGGAAATGAATTCTGCTTGCAATGATTGGAGCAATATAAGGTTATGTTCATCCTTTAGAGCTTATTAGCTCAATGGTTGATTGGAAATCATAACGGTCTGTTTTTATCCAACTCTACTTTTAGGTTCCCTAAATTAGGGCAACTTGAAGGAGAAAATTTTAAATTGCACAGAATATATACGAACTTTCCGCTATTTAATCCACATTTTAAGCTTAAAGAATGTACGCTTCATACAAATTTCAAATATTTTTATATAGTTACTATTTGAGCAATAAAACACTCTGCACAGGATGCCCATGGCATTTTCAAAATAATGATACTAGTACATTAAGAAAGTAAGGTATTGGTTTACGATTATTTAATTTATTTTATCTCAGTATTTTATAGCTGATTAATTTGAAAACTAAATGACGACGACGACGACGACGATGATGATGATAATAACACTATGCTATACTGTGCTCTTTGCAGATCTATTACTCATCTCCAGTCTTGTAAACGATCGAAGTTCATAATGAAGTGAATCAGGCTTTAGACTTTGTTGGTTGAAAGTTCCTCCAATTCTGCAATTCTGGATATTGGCTCTTAAAAATTAGGAGCCTTGGTGAGCAAGTACTAGACACTTATGCGCTAGATTTTCTACCCATTGACACCGTCTACAGACAGAATTCTGTTGCTGTCCCATCCTGCATAGATGCCCTCTAAGTTTGGGTGAAGGAATTTCTTTTTGCTAGAAAGATTAATTGAAGAAATATGAGATTGTATATGTATGTGACACAACAAATTAGAGAAATGACGGTTGTTTCAAAAATAGCTATTTTGAAATCAATGTATGGCTGCAACAAAAAGGGGGAAAAAAAAAACCAAGTATTCCAAAGGTATATGCTTTCAAAAATACTTATGACCAGAGTCCGGATGTTTATGACCTAAATTGTTTTGAAATATGACCGAAAAAAATAGGAAATATGACCATAATATGACAAATTCGAAATCTTCAAAAATTCGATGTTGTGTATGTTGACATATTGAAAATCTACTTTAAAAATCTAACACACTCAATAATAAACAATATTAATTTTATTGTTGCATTTTGAATTTACGAGTATATGATTGCTCAACACTGGGCTAATTCTCAGCTTTGCACAGAATGAAATAAATGTCACATTTCTCTTTGAGGGGCGATCATAAAGAAGAGTTACAGTAGCAAATTACATACTTATTATTCTCTGAATGAACGGAAATAAACATTTCTAAGAAAGATAATTGTGAGAAATAGTTCTGACAAGAATCAGGAGATCTAAAACATGGATATATCTGACGACTACAAGCACCTATGCAAAACTGGAATAAAATAATAAAAGTATGACAAAAATAGGAAAATTTAAAAGAAAATATGACTATAATATGAAAAAGACAAGAAATGATAGAAAACGTTTTAAAAATCCAAAATATGACTTTATGACCCATGAGAATTGCGTAATTTTAGTCGCCATTGATAAAATCATGCTTCGCTTATATTTTCCGTGGAACAGCAACTATGACGTGTCATAAACATTCGGGCCAGCGCAGATTTTTATGCTTCAAGATTTTGCTTTTAAAATATTTGCCCTGAATGTTCAGAAGAAAGATGGCTCAACAGGAAGAATAACGAGTTCAGGCGATAAAACAGCAGAGAATTTCATATATCACATGTTTAAGCCCAGCCTGTGTAAACAATAAGTAAATAAACAATCGCATTTGTACAAAGGCGTCAGTGTCACCTCTCCAGGAACGTCCATTCATTTGTTTTATGTGGGCAAGGACCTGACTAAACGTTCTTGACACGAACGTTATCCTCTTAAACCAGCAAGTACAAATGCCGAGGAGGAAACAAGACTGTAGACACACCCACGAGAATCGAACCTTGCTCTACCACTTAAAGGATGAGCGTGGGCAAGTGATTACCGAGGTTATTTACTGTGTCTTCAGCAATGCCTAGAAATATTGTCCGCCCGGAACAATAACCGAAGAGGCATGGCCACAGGGATATTGTTTCTTAAGGTTAACAAAAGGAAATTTAGAATAATAATCCTCCCCTCCCTCTACTGCTGCAGAGACATCTTGTCATTGTCTTAAATCAAGAACTCTGTATATGTGTATGTATGTACGTCGCCCACACTGGCTTCTCGCCCTATTCTTTTCACTTGCGTCACCAATAGAACCCAGACTTCCTGTGATCTTATGAAACGTGAGGCAGCGTTGTGCCTTGTTGTAAATGAACAATTTTTGGAGATCGTCTTATTGTGTTGACCTCTTTCCACGTCCCTCGTTCATCATTCAACACGCCTCCACCCTTTTCTTCCTCATCAACCCTTCCGCCACCTCCTCCTCCTCGTTCACGTATCATGTTGCACCAGTCGTTTCAGAAAACGGGGAAATATTAAGAGCTATTTGATCTCGCATGCCTTGCCTCTGTACCGTACTCTTCATGAATATTGAAATACATGTTGGATCGCCAGGGTCTGGAACTTTAAATCGTTGCTTCGTAGGCATTGTTAACATGTACACAAATCCATATCGTGGGTCTCTCTATTTCGATTTGCGCCATTATGCTATCATTTCTTGTCCTTTGCACCTCTAGTTATTTTCTTGCATTTACATTGAGTGTATAAAGATATTTGTACTAGACATTTCACGTAAGGATAAACATAAAAATAACGTTCCTAACATCAGAAATTTCACTGTCCATATAAGAATTAAGTCTAGCGTTGTATCTCGTTTACACGCAATCTTGTTAAAGAAAGAAAGTAATAAAAGAAAAAATAAAGGGAGAAAAGAAAACAGAAATAAGGGAAAAAGGAAGGAAAGAAAATGAAAGGAAGATAATAAAAAAATAGACAAATAAATATTGAAAGAACGAAAGAAAAAAGAAAGAAAGCAAGAAAGAAAGAAAGCAAGAAAGAAAGCAAGAAAGAAAGCAAGAAAGAAAGCAAGAAAGAAAGCAAGAAAGAAAGAAAGCAAGAAAGAAAGCAAGAAAGAGAGACAGAAAGAGAGACAGAAAGAGAGACAGAAAGAGAGACAGAAAGAGAGACAGAAAGAGAGAGAGAGAAAGAAAGAAAGAAAGAAAGAAAGAAAGAAAGAAAGAAAGAAAGAAAGAAAGAAAGAAAGAAAGAAAGAAAGAAAGAAAGAAAGAAAGAAAGGACAGAAAGACAGAAAGAAAGGACAGAAAGACAGAAAGAGAGAGAGAAAGAGAGAAAGAGAGAGAGACAGAAAGACAGAAAGACAGAAAGAAAGACAGAAAGAAAGACAGAAAGAAAGACAGACAGAAAGAAACACAGACAGACAGAAAGAAAGACAGACAGAAAGACAGAAAGACAGACAGAAAGACAGAAAGACAGACAGAAAGACAGACAGAAAGACAGAAAGACAGAAAGACAGAAAGACAGACAGAAAGAAAGACAGAAAGACAGGCAGAAAGACAGGCAGAAAGACAGAAAGACAGGCAGACAGAAAGACAGACAGACAGAAAGACAGAAAGACAGAAAGACAGACAGACAGAAGAGAAGAGAAGAGAAGAGAAGAGAAGAGAAGAGAAGAGAAGAGAAGAGAAGAGAAGAGAAGAGAAGAGAAGAGAAGAGAAGAGAAGAGAAGAGAAGAAAAGAAAAGAAAAAAGAAAAGAAAAGAAAAGAAAAGAAAAGAAAAGAAAAGGAAAGGAAAGAAAAGGAAAGGAAAGAAAAAAAAGAAAAGGAAAGAAAAGAAAAGAAAAGAAAAAGAAAGAAAGAAAGAAAGAAAGAAGGAAAGAAGGAAACAAAGAAAGAAACAAACAAACAAAACAAACAAAGAAAAGAAAGAAAATTTCCATTTAAAAATTACGGTACCTGAGAAGGTCTGTTTGTGGGAGGAAGATGACTGTTATCAGCCGAGCAAGTATCATAACTTCACTAATGACCAATTCGTGTCCCAAGCTAGTGATCAGACAGGTGCGTTTTCCCTTTTCTCCCCGTGAAGTGCGTACGGTGAGTTTACTATTCTCAAGACTCTTAAGTCTTCATCATTCGCTCTGAATTTTGCATAATGTGAGAAATAAAAAAATGCTAGTTTTGTAAAGTGTGCTTCTAAAAAAAAAAAAAAAAAAAAAAAAAATCTGAGTTTCGTTTTCAGTTCTTCAATTCTAATTATTTTCTAAATCATCTGATTTTTATACTTATTTTGTTGCTTTTATAGCTGTTATATCAGTGTATGAATTAAATTTTAACTGTGTACACTGGTTTTAATAAATTAAATAACTCAGTTTTAGGCAATTTTTGCATTTATTATGTCATTGTTATACAGCTTAGGGTCATTCTTTGAAATGATCAATCAACGATTTAAGAAAATTCTGGTCCATATTACTATACTATCCGCACTTAATTATTGGATTTTTGTTTTGTTTATTCCGTTGCAGATGGGAGCTTTAGCGTTCTGATAAAGTCCCATCTTCAAAAGGAGCAAATTTCTAGCCTTAAAGCGATGTACCTATCGCACCCATAAATTACTTTTCAGTTGTAGTGTGTTTATTAGAAACCAATAACTTCTTAAGGCTTAATGTCTTCTAACCTAGTACTCACCTCTGTGGTAAGCAGGTGACAAAATAATGACGCAAACTCGAAAAAAGTCCTTAAAGTAGAAAGTGACATACGGTGGATCTTGGATACTTCGAAAGTTTATAATTCGAAATCGTTGATTCGAAGATTCTTCTTGGCTCCTTCAATTTTGTATTAAACCAATGTAATTCCTTAATTCGAAGTTTTTGTTCAGAAATATCAGCCGAAAATTAATCTAAGCACAGAAATTTAATGTAATTTCGTCCATGTGTTTCTACAAAACAGGTCATCCCTCCGGGGTTGTTTGTTTGTCGGATGCAATTTGAATGCAGTTTGGGGAATGAAATAGCTTTCCTTGCTGAAGTTGAAAAGGGTTTAAGAAAAAATCTGTAATAGGGAAACATGCTACCGAACATTTTTTCAACTTATCTGAAAAATAAGGAGAAAATGTTAAGCACTGCTTCGAGTGAAAATGGAAAGAGCCGAAAAAGAGTGAGGCAACCAGAGAATCCTGCTGGCGACGAGCGTGTGTCAATTAGGAATGGATATATGTATGTACCGCATTGTTAAGCTGTCAATTTTAAACGTAACTTTCGTAATTCAAATTATTTGATATTTTGAATTTTTTTTATTCTATTCTATTCAAGTTTCCCTGTAATAGGCAATAAAAATTAACCATTTTCATAACTGTTACAGGAAACCAATGCCTACGATGCTACAGTTAAAAGATAACACCAGCATACAGGTCCTGGTTATAAAACACGTCTAATAGTGAACCCTACTCACTGAAATACAAGTCCTAACAAGATGTGATGTTTGCAATTGCTTGGCAACTGCTGTACTCTTCTCTGATAGGATATTAGACAGTAAAGCCGTAAGCTGATACAGCGACAACAATTAGCAGCAGAGAAAGAGGGCGTGTTTCTCTCTCATTCACCCCTTTTATGTGATGGATGGAAGGAGACGCTTATATTAGCTAATGCAAGTAAAAGGATGTGATGTAGCGGTGACCTTGTTACGTTTCCTGTTGCTCATCATGATGTCATTCCAGCGATCATTGAAGAAGCTAACATCTGCTGGCCCCTCTTAGCGCTTCTGCTTTGGAAGTCATGGAATAATGCATTAGCAATGTGGCGGAGGAGAGGAATGCACGGCGGATGCATCTGTCTCAAATGTTTGAAAAGACGTAAACAAGTGCTAGATAGAACAAGTGACGTTCACGCTGAGCGCCTTTTGTCATTATGTTGCCTTAGACATTTTGTTTCTCCAGAGATGTAATATGCTACCGAATAGAATATAATCGTGACTGGCCCCGTGGAGTACCTGCCTGCTGGGCAAGGGGCCTCGGATTCGACTCCCGCCTTGGGCATGGGAATGTTTCTTCCACTAGAATTATTCCCCATCCTCACTAGAGTCTGAAAGTATGAACAGGAGTGTAAATTTACATGTGAATTAAATGTAATAAACTAAAAAGAACAAACAAACAATCAAAGAACAAAGTAATAGGAAATCCAAAGTTCAAAGTTACCGTTATGTAAGTGAACACTATTGCTCTTGAGTAACTGTTCCAAGAGGTTAAAAGCCGCCGATAGGACCTTCAGTGTTAAAGGTGATATGTACGAGTAAATGGTACATTATATATAATGGTTTATTTAACTCCTAGCTCCTCTTATTTCTTCATTGCAAATACGCTCTCCTGTAAACCCCTTTACTACACTCAAGAAACTCATTTCTACTCCTTGAAGTTTGCTTTTATCTTTTGCTTTAGCAGTCCATGCCTCGTTTCCATACATGGTGAAGCTATTACTGAATAAATCTCAATTTGCTCTCTTTTTGGTTTATTTGTAAATGTTCTATGCATTATTCCACAAATTGCATAGTATTTGTGCAATTCTCTGTATTATCTTTGCCGTAAATTGTTCACAATTACTGAAAGTGTGCCCATTTACAGTACAATGTGGTAAATGTTGGCGAAATGAGTTTATTCACCATTCCAATCCAATTTCAAGGCCTAGTGAGGCGGAAACCCGCGCCCGCCGATTAAAACCCGCGTACCTATGTAATAATTTGTATATAATTGAAAATGGAATATAGGCTTTACCTGACAACTCGTCTGTTGGGCCGAGGGTACAGGCAGGGAAAGTAACGGTGCCTCAAGAAGCCAACAACCCCTGAATGAAAGGGAACAATAGGGTTGAAAAACCCAACGCGTGAAGACGTACGTGCCTAATTGCAAGGTGAAGCTGGCCAAGCGGAAGGGCCGAGTTGAGAAATACAGTTCTTCGGGAGAGAAGGACACTTGCTTGGTAGATCTTCAGCGGGATAGACAGACGTGTGCGTTACGCGGATCGCAATACTTCATGGTCTTGTGTGTCGGAAGGGGGCATGAGTAATGTGAAATAAACATTAAACGGAATAGAAGACTTCAATTTACTACTTGGACATTCCTCAGCTGGACAACCCTGAGATAAAGACCTCGTGCTCAAACAAAAGTCACACTGTAAAAAGCCGGAGCAATCAAGAGCACCCACGCCTTTCCCGACCTACCCCTTCCCAAGTAGACCAGAAACATACACCCATCCAAAAATCCCGCACCAAAATTATATCTTGCATTTTCGTGAGTTCATGTCTCTGTTCATTTTGTTGCGTCTGTATAACTTTTCTTACTTCAGAAAATTCGGCTTGCGTTCTCGCTTCGGCACTTTGCTGCCGCTTTTCCAATGTCTCACAGGTGGAGTGCAGCTCCTCGCTCAATTGTGCATGCAACTTATTGCTAGTAGTCGAAACACGATTAACATGGTCTTTAATAGTTTCTAATTCCTTTTACGTGTCATGCACTTCTGTGCGCAAGTTTAGGAATTCTGCTTCAATTCTGCTTTGGCCTAGGCAAATGCTATCCAGGGCTTGTTTTTGTTGTTCTATATGTTTACTCTGTTCTGTTAGGCTACTTTGAAGTTGCGCTCCTTGAGCGGTTATTTTGTTGTCTAACCGTGTACTCTGTTCTATTAATCTACTTTCCAAATTCTGGAACTGCTGAAGCATCTGTTGCATCATAGTTGTGAGGCTGGGTGCAGTTTCAGGAGAAATTTCCTCTACGGTAATGTGTGTTTGTTGTTCTTGGGCCTGTTGTTCCGCCATGTCAACGCTTATTATTTTTCCGTTTCTCAATTTCATACGACTGTATAATTAGTTTTGTACTGGCTGCCTATCCTGAGTCGGGATGTGTCACTGGATATAAAAGTGTACTTACTCGTTGTTGTTGTTGTGATGAACAGTTTACCTCGTTTACGTGCTGGGTGTTGAGGATGGTCACTAATGATGTGTGTGTGGTGTCCTTCGGTGTGATGCTTCCTAGGCGGTGTCGTTCACTGCGCGGCGGTCTGTGTAGCGGTGAAATCCAGCTCGGACCAGGTCGCTGCTGAAGTTGATGAGGTCTTCGTGGACGTAGTTTGGTGCTGGTGTGGGTAGTTTATGACACGTTGGGTGCCATTTTGGTGCGGGATTTTTGGATGGGTGTTTGTTTCTGGTCTACTTGGGAAGGGGTAGGTCGGGAAAGGCGTGGGTGCTCTTGATTGCTCCGGCTTTTTACAGTGTGACTTTTGTTTGAGCACGAGGTCTTTATCTCAGGGTTGTCCAGCTGAGGAATGTCCAAGTAGTAAATTGAAGTCTTCTATTCCGTTTAATGTTTATTTCACATTACTCATGCCCCCTTCCGACACACAAGACCATGAAGTATTGCGATCCGCGTAACGCACACGTCTGTCTATCCCCCTGAAGATCTACCAAGCAAGTGTCCTTCTCTCCCGAAGAACTGTATTTCTCAACTCGGCCCTTCCGCTTGGCCAGCTTCACCTTGCAATTAGGCACGTACGTCTTCACGCGTTGGGTTTTTCAACCCTATTGTTCCCTTTCATTCAGGGGTTGTTGGCTTCTTGAGGCACCGTTACTTTCCCTGCCTGTACCCTCGGCCCAACAGACGAGTTGTCAGGTAAAGCCTATATTCCATTTTCAATTATATACAAATTATTACATAGGTACGCGGGTTTTAATCGGCGGGCGCGGGTTTCCGCCTCACTAGCAATCTATAAACAACGGAGGTACGCACACCAAATAAGCATTACCAACTCCTAAGTTCGATCACACTTGAAAACATTTGAGTCATTAGGAGTATAATATCGTATAATACCGCAATTTCACACCAAAGTTTTAAAATTATGACATACTTTTGACTTCAGTGACATTAACACACGTATTTGCAATAAATTAGGGGAAACAATACATAATTGCCTTTCAAAGTATGAAATCACAAAAAAGAAAATATATCTGAATACAAAATGTAGAAATTCACTAATATTTTATTTTAAATGTAAACATTTTAGTAGCGGAAATGCTTCATTACGCAGTGCACATTTCATTCTAGGTAAAACAGAAGAGTGCAATAAGCTAAAGCTCAGTCAAATATTTTGAAGACCCGTAACTAACTGGTAGCTTTGAAATTCCTTTCCATTTGCATGAACATGAAAACAAAGGGGAAGAAAAGGAAATAAAAGAATAGCACCTTTTTCTTGAGAAAACAATAAACTAATTGACAAGCCAAATCAATGACAAAGAACATCTCGAAAGTGGTTAATGCAAAATTAAAAAACAATGCTATTTGACCTAAATTATGTGCTTTAACGAACTACACATTTCTTATGTGGTAAGATTTTGTAATTTGTTATTGATAGACAGATAAAACCCTGTTTGAGTGCTGTCTGCGAACGCCAGAAGACTGTACGAGGAATGGAAGTGTTTGGCTACCTGACATACTCCTATCTGTAGTCTATGAAGAGCTCAGTCTCGTTTCATTCCGTTCTGGCGTTAGGTTTAGCTATTCTTATATTGAGTAGATATCATGGAGGGGGAATTCAACATCTTGAGCATATGGTATTTGGTATCTGTGTCGCGCGAGTGGGTGCTCCGGGTGGGAAGGGAGAGGTGAGAGAAAAAAGGGAACACCGATCTAGGAGCCTTGACAGAGCAAGGGAAGGGCAACTAACAGTTCCAGATCGAACTTCCCCGGCGGCGCCTAAAACAACCGGCTGGAAGTGGACACGTCCACTGAGAGTCTCGCGGGCATCTTTTTTCCCTGCCATGCATCACCAGGAGAGTTCTCAACGAGATTAACTTTGAAAGAACGAAGCAGATAAAGGGTGAACTGAAAGGAGAAGTGAGCTGAAATGGAGGAAGAGGAATTTCGCTGGACATAATGGACTTCCCAGCATTCAACTAGCGACTCAGGAAAAACCCGAAAAAAAAAAAACCATGGGTCAGGAAGGTAGACCATGGGAATCGAGCCAATAATCTTCCGGAGGTGGGCCACAGATGTTATTGCCTAATCCATCTCCGTGTATGATTATAATCTTCTATTTTCAGTATGAGTGATTCGTGTTAAAATCTCTAAGTGCTAGCCAATAACTTTTTGTTAATTACTGAAAGAAGCTCTCAAAATATATACTGCTTCTGTTTCTTATTCACCTCAAGGAGTTGTCTTGTAGCTTGTTTCTACTTCACAAAGTTCATTGATCTTCCTATATATCTCCTTCTTTATATTCTATAGTCCATTACTTGTCTAACTACCCTTCCTGTTCCCATTCTTCCTACATGGTTCTTCCACTTAGTTTTCCCTGCCTATGTTATTTCATTCATTCTATACAGAGTGTCCCAAAAAAACACCGACAACGCTTAGTATGTTGTGTGGGGTGGGAAACTGGTTGGTTTTCAACAAGGAGCCCATGTCCGGAAATGCACGGTTTGAATGCTGTAGCGCATCCAAGTGTGAGATGGGTGTACGTTCTCATTTCGTCAGTAAACCCAACATGGAGCCGTCTATATTACAAGCGGGCTTCCAACTGTGAACCTCCTGCCATTACGGAGCCTGTATCGGCGGTGCTGAGCCTCATGCACATGACTCAGTACGTGTGGTTGTCTTTGAAAATTTTCATTCGCTCCGTAGACTCGAGCCATGAGGTCCTCCGCTGTCGTTACACCATACTCTTCAATAAACTCCACAGAAAATAGTCGAGAGGTGTCAGATCTAGTGACAGTGCTGGCCATGGAACTGGTTCACTTGTACTAGTCCCTCGATTTGGATATGCGACATTGAGGTGATTCCGCACAT
The DNA here is from genome assembly GCA_030765045.1 of Tenodera sinensis. Lineage (NCBI taxonomy): Eukaryota > Metazoa > Arthropoda > Insecta > Mantodea > Mantidae > Tenodera > Tenodera sinensis. Next base: position 87,779,162 of record CM060965.1, read on the forward strand.
TTACATCAAAGTGTGCTGGAGCTCAAGTCGGCCATTTCAGCACCTGTGTTCTGGTACGTGTCACACTGCTGCCAAAACTTACTGCACTGGAAACTACACAAGTAATGCAGTAGGATGTGCACCAAGGACTCTATGGAGGAATTTAACGCATGCGCAGGAATATTATTATGCTCAGGTCGTTCATCCCAGTACACAGATTGCTAAAGGGTTGCATCTCTTCCGTATTAAGATACCAAAATGAATATTAGCAAATTATCACAACCGTTTCTTCTCAAACTTCGATGCTCTCCAGCGTCCAAACCCTGCATTTCCAGACGGGTTCCTATTCGAAAACCGATCAGATTGACACCTATACAACATACTAAGCGTTGTCAGTGTTTTCTGGGACATCCAGCAAATGCTTAGCCTCTCTTATTTTCCGAATTCTACATTTGGTCTCTCAAGGGTATATCCTTTAACTTTCCTTAGGAATTTCATTTCTGCGGACTGTCTTTCTTTCATCTTTCTTAGTTATTGTCCAGGTGTCACATTTGTATGTAAGCATGTGTGTTGCTATTACTTTATAGAAGTTTATCTTTGTATCTTTCCTGGTTTTGTTTGCTAATGTTCTATTTATCGCACCACATATTGTTTGAAATTTATTTAGTTTATTGGAGATGTCATTATCATGTTCATAACTTATATCACATCCTAGTAAGTGAAAATGAGATACCTGTTCTATTGGTTCCCCCATCTGGTATTATTTTAGGGCGTAATGGGTATTTCCTTCAAAGGCCATAACTTTTGTTTTATTTTCTGATACGAGTATTTTCAAGATATATGCTTTGCTTTGTATGTCCAAGCAACGCAGAGCAATTTGTAAATCATCTTTCGTCTTTTGTACAACTATCGTTCATCGGCAAATAGTAAAGTCTCTAACGTATTTTTAGGTGTTAATTTTGTTCTAAGTACCTCATGCTTCCATTGTCTAACAATGTCATCGATGTATATGCTAAATAAGGTTACAAAAGTTAGAACACCGTATCGGTACGAAGTTGATTGTACCGTTGACACTGGCCAAGGTTGTTAGTTTAGTTCACTGGGTTTTCCTGCACCTATATTCCTTGATACTGTATGACGAGAGTAGAATATAAATTGTGTGCGTGTTTACACTCATGCAAAATAGTTTTTGTTACCTCTTATTGATGCAATTAGTATTACGCCAGCTTTCTCAGTAGCGATTGTCACCCCAGGATTTCCTATTACGTGACAATTGCAACTAAATCAAAATGAAAAACAAAAAGAGAGCGATATTTTCCTTGTTATAAATAATTAATAGCATGTTTGCGTTTTTGTCTTTGCATGTCCTTTCTTTTACCACAATTGACTAAAATGAGTGTTTTTTTTTCTTTTCGCTTTCAATGTAATAAGTTCTTTAAGATAAACCCAAGTATAAACAGATGCACAAAATATTAAGCGTCTTATTACTCTAAATTACACCTTCCTGCAGTATGGGGTGAAGAGTTTCATAAATCAATGTGCGTATAATCCAAATGACATATTTGTGTACCTTGGTACAATATTCATATGTGAATCATTTTGTGGTAATGGATGCGACATACTGATTACAAATTGCACTTATCCAGATGTAGTTAGATAATTTAAAATCTTAAGACAAACGTTTACACAGATTAATTATTCAAATATATGTTTATATTGTTCAGGAAGAAAAACTGCACATGCTGTAGCCCAGGGCCTCTCAAAGCTAGCAAATAGTACAGGCTGCAATCCAAGCTGCAGAGGTTCCGTGGTAACTTGGTTGTTAAGCCCGGCTCAACTAGTGTTTTGCAGAGCGAAGAAGCGAGGAAGCGAGTGTTGATAGATGGCTTGCTTATAAGTGAAATAGATACCTGTAATAACTATCTAATAATGGTAAGAAAGCAAAAGATAACGAAAGTCCATTTAAATGAGAGTGGCAGAGTACATACAGAAAAACATGGAAGAGTTATAGAGGTTGCTACGCCTTGCAGAAGAGCTTTCTTAGTCCAAAAATGAAATTAGTACCGGTGCTTTCTAGATCATTAAAACAAAAGACCTCTGTCATGAAACATCGAAGTTAACCAGTTCAACAATGCGCACCTGAGAAGCATGTTTGCAGCCATAATACGTTTTTGAATTTCTGTGTGGTAGCTATTCTGGCAGAAAACCTGTGACCACAGCCCGGAACTTATAAGAAACTATTTCAATATATGGAGGATAGCATGTGTATTCATTACTTGAGTATGGCAGTTTTATTTTGATTAATTTCAAGATTTATTTTCTTAGCAGCAGTTTCAGCTTCTTTTATCGCAGTCTGGGTCGATCAAATTATGCCAGTGTCATTTGCAAAGACTAGGATTTGTGCTGATTTGCAAAATATGATTATCTTCAAATTCAGCCCAGTATCTGCAGTAATCCTGTTAAAGGCAGGCATGAGAGTAAATGTTGTTATATAACAATATTTATTTGTTGTGGTCCCCTGTATAATCCCTACTAGCCAAATTTTTTAACATCCTGTACAATGTTATGCCCTCTAGTGTCCATGGAGAGCACACTTTATTTTGAACAAGGATTCACGGCGCCTGGGAAACCTAGAAGAAAACTAGAAGCAGGCCTGAATATGCGAAGGAAAGGAAATGTAAAATTCAGTCAGGGTTTATTTCTTCCCCGTACAAGTGTCGGTAATCAAACGATTGATCATATGTAAACATAATTTTCAATTTTATCGTTGAAAACGTTCTACATGCTTACCTAATATGGTTTTACTGCTATAAATTGCAAAAGTTTGTGTTCACTGAGCAGGAAAAATTTATAATAAATTAATCCTACGTACGTGGCAGAAAATTACAGCACTGTGAAGTTCCTTTGAAGTGAACGATACAATTTCATAAAAACATGCCTTTTTGTTGGTTTTTTAAGAAAAACTAATGGTGACAGCGGCTCAAAAGGTGATCACAAAAGAGCTGAGCAGAAACAAAAATAATTTACAGCGGACGTTGAAGACAACTATGAAGTTTTTAAAAAGTTAGGTTTCAACAGGCCGGATGTCGGATAACATATAGTTTGACACGTAATTTATTTAATACTCTCCTCAAATAAACTAGAATTAATGCAGGTTGAGATGACATTCTGTTCTCCAGTTGACAAACTGAGTGGAGAGCCTTTGTTAAAACACCGACTCGTCATGCCGTAGTAATGTTTCCCAACTAAAGGAGGACAGAGAATGGATATTATGCAAATTAATTTCGAAACTGCTATAGCTAAAGACCAGGGCTATTTTTATAAGAGATTGAAGTTATGATGTAGGTCGTTTGCTTTTTATATCTCTCCCCTCCCCCCTGCGCTGAGTTATTGTTGTGTGTATTTTGTTATAATGCTACCCACTTAGCAATAAATTGGAAGGCCAGTGTCCGTGACGAAAGGCGAAAACAATGGCCACATTTTGCAGTAATTTTTCCGGCAGGAAGATTCGAGACAGAGACCATAAACGGGTTTTGTATGCAAGGTGAAAACTGCAATAAACCGATGACAAGCGAAATTATAAAATTATTGTTTGTGGTATTTAAATTGAAAAATTAACAAACCTTATTGGAATGAACCTAACATTTCCTCTCATCTTCCTATGCTTAACTAATTAAACAGGAAGTGGTTATCTAATTTGTATACCCAAATAAAAAGACTTCAAAGTGCCCTCTGCCAGAATTTTTAATCTCTCTCATATAAGTAAATTTTGTATTCTAGGGTAAACCATAACGAAAACTATTGCAATTATACGATATTATCTAGTTCCAATTAAAGGGCGTGTATACATTGTTTTCTTCCAATACATTGCAGTGTTCATTTTTATAATAATGAAAATTATTATAAAACGCAAGTTTGATCATTGCGTTTTATCTTAACCTAGAATAAATATGTTGAATCGATTACTTGATTAAATACATTCATGGTTATGAAAAGCATTATTATTGCGATATTGTCGTTTTTAGCATGGAGAAATCTCAATTTTATATTAGCAAACGACTTTGTAGGTTTCAATATTATTTAATTAAAGATGTTACGAAAAATATCATTTTATTGAATTAAAACAATGTAAAACAGTAATGGAGTGTTGCTTTAAATCCAAAACTTTAGCTATATAATCCTAAAAATACAGTAAGGTAACAATTATAATACTATTGCCTAAATTATTTAGCACTATGCTACCTGTAAATAGCTATTTCATTTTCAAAATATATTCATCAATCAATATTTATAACCCTATGATAGAAAGTATATTATTATCTGCTTATTGATAACAGACTGTCTTTCAGGGCAGCGAAATAATAATTGAACTGGACAGTTAAGCAGTAAAATGAATGTCTAACATTTTAGACTTTTTATTATCTCTACTGCTTAGTTTAGTTTATGTTATACAACAAAGCACACCCTATGTTATATCCCTTGGGAGGGACGGATGAGGTGAAGGAATCACTGGAGGATATAGGCAGGCCACGGAAGTTTCGGGCTCAAGGAGCGTGAAAACCACAAAAAACTCAAGTTTAGCGTATGAAGTCAACGAAATCTAACCCGGAACCTCCAGAATGCGGGCTCACGGTTACTAGGGAGCCCTCTCCCTAGGTTTACCCACACTAAGTATAGGAAATATCATACTCAAACCAAAAGTTCGATACTGGGATTTCACTGCAAATACAAGTTTTGAACTGCCTAAATAAAATAACAGTATTTCTGAAATAAAATTCCATGGTGTGTCTGAGAAAATATAACTCAAAAACATACAAGGATGTGAGACGAATGTGACATCCAAGCTCAAACTACCATTTTATATGAAAAAATGTTCGCCATTTGTGATCTCAAAAATAACTAACGATTTTGATAAACTATATTAAGTTCCAGATACTTGCGTGGCAAATGAGATGTATATGTAAGTTTTCTAGGAATATTCTTGAAGATGCATTCGTTATGAGCGAACTTTAATAGCTTCCAGTCTTTAACAGATAGACATAAACTTATACGCACGAGAGTATATTGCCAATCATGTTATTTATATCAAGCATTAAACATTCCAAGATACTCTTATTACTCTGAATTGTGAAATGCCTCAATTTTGGATTTTACACAAGGATTTATGCATTAATTTATTCGTCATTCAGGTCTTTTATTGCTGCTATAGAAATAGATATAGAAATAATGTGTAAACAAAGAAACACATTAATCATAAGTTGGAGCCAACCTTCCAACAAAATCGCTACCCGTTCTTTTCTCGTGGTAATCCAAAAAGCACAGAATTTTAAAACATCACATATCATCATCATCGTCGTCATCATCCTGTAGCACTATGGTTCACCCTCAGTTTCCTTTATGATAAATGCCCGTACATCTCAATGTAAAACCTTATTTCTCCACCATTTTACTCCCAGCTGTCTTAAACCATTTTCTACCTCATCACTCTATCTAAGCCTGGGTATTCCTCACTTTCACTGTTCTATTCTGGCTCATTTTTTGCACATACCCTAGTCATCTTAATCTTCTTGATTTTATTGTGCCACAGTGTCAGGAACATTGTACTTATTCATAATTTCTTACGTTTGTTGGGCTTCTCCATATATACTTCTCCAATATTTTTAAATATTGGACCACAAATTCTTGAATGGATGTGCCAGTACTTTGTGACTTTTATTACTTTGATTAATTATTACTGAAATTTCTATCTCGAACTCATTTTTCCCGTTATTAATGAACCAAGAAACATTAAAAAACACAATCAACCTTTTCATATGTTTGACCTCCTATTTCCACTTGCTTCACTTGTGGACTATCTTTCCTATTGACCACATACATTGTTCTGCAAAGGTCTATATTGACATCAACTTTTGTTGCAGAGTTGTCTAGATGTGTAGTTGTTCTGCCCAATATTAAAATATCATCTGCAAAAGCTAAAATTGACTTGACCTTTTGCATATTGCTTAGCCTGCGTTTATGTTTACATTAATTATTATTGTTTCCATTGCTATATTAAATAGGAGTGTCACCTTGTTTTAATTCCACTGTTATTTACAAAGTTGGAGATAATTTTCCTTTAAGTCAAATTTACTGTTTGCATTATTTAAATTCACTTTGACCAGGTTTACGAAGTTATTTGGTATCCGAAATTCTTTTAATATAGCATCAAATATCACCCGTTCTTAAATTATTGGAATTTGCTTAAGCCTAATTCACTCTTCTTGTACCTACAAGGAAATTCATAAAAAGCAATTTCTGCAAATGTTTATCTCCATTAGCATAAACTAGACAGAAGAGTATACTTATAAGAATACTTGAAGAATAGGTAGAGAAGGTCATGCGAATGTAAGGCATAAGATTTGTTATTGCTGTGTAAAATCGCAAGATTGGAATTTACATGCACCGCGAGCGATCCTCGCTTATGTAAAACGTCACTCATATACCTCAAAGTTTCACTCCTCCTCCATCTTTTGGTAAGAATAAACATGCTTATCAAGGTCTAGCTATCTCATAGTTCGCATCTAAGCTCGTTATCATTTAGTCTTTATAAAAATGTCATTGTTTCCATAAATACAAATTAATATGTAGAGATAAGGCTAGGCTGACACATGTCTTATAATTACATGATATCCGTCCTTGCAAGATCGTATGATTTAAAGTTAAATTACCTTATGTACATTTCTCACTAAATCCACACGCAAAGTATAACTTAAATTAGGCCATGGCTAAGTCGACTTACGTTGCAATGTAAAGCTCTCGGGCTCTAGTTGGAACATTTAAACACAAATTTCATTTCTGTCATGGGTTCAACCATGCATAGATAAAAATTCTCAAAACATTAATTTGGTTTACTAAAATATAAAACTATAAGAAAAATGCCTGAATAATATGATACAAAGCAATAACAAAGAATATCTCGAAACATTTAACTCCACAAATGGACAAAATTAGGTCTATAGATCTACACTTCTTGTGTACTAAGATTTCTGACGGTTTATCAGTTACACATAAGTCATTCAGAATGAAGAGGGCTTTTGGGGCTACTCCTTAAATATTCAAGATACACATTTCGTTTCCCATGAAAATAGCTTAAAAATATGCTATTTTAATCAAAATAGTAAGTGCTATTTTTGAGAAAATCAGCACTTTCGAAACTTCTTCCGCATAAAGGGTAGTTTTAAGTGGGGGTTTTCTTAAAAATCTTCGCACAGCATCCTTGGATATACTACGTTAAAATAGCAAGTTTAATATTTAACCGACTTCTCTTTTAAACAATTTATGTTGTTCACAAACACAATGCTAAACTTGCATTTCCGCTGAAATATCGATATCGAATTTTTGGAGAAACGCAGTATGTTGTTTAATTACTATGTATAAGTTAGAGAAAGTAAAATGGACTTCATATATTTATTTTACTCTTTAATAATAACATATCAGTAAAACATAGCAGTTTACATGTAATTCAAGATCTTAACTGAGAAACCGATAAACTTAGGAAAGAAAGAAGTTACTGGTTGCTTGGTCCTTACTACTATTAATTGCAATAAGGAGCGGTTCACGAGTATAAAACTCCTAAGGAATATGGCAAGTTTAATTTGGCACGTGATGTTGTATAGAGCAAATGCTACACTGTCAACCAAGTTGAAAAGAGAGATCATTTTCCTATAGGTACACGTTTTCCTGGGAAGTGTCTTAGGTTTTTAAAATTATTTTCACAGTGAACTGTCCAAATAGAATATTTGGAATGCGTGCTTCAATGCTAACGGAAAAGCAAGCAACTCACATGACTTACTTTACTCCTGTATTAACTATTCTTACAAACTCTTATTCCTATATCTTCATAGTGTTAGTAGAGATAAATATTTATTTTTACTATTATTATTGTTATCATTACTATCAATATTACTATCATAATTATTACTATTTAATTATTTATTTTCTCATTTCTATAGACACCTTAAAAGAAATTGCCCTCTATTTATGGACACCCTTTAACTCTTTGCATGCCATTCTATCTGGGCGTGAAAGAGTCCTTAATTCTTCTCAAAAGCCTCTTTATCAGGCTTAAGGAATAATCCTAATAAAAGAAAAACTCCCATCGGCCGGAAATCAAGCATGGGACCTCCGACTGAGAAGTCAGCTTCTGACATTTCACCACAAAGGTAGTCAATCTTAAGTTGTAATAGCCACAAGACATTTCAGTTATGCACCAAAAAGAATCATTTCTGCAACACAGTATGGGTTCATAAAATGAACGTGTTAATTCGTTACATTTAATCAGGTTTACTGGTATTGAATTTCTTTTTAACTAGTTTCTCTCAAGTATCGTGTTCAGATGCCTTTGTTAAAGATATTTTAATTTGCAACGGCCACCCTCCCGTCGCACAGTTTCCCACCCCGAAGATTAGATTGCATATTTAATTCCCAAGTAGAAAAGGGAACCCCAATAAGCCCTTTTTTCGAACCGCGTATAATTTATTGCGATTGGTTTCTGTTTTCTTTGTAACTATTAACGGTTTATGCATATGCCTTAGCTTTCGGTATAGTGATATTAGGGACAACGTAATTAATATTAATGGAAATGCATGAACATTGTTGCTATGCTCTAGGTAAGTTCTCACGAAATATCATCTAGGTATAGGTATTTCGAGCATTCAATGTAATCAATATAACGTATTCATTTGAATCTGTAGTACGTTTGTCCTCATTTACAAGTTACGCCTCATTTATCTTCCTGATGATCCTCATCTAGAACAAGCTAGTCTTATACACGAACTATTTTAATAAAAAGCTGATGTGTTGCACTCACATGACTTTCTTTACTCTTGCAAAAAATGTCTCTAACTACCTCATGACAGTAGTGATAAACATTTGTAGAAATTATGTTATTTCTGTCTTGGAGGTGCAAGGAGATTCCGTAACCTTTAGCTATAGTCAAATGTTTTAAAAGTGGTCTCTATATGATGCCTATAGAATTCCGTTCTCTTCCCATGGCTAAGGTATAAAAATGAATAACGACCTTCCATTTGAGACAAGTTAAGTATTGCAAACCTCTCACAAATAATAGGGAATATCTCCAAAATGCTTCACTTACAAACAAAATCAGCTGACGTAAGTTGTATTTTAACAAGAAGCACATTTTTGTATAGTAAGATTTGGTCTATCTCTTATGGTTTGCCAGTTATGCAAAAGTAATCAAGAATAAACAGAACTACGTGGGCTATACCCAGAAAATTCTAAATACACATTTCATTTGTCATAAAATATCTTGAACATACAGCATTTTAATAAAAATCATTACCTACAGCCATTTTAGGAAATTTTTTCATGTAAAGGGTAGTTTAGGGTGGAGGAATTTACTATAAAATATTCGTGTTGCATTTTTGAAAGACGTTAAACTTAAATACAAACTTTGATTACTAATCGACTTTTCGTTTTAGTTAAATGCTGTTCATAGACACACACACACACACACACACACACACACACACACACACACACACACACACACACACACACACACACCTTTTTTTAAAAAATGCTTTTCTTTTCTTGTTTCAGAGGGTTCAGGGGACCTCTAAACATATTAAGGTGAAACCTCGACAGCGAATTTTCGGGTTGAATACAATATTTCCCCTACTTAGTATAGCAGTAGAGAACGTAGAAATGTATGTTACATTTACATGGTTTTCTTTACCCAATCTTCAACAAACTATTCTTTCAAAACGCTGATCTCTTAGTTTACATTAATTAAAATAAATATTTGTAGAAATGGGTTTATTACATTGGGGACTAACATTAAATTTAAATGATAAGACAATTATAAACGCTATGTGGTACGTTTGATATTATTTCATTCTTCTTGTATCACCAAAAACAAGAGAGAGAGAGAGAGAGAGAGAGAGAGAGAGAGAGAGAAAGAGAGAGAGAACCAAACAAACACTCAAAGAATAGTGACTCCTATTTGAGAAAAGTGTTATTGATAATTTAAACAAGGAATTTTTTTAACCAATAAAAACTAATATCTTAGAAAAGTATAAAATAAATGTATTTGCCACACATTTTGTGCCTTAACCTATGCTTTATCATATAGTAAGATTTTGTTTACCAGATATGTAAAAGGCATTCAGAATGAAGGTGATTCAGAGACTTTCCCCAGAAAATTCAAGATATATATTTAATTTGTCAGAAAAATATCTTAAACATATGATGCGTTAAAGCCATTTCATATTAAACTAAGATTTTTGAACCATCTTCCATGTAATGTATAGTTTGGGGTGGGAAATGTTCCTTGGAGGAAATGCTGAATTTCGACTCCGTCTTGCAGGGTGCTAAGACGTTCCCCGATGTCCTCCAAGGCGTTGTGCGTTGACCGGAGTCTTTTGACGGTTTCCTTCACGCCGACCAGTACCTCGTTAATCTTTCCGTCAACTCCATCTTCATTTCGGACACTTCCGCTTTCATCTCATCTTTAAGGTCCTTCGATTCTGTGCTCATTTGCTGCATTCCGGATTTCTTTTCGGTTTTCATCTCTGCCATTCGGAATACCAGCTAACAGCTCTTTCTTCATTTCTTCCATTCTGGCTTTCGTCCCACTCCTGACACCAAATGTGACAAAATTACACGCTTGGTTGCTTTTAATCAGTTTCTTTTATAAAAATGTTTGGGAAAAATAATAAGAGGATGCTGAACTTCAATACCAAGTTTGGTGTTTAACTAAATTTTAATATTTGAGTGCTATTCACAGATACACGCTCGCGGACCTTTTACTAAAAGAGGCTTTTGGAAAGGGGGTGAAATCTGGACTTCGAATTTTTGGGTGGAATATAATACTTTCCCTACTTATGATAGATCAGTAGAAGAGAGTTAGCGTGGTCCAGGCGTATCTTACCCAGCTGTATAGCACATCTTAAACACATTTTGGGAAATCAGATTATGATATAAAACAGCCGTAAAGCTTCTTTCAACTTGTAACCAACTGAGTTTATTTTGAACATTGCAGAGCTAAATTGCTAATGCCTTTAGATACATTTTATAGGTAATAAGATACCTGTACTGTCCTATAGATGTTATTTAGGATGAAGCATTCAGGATGACCTTCACCCTACAGAATTATGAAGGTAAGGACTTCAATAAATAGTCTGAATGTCGGGAATAATTAAGAACATAAGGCAAGGATATAAAGTGCAGGTTGGAGGTTAGAGGAAGGATCTATGGAAGGAAGTTTTCGGTTCAGTGAGGAATACAACAAACCCGCCAGGTGCCCAACACCATTTTTAATTGGAAATACATGTTGCGGTGGTGTGTACATAATAATTACCTTACAGGCCAGAGCCTTGAATGGCTGCTTCTTCCTCGTTAAGGTCTTCAGTGGCGTGCCAGAGCTCTGGAAGAGTGAAACGAGGATGTATGGTTTATTCATCAAGAATAAACCTGCGGCTCTGAACCGCCATTGTTTTAACAGCAGGGTTCTCTCTCCTTCTCTCTGCAACACACGTGGTTTGTGGCGTTTTTAAAACAAGCAACAAAATTAGGTTGTGCGCAAAAACTAAAAGATACATAATACATCTAATATTACACATACCTATGCCTGCTCCGTAAACTAGCTAATGGTTTGTAACTGTAATCGGAAAATACAATAACGATCAGGATTTATAACGCATCAAAAGTACAGCAATTGCAATTGGTATAACTTATCAAATGTTGTTCTGATTAGAATTTTGTTAATGACTTCCATATGTCATATCTTAATATGCAATATACTAAGTGAAATGTCTCGTTTTAGTTGCTCCGTCTCCCATTATAAACATCGTTTTAAAGGACGTATTAGGTGAGATGCCACATTAATATTTTCTAAACTAAACATAAGGTATACGACGTATAAAGATTGGTTCATTTTGTATGCTGGGGTATGAGAGAGAAGTTTACTTTTTTGTGATATACATTACGCAGGTTTCATACAAATTGGTCCAAACTACAGAGACTAAACTGACATATTAAAGCCTACAATGTTTAGCAACAAATAAGTCCATTGTAAACTAACATTATTATTTATTCAACTTACACAAATATACGTTCAATTCCATATTCATCACGATGTCATTTTCTGGGAAATATCCCATCCCCCAGTAAAATTTGTATTAATAATAAATTGTAAGAAAGGGTGAATGCATTTAACTATCTTGGCTACAAACTATCTTTTCTTGACGACTTACACATTCTGGAAAAAAATGATCAAACTGAACAGAACTACGAGTATCATTAAGAAATTCCTGAAACCATCTTCATCTATTACTTTGTCTAAAACGTACTTATGAATGGTGAAACTTTTGAATTCCATCCAAAAATTCAATATCCTGGATTGGAAATATTTGCTTTGAGGGCTCTTGAATCCAAAAAGATAGTCCACACGCATGCGCCTATGTTTGTATATGTGTGAATGGCATAATTCAAATGTGGAAAACTGAACACCGAAGTTCTATTTCATTTTAATATATTCCATAGATACATTCTGTAGATTTTCAAGAAAATCTCCCAACAAAAACTGCTCTTGGAAACTAACTTTTATATTTTTATTTTTGCAAATGTAAGGAGGAGGAGTGGAGAGGCAGGAAATTCCCAGCATTCGCCTAGTGACCTGAGGAAGATCGCCTGAACTCACAATCTCCCGAATATGAATCGCACACGCTACCGCGGCGCCACCTTGCTCGATAGCCTCACACCTTATCGCCAAGTCATATCGCTGGGTTCTTTGCTTATAACAGCCTTTTGCACTTAGTCTGATACGCCACTGAGTTGCTTGTCGGCCGTTTAGATATATTCGCGTGTGAAAGAGGAATTGTAATTGGAGGAGGCGATATGGTGTACCGAACTGCCTAATATTTTATCGTGACTCGCCCCGTCTTCTTTATGTCCCTACAATACAGAATAATAATGCCGTTAACGAATATGATACGTATCGACGGAAGTGGAGTGAGCATAATGGGTCAGTAATTGATATATGTATGTGCGGACGACCGTGTGCGTTGGCTCGGCATGAGTGATTGCAAATGTCTGAAACGTGTGTCTTGGTAACACATTAGGCAAAAGAAAGGACAGTAACTTTTTACTTTCCTTATTACCCCTTTTTTATATACTTAAAGTAGAAGGCGTAGGGTATTGCAACAAAATATCAATGTCGAAGTTTCACGTGAACTCAAAATCTGCTCAAAAACTCCGTTTGTATGTGTACGTGTGAACAGGAAACTCAAAAACGAGAAGTACGAAACAGCAGAAATGGTATTTAATTCAGATGTCTTCCAAAGATGCTGCATGAAATTTTTCAATAAAATCCCCCTACCCCGATTTTCCTTTACGTGGAACATTTTCTCAACCTTTGTATTGTGAAAAATGACAATTGGACAGATCCCACTCCTGACACCAGTGTGACAAAACAGCAAAAGTTTGGTCCAGTTAGTTTTTCTCGTTTATTTTCTTCTAACTGAATCCAGAGCAACACGGCTCTCTGTTTCTCTCTTATACGTAGTAGAGAAAGTAAAAAGGACATAAATCACTGGTTGTATCGTCAGGTAGTAAGAAGACAAAAGAACAAGAAAGCTCATCACCACAACCCGAGTTCTATGAAGATCTGTGTAAAAGATGACGTAACAAAGTACTATTTTACAAATTATACCAACCTGAGTTTGTAAACTTCATTAGAGAATATATTAAAGTATCTAATAAACAAACTGACCAATGAGAAGATAATACCACACATAAATGTTTATATTTTTGGCAATACACGTGTATTCGTACGTATTTGTAATGTATTTTTTTAAATTAGATTGCTTGTTGCACCTCTGACTGTGATGTTTACAGTTCCAGGCTGTCTGTCACTCCGTTGCATCCATACATACTCCTAGCTTGCACACATTGCTAGCAAAATGATATTTGTCCTAGCTCTAATAAATAAGTGGCCTTTAGTTGTTTCAAAGAACGGGCGCCTCCCTGGGGAACGTGTGTGGAAGGGTTAGAATTAACAGATCTTATAAAAATAACTGATGTTCCTTAATATTTCGGGCTTAAACTTGTATTAATGTTATAATACAAGGGAAAAGTAGTACTAATAATATCTACTTCAATGAAACAATAAAAGCTTTAAAATATATGTGCAAAAATACTTTATTTGCTCCAAGGATGTAGTTTTCGAGAAGAAGAGCAAGATCAAGCTTCCTATGCTTTTCTTTAAGCAATAACATTAGTTTTCAAATAAATATTTATATAAAAGCTTCATACCTTTTAAATATGTACAACAAGATCATTTCTTAAACGGAATTAGCACATTACATTTCTGATTAATTTATTTAAAGCAAAACATATCTTAATGATTTGTTTGTATGTTTTAAATGTATTATCTATTGTGTAAGTTTTCAGCCGAATGTTTGGTACCAACAAAGTTTCCATGGAAATAATTTATTTTAAGAAGTAAAGGATGCCTCTCAGTTGTCAGCGAGAGAAAAATAAACTGCACGCTCGCAGTGCAGTGTCCAGTACCGTTGTCACGACGTCGGGGTCACCAAGGGACGTTGCTATACAGAATTATTCTTCTGTTAACTGTTCGTTTGCATTGTCATACTCTACCCAACATGCATAAGTTCATCTTGATAACAGTTACTTGCATCTTGAGGAAGTTACATTGTTTAACGGCACTAGCCTCTGTTAGCTGGTATGTTACAATACCTCGTACCTTTCAGTTCCTTATAACTTCATTCCGAGATTGTAATCTCGTATCTTCAGTGTAATGTTTTTGGTTCGATGTCCTTCTCACGCCCTTATTGAGTAGCATATGGAATATGACAAGAACAACCTAAGTCTTCAGAATTTTAAATGTCTGGCTGATTGTCTGGCGTAGCTCGATTGATGACTGATATCAGAATTATGATTGGTAAGGAATTATGGAAAGATACTAAATGATCACCATTAATAATTTGTATCGATTAAAATTAATCTCCATTGTAAGAAGCCAGAGTAACAGTTCTGCCAGTGAATAAAAAGCCATTAGCCAGGAAAATTGCAGGTTAACGAAAAGCAAAGGGTTATAGGTCAGTATTGCTAAGGCAATTAGGCGTTCCGGTGAACTCAATCATCAAGAAAACTATTAGCTTAAGGTACAGGTAGTTAGAACTTAGTAGACAGGTAAGCAGGTAGGTGAGTTGAATACAATCGGAGAAGATTCCACACTGAGCTTATAGCCATCTGTATGGCGGACCCTGGGAGGGAGGTAGGGAGGGAGGAAAGGAAGGAGGGAGGAGATGGGAGTGCCTAAGGGTTGCGCCAGAACCCGGCGTGGGGTCCCTAACGTGTGCTGAAGGTTCATCTCGATACAGGTTTCTTCGTGCAGCCGTCAACTGCTTTTCTCATCCGCCTCCCCCGCTCCTGCGGGAATTTGCGATCACAGCACCTTTCCTATACCGAAAATAGTAATTACAGAGCGTAAATTCCACCACACAGCTACACCACACTCGTCCTTCGCCGATACTTCCGACCCTGAAAGGACTGCACTAAATTACGGTGAAATGAAATTACTTACTGCTTATATCACTTCATCAAAATGTCTTCTAGAAACTTTAGTACACATAAGTTTACATATAGATTAATATTAAAATAAACCGAGCGGGATGGCTCAGGCGGTAACTCTGTGGCCCGCATTCAGGGGGTCGCGGGTTCGATCCCCGTGGCCGCGCACTATGACATGGGTTTTTCCGCGATTTCCCCATGTCACTTATGCGAATGCTGAGGTGCAGTATTTCATACCATGGTCTCCTTTCAAAAATTTCTCTTCGTGCCATTTCCTTATTACCTTTCAGGTGTACATTGTTGACAGTACCGGCAGATGGCGCGGATGATTGCGCATGGCAACTGCTGTTCTCGGCACTAGGTGGCATTTGGCCAGCCTTCTCCATGGGGGGGGGGGCGCTCAGTGCGATACCGAAACCGCGGTGTGATGCTGCTTGGCGGAGTTTGGCGCTGGGATGCTGCTTGGTGGAGTTTGGTGCTTGAATGAAGAGATCTCAACACTTGTTAGGGACTTCCGCGCGTCTTGTGGCCTGTCCAGCTGCGACCTTGTGTGGCACCTTAGATTCCCTCATTTCATCCCTTCCTTCTGGGTGTGGTAGCCCCAATAGATCTGTGTAGGTCGAAGTGAGAAAGGTGCCTCCCTCTGTGTCTGTACCTTTACTCTTAATATTAAAATGAACAGTTTAAAGCAAAAATAAAACTCTGATTTATTGTTTTAACATAAGCAATGGTCCAATGGTTCAGAGGGACCGGAAGCCGCGCAAACGAAAGTAAGATACGTACACCATTAATAATGTACACAGGGTTTTGCATCTTCGTTTCTCAGAGAAAAGAATATCCCAAAATGGTTTCGTCCTATCTCTATAAGCCATGACAACCTGGAATATATATATTACGACATTGTTGTTGGAAATATATCATTGCCATTATTGATACACGTGACATAAGAACCAATTAGCAAAATATAAAGTATAGTAATATCTTGTTTATAATGATAGTGTTGCATAACAATATAAATACCTACATAAATATAAAAAAATCTGTGTGTTGCACTTAACATCATTTTGTTTACTCGCTCTTGTACAATAGCTACAAAAGCTTATTCTTATATCTACTTCATGTTAATCGAGTTAGACATCTGTAAGAATTTGTCTAGTATATATTTCCTTGTACCTACAATTGCAATAGCAGCATACAGTAGCTGAAATATTTCAAGAGCTGGTCGCTATGTGATGACTTTGAAATTCTGTTCTCTTTGCATGAGCAGGAGTAAATAACGACTTCCACTGAGAATAGTGTAAGGATTTGAAAATTTAAACCATAACAACAAATATCTCCACAAAAAATGGTCATAAACTTTGGTTTAGACATAAATTTCTTTGTGTGGTAAGATTTTGTTTCCGTTATTCGGTTAACCAGTTCTGCAAAGGTCATTAATAATGAAGAGGACTTCAGAGGCTATTTGCCAAAAATTCAAGGCATGCATTTTATTTGTCATGAAAATATCTTAAGCATATGTTATTTTAATCAAAATCATTAGAACCATTTGTCAGAAAATCGAAATTTTCGACAAATTGTCAACGTAAAGAGTAATTTATGACAGGGAATTTTTTCTTTATCTTTGTATCGCATCCTTAGACCTTTACAAGCTTTTTATATAACCGAATTTTTATTTTTGAGTTATACTGCTCATGGACAGACGTACACATACACACAGACTGACAGTCAGACAGAACTTTTTCTAAAACTGCTTCTTTTAGATTTAGGGATTCTCACCGTGCAATCTTGGTGACAAATTTTTTGGTGGGACAACAGTAGTGTTTCCTCTAAGTACGTAGCAAGGAAGACCTTCCCCGTAGCTCAGTGGTAGCGCGCTTACCTCTGGCGCGGGAGACCCGGGTTCAATCCCCGGTACTGGCATGGGATTTTTTCCCGCTGGGAGGTCTGTCTCTACTCAGCCTCCTACAGGTCCCTAAAGGACCAAGTGAAGAGTCACTTGATTGAAAAGTGGCGGCCCATGGTCGAAAAAACCGCATAACCACACAGGAGGGACAGGGACGCTGACCACATTCCACCTCCAGTACTGCACCCCACTAATGAGTCCTATGAGGGGAAGAGGGGGGGACGCAGCGGTCGGGAGGTAGGATAGCTGTTGTGCCACGGGGTTACGTTAGGTAGTAAATAAAATACAAACTCAAAGCTTTGTTGAAAATTGAAGGGTTTGAATATTTAAACCTAGAAGTAGGAGAAGGCGAAAATGGATGTGAAAACGATGGTGACAAAGAAGGATGTAAATACGTATTGAAGTGAACAATAATGTGGAAATACGTACACAAATAATAAATTATATTAAACCTGTTTCACTGGAATGCTACTGTGAGTTTGCTGTAAGTTTTACCTCAGTGGTAAGAGCCGAAGTAGGTACTAGTATATTACTTGGTGAGGTAGCTACTTTCTTGCAACAACAGAGTGTTAGGATGTGTTATGATTTAATGCTTATAAACGTACCTGTCACTCCGTGATGCAGTGAGCCAAGTGAACGTAAATCATGTTGCAGCCGTAAACAGTCGAAGCACGACATATACATACAATCTTGCATGGAAATTCGAGCCGAGCGTTCTTCTGCTAGCATAAAATGTTGCACTTGCCTTTGTTTATCATCGGGTAGACTGAGGTAGATCAGTTAATACAACAATGCTTATGCTTTACTGCTTACTATGCGCTGTCAGACTGAAGAACTCTCTTCAAGAATGTTATTAAATTCTTAAAACTAGCATTCTTATTCAGGACTATTTGAAAATTTAAACTTTCATGCTGCTCCAAAATTGTGAATCTTTGGTTATATAATATTTTTGGTGTTTCCTATTGTTATTGAATTTGTGTTTATGCCACAATATTTTTCCTTTATTTCTTTTACTCTTTTTCACTACGTAGTCATATCGCGATGGATCTGTTAGAAGATACTCGTGTGTGGAATACAGCTAACCTTCAAGGTCTCGTCCCTATCCATGCTATACTGCTTGGCCACGCTCCACAGAGGGAGCAGTGCAGGGCAACTGTATCTCCGCCTCTGTGACAGGCAAATGGCATTAGGGTGCCAGCCAATCTATCCGCTTTCACTGTCTATGAATAGATGACATAGCATTCAGTATCACCATCTATTTTTCATTTTCACTATTGTTTTAGGCTTAAGTTAGAACATTGCGTCATCATATTATATATCCAATCCGGTATTTACCTAGGCGACTGAGGTAAACCAGCAAAATGAATCCCGGACTTCCCGAATGCGATTCAGGTAATAGGAACCTGCTGAAAACCGGACAACTCGTTGTTTGTCGGTGGAATTCCATATTGATAATCCTTAAATTCAATTGCACAGATTATGGAAATTTCAATTAAAGCAACTACATACCTTTGTTGTAGAAGATGTTGTAAATTATTTTCTTGAGCCGTCACACATATCTCACCACCTTTAAGAAAATTTGCATAACACTCATTAACTTTGTTCTGAACTGGCAGCAACTTTTCTTGTTATTTGTCATTTGGTTCTTCTAACGAATGCAGGCTACACTATTTTCATGGTTCCCCATATTACAGACTTCGCTTCACCACCCCCCACCCCCCCCCCCCAAAAAAAAGGTTTCGTACATCCTATTTTCTGTATTTTCTTGTGATCTAGTGTTCATGATCATACAGTAAACAAACATATATGCAGTATTCCTCACTGCAGGTTTCTCTTCCATTGAAATGTGGAGTTGTGTAATACATTAATCAAGGATGTAAGGTCAATGGGCATATAAGTTTATAAGAAGACATTTTTACTGGTTATAATATAAGTAGAACGGCCATTTTACTGGGTGATGAATTTTTATTTTATGGTAAATATTAACTGACGTGTAATTCCTCCTGACGATGCGAATAAAGGGAATAATACTCGCATATGTCAGAGAGAGAAGGAGGAGGAGAGAGAGGAGGGAGAGGAGAGAGAGGAGAGAGGGGAGGGGAGAGACAGATTGGAAACCATTCAACCGATGCCCATAATTATTTTGTCATTCTAAAGTACTGTTCTTACTAACGAACACATACTATAGGACAACTATTTTAATTCATAAATGACTATAATACTGAAAAGTATTTACAAACCCAGGCCAGCAGAACACAAAATTATTGGGTTTATAAATCAATACTTGCAAACATGACTGATTTTTTGTTGGTAAAATGTATGTAAGAATAACACAAAAGCCGCAGATACTTCGTTTCAACATACATAGATGATCACTTTTTAGCAACTAAGAAACAGGGCACAACTAAACAAAAGACGATCGAATACTAATAGTTCAGCACCGCCACCAGCGTCAAAACTGAGTGAACCTCAGCTCTTTTCTGTCCCCTTTAGAACTATCACATCATCTTAATTTTATATGATTTATATTTCATATTTCCAGTGGTTTCTAATTAAACGCTTTCTTAGGTAACCGTTTTCATTCACTCTGTCTAAATGTTGTTTCCAGTACGGCAATTGACATTAAGATCCACAACATTTCAAGTTCTCTTACGGTTTTGCTTCTTTTTTTATTCAACTAGATACACGCCAACCACTGATCTTAGAAATCTCATTTCTGATGCTTCTACTCTGCTTTTATCTCTTTCTGTAGCTACCATAAAACAATACAGGTAATACCACTAATTTATAAAATGTTAATGTTTAGTTTGTTCTTTTATTACCTGATTATCATCTTATTCTTCCACAAGTATTCTGACATTTATTGAGTTTTCTACCAAGTCCATGTCTATAATATTTATTGCCCAGATGATTAAAATTGTTCAGTTTTTCAATACTATGCATGTCAACTGCAATTTTGGAATAAAATATCTGCCATTGTTTCACTTTTGGTTTGCGAGATTCCAAGGTTATGTTATTTTGCATTAGTTACATGTAGCAACTTCACATTATTCTCTGAGTGAGCCATCACCACATAGTGATCTGCAAACAACAAGCAGTTCATAGGTGATCCATTAACAATAAACTTACAATGTAACATATTCAGCCATTTTTCAATGTCGTCATTACATGACAATTGACATCTTTATCTTAATCTTTGCAAATTGTTCATTTGGACCACTTCTCTCATCAATACAAACATGAATATGAATGACGTTATTAATTGCGGAGGGTATCCTTTCTATAGTATTTTCCAATATACTTTGTCAAACTTTATGTAACCAGAGGTTAATCTTTCTTTTTCGAAATCCATGTCTAATGCGATACTCTATTATATATTTGTATTAATCGTTACATTTGTGCATTGCTTGAAAGTTTCAAATGCATATTTCTGTTGAAACTTCTCATTTTTCGCTTCAAACCCAAGCTACTGTGGTATACATTTGAAAGGTTTAACTTCAACAAAATAGCGTGAAAACTGAAGCAGCTTTTTCTCTAAGCCCTCCAAATTGCATGCAAAACAGAGGCATGGGAAGTTGTGCTTCAGTTGTTATCAACAGCAGCATCGAAAAATCAATATTATAAAGTTAATTAATAGTGAAAATAAGAGTTGATGTGGAGGCCGTGACAGCAAAGAAATCAACTTTTAAACGTTCTCCGATACACATCAATAATCTGAATCCAAAAGACGCTCACCGTACATAACGGATAAGTAGAACGAGTCTACTAAATATGCTTTCTCGTATGTTAACAATTAAACGAGTATAACAAGCGGGTTAGTAAGACATTATTAAAAATCCTCACACAGCAAACTAGTGTACACCATCAGAAGCAATGGCAGCTGCTGAGTACAGCAGTCTACCGTCTCACAACGTCGACACAACCACCATGAACAACAGTGCTACAAGAAACTCCAGCTATGCTACAGTTACTCAGACTTCTCCTAAGAAAGAAGAAGCTATCATCATTGACTCCCATGACGGACTTACCATCAGAGACTACGCTCTCGCAGTAAGTAAATTAACTGAACCAAGTAACATAAAGTTTATCTCACGGATCTCGAACTCCAGAATATGCATATACCTAACGTCATCTAAAGTAGCAGAATCACTGGTTACCAAACATCCTAAAATAAATATAAACAATGTTACTCTTCAGGTCCGTCCTCTAATTACTCCAAACAAAAGAATCGTTCTTTCAAATGTGTGTCCAGTTATACCAAACTCACTCATAGAAACTCAGCTAAATGCATATGGAATTAAACTAATGTCAAACATTACCTACTTAAGAGCTGGCATTTCAGAGCCAGGACTTTCCCATATCCTTAGTTTCAGACGTCAGTTTTATATTCCACCCAATGATGTGGAGAAATTACCTCCAAGCATACAGATCCTATATGAAGGCACTAAATATTGGATATACCTAACAGCGGATACCCCTACCTGCTTCATCTGCAAGCAGGAAGGCCACTTTGCAAAACATTGCCGTGAAGCTGACGGTATACAAGAAACTACTCCTCAGGTCTTAAACAAAGACATGTTTCCTGAATTGCCTACCGCTACCAAAAACCTCCAGGACCGTCCCCCTTCCCCTCCTAAAGGAAAAGATACTGAACAGCAGCAATCACCTAACCTCACTTCTACCCCTGAGCCCATCCTGCCATTTCAAGACGAACGCAACAATTCCCCAGAACCTATGCTAATGGAAACACAAACAAGACCTAAACGACCAATATCAAACAGCACAACTGATTCAGAGGATAATGCTTATGGAAAAGAAGCGCGGCACCTCCTCGCTTCACAGCAGGCTAAGAAGATTAAGAAAGCAAACCTTATTTCGTCAATAGCTGAATCTCTCAGACCAATTAAACATATTATCGACGCCGACACCCACAATTATGCACTAAGCTTCAGCCAGTTCCAAAGCTTTATGGAAAACAGTGTTGGAGTAACAAACATTGTTCCCATAGCTTTGGAATACACTTCAGATCTAGAATCTCTAGTGAACACAATGCAAAAAGTCTATCCCTACTATACAGAGCGTAGTATAAAGACCAGAACTAGTAAAATTCAAAAAAAGCTGCTGGAATACATTAATCAGGTCAACAATGCCTCTGAGCGAACAAAACCGATGTGTCCCGAAAACTAATCGCCATAGATATAACACCTTATCCCATAAACAAAATTAACATATGAATAACTTACTTCAATGGAATATTAATGGTTTCCATGGCAATTTCGAGTTTCTTAAACTCTTGATCAATAAACATAACCCTGCAATTATGTGCATTCAAGAAACTAACTTCAAAGGAAACTATGTTGCATCATTACGAGGTTATACTCAATATCACAAAAACCGCAAGGACTGCCTCCATGCTAGTGGCGGCGTAGTAACCTACGTTAAAGACAGCATCAAACATCAGGCAATACCGCTTACAACTGAACTTGAAGCAATTGCCACTAGAGTAAACCTTCCTACACCTATTTCCATTTGCAACATATATCTACCAAATAAAAGCCCACTTGATTTACATGCACTGCAGGAGTTAACACAACAACTTCCTAAACCATTTATTATACTGGGCGATTTTAATAGCCATAGTACTATATGGGGTTGTAAGCATACCAACGCAAGAGGTAAAATAGTGGAGCAGCTCTTGCACAACGAAAATCTCAATATGCTTAACGATACCTCACAAACTCACTTCAGTACAGCCAACGGTACTTCCAGTGCAATCGACTTAACATTAATCACTCCTGATATCCAAGATAAATTTGAATGGACAGTCGCCAAGCAATTACATGGCAGTGACCATTTCCCAATTTTATTAACTAATGCAAATAACATTCCTTTAAGTTTTAACTGTCAGCCACGATGGAATTTAAAATGCGCAAACTGGAACAAGTTCAGAGCACACGTCTCTGACAATTTATCCTATCTAACATCCCCCATGAATTTCAGTCAGTCAGATACTGACAAACTAGTAAACTCGTTTGCAGAAGTGATTTTCAATTCCGCCGAGGTCACTATTCCTAGGATATACCCTGTTTCTAGGAAGACTGTATGTTGGTGGAACGAAGAATGTAAAACAGCGATAGCATTAAAAAATAAAGCCTATTATAAATACAAAAGGCAACCTACCCCCACACACAAAATCGAGTTTCAAAAAGCCAGAGCTAAAGCACGTCAAGTAGTAAAGCACAGCAAGAAAGAGTCCTGGCTAACATTCGTGTCCACTGTAAACAGAAAAACCCCGTCACGAGTGGTATGGCAAAAAATTCGCAAAATACGGGGATCTTACGATGGAACACATAATATAGTTTTCCACAATTATACAACAAACACTACAAGTACTGACCCCCAAACCATAGCAAACATACTGGCGCATACTTTTGCAGAGGCCTCAAGAGAAGAAGCTTGCGAAAGCAAGGTGACCCACTGCTACCAACCTGACGAAAATAACCAAGAAAACTACAATGATAACATTACTTTCACAGAATTCATGGAGGCACTTGAAAAGAGTAAATGCTCCAGCCCTGGGCCGGATAACATTCCTTACATAATGTTAAAATCCTTACCGCAAGATGGACTGGTTTACTTTCACGAAATCCTTAATTATATATGGAACTCAAGAACTTTTCCTAAACAGTGGCGCACAGCAACTATAGTACCCATCCCCAAACCAAACAAAGATCTTACTTCACCTGAAAGTTTCAGACCTATAGCCCTCACCTGCTCTATGTGTAAAATACTTGAAAAAATTATAAATAACCGATTGCGTTGGAAACTAGAGAAAATGCAGTTCTTCACCGAACTTCAAAATGGTTTCCGCCAGTTTCGATCCACCACTGACCATCTTTTAATACTTGATTCTGAAATAAAAGCTGCATTTACACAGAAACAACATCTCATGGCAATAAGCCTAGATATAGAAAAAGCGTATGATAAAATTTCACGAGCTTACATACTCAAAACAATACGTAACATCGGTATCCGTGGTAATTTGTATCACTTTATTGACAACTTCCTTCAGGAATGGAAAATTAAAGTTCGCTACAAAGGAACCATGTCAAAAGAAGAATCCATTAATAGAGGTGTTCCACAGGGATCAGTAATCAGTGTCACACTATTTCTCATAGCTATCAACAGTATAGTAAGCAGTATTACACCACCTGTAAAAGGTATACTATTTGCAGATGACCTAACTATCTTTTGTAAGGGGAAAAACCCCTCTACTACTGCAACACTTCTTCAAGAAACACTGGAAAACCTGCACACTTGGACTAATCATGCTGGTCTTAACTTGTCATATCATAAATCGAAATGCATATGCTTCTCCAAATCACCATGTAAAGTCCCAAACCCCACAATCTGCGTGGATAACAAGCTAATCGACTCAGTGAAGGCTATCAAAATTTTAGGTTTAACGTTTGATGCAACTCTAAGCTGGAAACATCACATTGATGATATGAGAAATGAATGCCTCAGAAGATTAAATGTACTAAAAACCCTAAGCTGCAAAAACTGGGGTTTTGATCTCAGTACCCTCAAACGAACGTATCAAGCTCTCATTAGAAGTAAACTCGACTATGGAGCCCAGATCTACAATACAGCTAAATCTTCAGTTTTAAAGAAACTAGATACAATTCAAACAGCAGCTCTAAGAATATGCTTGGGAGCTTACAGAACCAGCCCTGTTTCTGCCTTAACAATGGAAACCGACGAACCACCATTGAACGTCCGCAGAACAGATGTGAGCCTAAAATTCGCCCTTAAAACTTTAGCAAGACCCGAATCAATGATCTACCAGTACGTCCTCCCAGAAACGCCCAACCAACGTTTACAGGCTAATTCACAAAAAGAAATGTCATTTAAATCTAAAATAAGCAAATGCATTGAAGAATATAACATAGAAGTTCCTGCCATAATGTCCAGAAAGTTTCATTGTCTACCACCTTGGAGAATACCAACTGCTCAACTAAATTTGAATATTACAGCTTACCATAAATCCCATACAGATGCATCTTGCTATAAACAGCTGTTTCAAGAAATAACAAATGCCTACCCTAACCATACATTTATCTACACTGATGGTTCCAAAACGGACAGCGACAATGGATGTGCCATAATTACCCCAGATAAGAAACTTCAGCTGAAACTCCCTAAATATTATTCCATATTCTCCTGCGAACTTTGTGCACTTAAGCAAGCTTTAACATACATCATCCAATCTAGTGAGAGTAAATTTCTTATAATTTCTGATTCATTAAGCTCTCTCCAAAGTCTCAGAGATCGTTCAACTGACCTCCAACTGGTTCAAGATATCCACAGTCTTTATTCCATTGCTCTAAATAAAAAGAAAATAGTTACTTTCATTTGGGTCCCTTCACACTGCGGCATTAAGGGCAATGAAGAAGCGGACAAAGCTGCTAAAGAAGCAAGTCGGTTAACAGACACACATGAACAGCAAGCAGTACCTTATCGTGATATTACAAAGTACTTCTCCAAACTAATAAAAACAAGATGGAAACAGGCCTGGAATCAATCGCCTCCAGAAAAACTACACATGGTAAGGAAAGGAGACACCAATTCTTCCCCTGTCTATTCTCTTAGCAGGAAAGAGCAGGTGATTATCTCACGTCTCCGCATTGGTCATACAAGGTTAACCCACTCATACCTCCTCAGCAAAGGCCAGCCACCACAATGTGAAGTCTGCAACACCCGCCTCACAGTAAAACATCTCCTCACAGAATGTAAGCAATACGCTACACAACGACAGCTTCATCACATCACTGGAGACTTATCCACCACTCTGAACACGCCATCCAACTGCAGAAGGGTGTTATCATTTCTCAAAGGTACGGGCTTGCATGCGAAAATATAATATGAAACATACTTGTTGTACTGATTTGATTGTATTCTCATGTTTTTGGTAAAATAATTGTACTAAATTTATTGTATACCGCTGTATTCCATAGAATAGTCGCGATATGACTTAATTGTTAAAGCGACTCTAAATAAATTAAAAAAAAAAAAAAAAAAAAAAAAGAGTTGATGTTTTATAAATAATTAACAATTTTTCGAGTTTAGTTAATTTCGTCGAAAACACTGCAATCTGTAATAGATGTTTTATAAAAAGTAAAGAATTTGGGCTAGTAATATATGATTCATCAATTGCGACGGAAGAAAGGGTTCGAATTCTTTTCATATTAATGGATACCATTTTATAAAGAAGAACAAAAATTAAGAAATAAGGTTTCAATAACTATAATAACTTAGAAGATTGCTTGACCAATAACTTTAAGGGCCTAAAAACTTGAATGTATATTATATAAAAGTTGATTATTGTAATCATATCATCGTATAATATTTTGCAATAAATTGGAAGAGTGGACAAAAAATTCGTGTGACATTGCACTGATTGACTTAAGCCCTTATATTGTAATATAGACGTCTCATAGCTCTCCGACTGGTATAGCTAGTGACGATACTTTTACAAAGAGGTCATGAAGAAATTATCAGCCCGAGCGACACTGGATGAATTGGCTAATAACATGTTAATACTTAAGTGTCGCAGGTCAATTTTCTGAGTGCATTAATAAATAACAAGAAAGCTCTGTATACTTTGGCTTTAGTACGTGTAGGAGGTAATCTGTGCATATTAGAATGTTAGCCACATTCGCGTAGGACACTATACACATAAATCATGTAAAAACGGTTTTAAATTCAAGTCGCTTGTCAGCAAGCAGAAAGAACAGAAATAATTTCAGGCAGTAAATAAAAAGTATAGTACCGAAACGTCACTGCCTTTACGTAAATAAAAGGAATGAAGAATGCAACATGATCTTAACAGGGCTGTCACGAAGATTTATCTGAAAAAGTTGAGAAAGAAATGAGCATATCTCTGGAGCTTTACCTAACCGGAGAGTAATGACAGAGTTGAGGAAATACCTTTATGGACTCGCTTGACATTTTAAAAGGTTTAGCGGTAACTGTGCCCTCTGCAGACAGAACAGAAGGACAGTGGAATAGCCTGTTTCGTCATGTGCAGAAGCACCGGAATGTGAGATATAATGAAACGAGCGGGACGATAATTTCTTCATATTCTCTTACGTGACTGACATTTATTTCCTAGTCAAGTGAACATGCTATACGCGTGAGGAATGTTACACACTTACGTAGGCATTTAACAATATCCATTTGTGAAACTTTTGAAACCAATATTTTCAATTTTAATCATTTAAGATCTTAATACAGCAATCACATGCTGATTAGCTTCTCATATGGAACATTCTGGTGGAGATAATTTAAGCTTCGACTTGTAAATGCGAAATCTGAATTCACATCTGGCTGCGACCGTTCTCTCTGGCTGCAATATTTCCAAGATTTTCTTCATTCCGAAATTGGCAAATGTCTTAGGGCAGGAATGCCTTCTTCTTGAATGTTCTCTCGTAATAGTTTCATTTTATTTCATGTATCACCAGTGTCCAACGTCTTTATATACTAAGAACGAGCTTTAAACACTACTAAAATGAGAAAAAAAAATTAAACTTATGAAATAATAATGGTAATATTCTATTCCCAGCGAAAGAAATAATAAAAATGTGTGATATGCAGTAGTTATTTCTAGATCAATTGCTCCCTGAATAGCCAGCCATTAATTTGGTAAATTGCCGCGACTATACCGTTTACAGCACCCTCAAAATTTCACTTTTAAATGCGCCTTTAGTGAGTTAATTTGTCATAACGCTGTATTATTTAAATGAGCTTCATATCTTTATTCACTCCGAACCTTAAATTTGCCATAGGTTTTGAGCATGAAAATAAGATGTGATTTTAGAAGGGCTTTATGCTGTTATGCATGGCAATGAATTGACAGCATCTGTTTAAGAGTTTAGAGGAACAGTGTGGGAGAGATATCCGGGTGATGTCATCATTGGGTCATAATGTGGCCAGTTGTCCACGATGACCCGGTCCAGCAGAGTTCGCAAGTTTGTACACACCTATAACCCAGAACCGTTATGTCAACACCACAAATTAGGCTAAAACACAGCACCTTGTCATTCGGTAAGTAGGTCTATGTATTGGAGGCTATTTTATCAGCAAATAAATACATTACTTGCGTGTTTTACAGAAATATTTGGAGAGATTACAACACATTTAAATGGTTCATGTAGGAGGCCCCAGTGAAGTTAAATACCAGCACTATTTTTTTCTTTTTAAAAGCTTATTTAATTTATATTGATTACATATAGTCTTATCCACCTATTAAATAATAATACGTTATCAACATCAATTTGCAATTGTACAAATACGAAATTGCTGTGACAAAGTGACAAAATCACTCTAATTGCTTTTTCTGATACTTTATTTTCCTTCTAAACATTTGCACAAAAGCACAGCTCTCTTTCACTGGCGTTAACGCACTCTACAATCTTTCGAGATATTGCAACTTACAATTGTTCTCCTCTTATGGCCTTGAATCTTTTTCTCTGTCTCTCAAGCACTGACTCCGACGCTCGTTAAGACTTCTTCATGACACGCACAGCCGTCTCACACTCACTAACCCGTCGATCGATTCTAACTCTCTTCCTGCTGTTCCCCTGCCTCCTCATATAGCGAGGATGACTTCACACGGACCTTTCTCAACTTTCCAAACATACCGGCGATGACGTAGCAAGATCTTTCTTGAAGACTCTGGAAACTTTGTGTAGCTGTTTTTTATTGTTAGCGATGTGTTCGCTTGCGTGAGATGTGTCGGGAAGTTTGACCTTTCGCTTCTGTTTCTGTTCGCCGGCCTGAATTGTGGAGTAAAGAAGCTTGGATCCGACCGTCCTTTGTTGTGCGCCGTGCCCGGGTTTTACTACATTTACAATAAATCAGAGAGCTTTTTATCTCTTAAAAGTTGTGGCGCCTTCTTGATCATGTTGGTCCTTAAAAATAAAAATAAATGTCATAGCCGGGATTTGAATCCAAATTTCTCTCAGTTTCACCTCCTATCTCTTACTTTCTGTGCTTCTAATTTGTTTCCTTCTCTTTACACTTAGCCATCCTTTTTTTTTCTCTCTCTCTTTCTCCACTTCCGTAGCCCTCACCTTAAACCTCTTCTCTCCCTGCAACTTGCATGTCTTGTGGTGTTTAGTAAACCGTCAGTGACATTTTGTTTTACAAGATATTAACATTTAAATAAGCAAAACAGTTATGTACACAAACTTGTGCTTCATCGTCAACTCTCAATGCGAATGGAAATGCACTGTTTCTCCTGGTAACCAGATAAAGTGCACAAATGATAATTGCAAAGTTCTTAAATATTCTTCTTCAACGGATTAGAATCCTCTTTATATGATTTACCCCCCCCCCCCCCCAATACCTTGGGTTAAGAGCCGTTGAGGAGCCAGTAAACGTTTGATTATAGTAGAACGAGGGTCCACTATTGACGCTTGTAGTGGGCAGAGGTGGGGGGCGCAGCGATCGGGCGGTAAACGTTGACCAGCGCTTCATGGGCTGTTGCACTATAGTTTTAGAACGAGGGTGACTGATCAGCCCAAACCTCATATCACGATGAAAAAGCAGGAAATGAAATGTAGTGATGTCAGGGATTATAATAAAATGCGCTGATAATTATAATTTATACATCCAATCCAGCATTCGCCTAGGATCGAGGTAAACCACTAAAATACATTCCTTGTGTGTGTGTGTGTGTGTGCGTGTGCGTGTGCGTGTGCGTGTGCGTGTGCGTGTGTGTTTGGTGAACAACATAACTCAAAGATGGAATGCCGGATAAATACCAAACTTTGTTTGCTATAGGAATGCTAAGCATTGCAGAAATTCCTAATCAGTAACAACGAAAGGTATTTAAATTCACTATCTTCGAAAGATGCAAGACGAATTTTTAAAATGAAATCCACTTGCCACGAGTTACCCTTTGCTAGATTTTTTTTTATTTTATTTTTTTATTTTTTTTTTTTTTTTTTTATTTTTGCGAAATCGCTTATTTTCTCAGAAAAGGTTTTATCAATTTTGATTAAAATAATAAAATGTGCAGTTATAATTATCTGAGAATAACCTGGGAAGTCTTCACTCTCATTGACTTGTAAACCCCAACACAATAAATGTAGATCTCATTAATGCACGTAATTTGTAACAAACAAAATTTGATTTGGGGTAACACTTAGTTTTTATTTTAACATCTTCCTGTCACAGTTACAGGCTGCCAAAAAGACAAGGAATAGTTATCCAAAGTGACAAAATAGTTAATAAAACATAACGAATATAAAATACAAAAGCTAAAATTTGTAAATGACAGAGAGAGTATTATCTCTTAAAACAATAAAAAATAAATAAAATAGAAAAAAATAGAAAAAATCATGGTCCGTACACGTGATTTCTAAGAATAGCTATAGAGGCTTTGAGCGACAGTTTAGCAATATTGTATGCCAAATCTTTGGATAAGCCAAGCCTTTCAAATATACTTATTCACTCTTGTAGTGCTAAGATCCTGTTCGCTTCTTCTCGTGATCAGTAAAGATGATGGAAGTTCAGAGACATCGCATAGAAATTATTTTAAGAAATCTTGACTACCGCGTTACCCTAACTTAGCTTCTTTACACAGGGATGTGTAAATGTGTAAATGAAAGTATATCTCGATTATTAAGACATAGAAAAATAAGTTTGTAGAAGAGTAAAGGAACAAAGTCAGTGAACGCAACAGAACAAATGTTTAAGATTATATACAGAAATATACACAGTTATAAACTACACCAATAATAAAAATACCACAAAGCGACCACGTCCATACGTTTATGGTCTGGTTGAAATCTAACCTTACTCTACACCTCAAATTTTTATTTCCCTCGTCAATACTGGACAATTTTAATCGCCATCAATTTTGTCATTGGAAGAAAGTTTAAAATAAAAGAACTAAAGGTATTTAATTATTATTTACTCCATAGAATAACTATGTTCATTTGGTTGTTTTGAATTTCTACGCCAAACGTAGCAACTATGGTAAACAGCTATCGTGAAAAATAATTGCTTCCGTCTGTAAACACATTCGGTGAACTCCTTAACTAAAGATCTGACACCCTCACATGGCAAGTATCAAATTCCCTTCTTTCCTAGCCTACTAAATAACGTGTATGGCGCTGTGTGAAGCAGTACATTAAGTTTACACCAAAGAGAAGAACATTTTTAGTCACAAAGTGATTTATAAATGTCGTGCAGACCAGCCGACTGCCCGGCACCTGTTTCCTGTACGACGCTAACATTTCAAATTAGTTTATGAAAGTGTTATTGAATTTTGAACATGTCCTAAGTCAAGATCATTGCAGCTGTTTTATGAGCGCAGTAAAATTGCAAACAGCGACCCTGAAGCGCATATCTGATCCCTTAATCTGTAGTCATAATATTTTGACAGCGTATGCTTGTAAAACATGCCTAGAAGACCTTCAAAATGAATTAATGATGAGCCAAATCACAAATTTTTTGACGAGTTCACATTTATCGTGTTTTTAACAGTATATTGTTTTTTAAACCACCTAAATTCAGTTTCTTTCTCAGAAATGTCCTCCGTGGTCTAGGGATAATATGGCAGTCCTTGGTTCCCAAGGTCACGGATTCAAACCTTGTGAAGGGCGATGGATTTTTTCGGGTGTAAAAGTCCTTCAGAAGAAAAGTGTAGCAGGTGGTCCCGTGTCCTAGATTTACGGCACGTAAAAGAAGCTCAAGTCTGATGAAGGGACCTCTGAGCAAAATTAAACGTCTCTTTCAAACCCATTTCAGAATGGAACGAATTCAGAAGCGACTGAAGTTCTGAATTAGCTTCTGTATTTTATATAGATCACTTTCAACTAAATTCTTACTCATCTCTAGTAGATAGTCAAGGATTCTACTCCATACAAAAATTCCGATACGGGTTCACCGGAAGTACACGTTCGCTGGATCCAAAGAAAGAAGTTTTAGAAAAGGTCTTGTGTGTCAATTTGCGAACAGTGAACTCTCAAAAACCAAAGAATAGATTATATACCGATTTAATGATTTAAGTTTAGTATTTTCCAAGAATGCGTGACACACACACACGCGCGCGCGCGCGCACGGATCATGTCCACACTTCAAATTTATTGGTCTGGGTGGCACTGGCCTACTGCTCCCGAGGTCGTGCGTTCAAACCCGACCCATTAATGTGACCCTGGCTATTGACAATGTCGTTAATAAAGACTTAATTTTTCCCATCTCAACTTATCTTTACAGGGAAACTTTTCGCTTTTTTTTTTTTTTTTTTTTTTTTTTTTTTTTTTCTACATTGGCTTGAAAGATTTAGTTTAGGTATTTTCACGCCATATAAATTATATTAATTTTCTGGGACTTCTGCGCAGTTCTCTTCATTCTGAAAACTTTTGTCTTAATTGGTAAATCGTAACTTGTGCTTCGATGTTTTTTGTAGATATTTTTACAACTTAATCGTTATCAGCTATTAATTTTCTCAGGAAGAGGTAAAACATCCGAAAATAAACCTTATCCAGGTAATTCACAATACTCCATATTGGAACTCAAGGTCCCTTTAATTCGAGACAGCGGGTGCTCATTTTGAAAGCGTAATATGTTAAATTTTATCAGAAATGTAGAATCAAAATTTGCAATTAAAACTTTTTGTGTTCGCTAAAAAGCACAGTATAGGAATTATTATAAATGGCAGTTTATTTGGCAAGAAAGGAGTACAGTAAGTGATCCTGAAAAATATTTAAAGTTACTAATAGAATTGCACATTACAACAGTCCAACCAATCCGAACTGCTTGTGGGGGAATACAGAGTGAGAATTGCTCATTTATTTTCCAATTACTCTAATTGTTTTCAAAATCGCACAGCAACTACCTACTCTGCAAATCTACGACATTTTGGAGATAAAATTTTAAATAATTATTTTTCAGTACACAAATCCATAAAAAGTCATTAACTTGGAAGGTATCACCCCAATTGCATGTTCGTGCAGCACTTCCCAACCAATTGGTGATGTTTACAACTTGCTGCCTGTGGGAATGTGATAAATAGGCCCCGTAAGTTCATGCATTTGCATATTTTTACCTCTGTTATGATTACACTTGTGGTAAGTGATGTGCATGAATCGTGAATTTATAAACTTAACACAATTTTATGTTGCATATAAATACATATTTTGGCTTTTTTGATAAAAGCATAATATTCCCATCATTTTAATGTTATGTGGCATAAAACAGCCGCTTGTAAATAAAGCGGGGAAACGCCAAGAAAAAGAGCCTAAGCAAAAGCAATAGGAGCAATGTTATGATACAGATAGATCACTTTTCTTCCGATTTATGTGGAGCGCTTTCAGCATCAGATGAACCGCTTTGGAGCATCATTCAGATCAATACAATATCGTGGCCTTTTTATTTACTCCTCATCGTCCCTAGACTCCGAAATTAAGAATGGGTGTGTGTGTGTGTGTGTGTGTGTGTGTGTGTGTGTGTGTGTGTGTGTGTGTGTGTGAATTTACTGTAATAAGTTCAAAACGACCGCTAAGCGAGTGAACACCATTGCTTGGGGCAATTGTCCCAAGAGGTTAAAGGACGCCGATATGACCATCGATGTTAAAGACAGCATATAAATGGGACATTAAAAAGTATACAACTATTTTCAGAGTTTCTATTTCAGAACATAAAGCATTCTTATTCTACACCCTCCACTATTTTTCATGAAGTAAATTCTTTTCTGACCGCCCCCATAGCGCAGTGGTAGCGCACTTGCCTCTGACGTGGGGGATCCGGGTTTGATTCCCGGTATCGATGTGGGATTATGATTAAATTCTTTTCTGCAATTCACGTATAAAGGAAAGTAACAACCATTAACATAGATGTTATTTCTTCATATGCTTTTACTCAAATAGTAATAGAATAACAGGGAGTACCATACCAGTCAAAGACAGTTTATTCATTATTCTTATGATTTAGTCATTTCTTTTAGCCACGAGATACGGAAGCTATGCCTATCATGAATCTATGCAAAAAGCACTTTATTGCATTTAATGACCTGTCAGAGGCCAAGAAATCGCTATACTTATTTCGCCACTTTGTAGTAATCGAGCTATTGAAAGTAGATATTGATTGATATGCTCGCTGATATGCTGTCTTGCAAATTACAGACCTCAGCTGTTTTATTCATGCAAATGACCGCAGAATCCCTCCAGCCAACCTGGATGTTCCGCGCTAATTTCCATCTTTTCCACTGCTCCCAAGGACCTCTTGCGGCCGATAATTGATAGAAGGGCACCTGCATTATGCGTGCCTTCTACTCCAATAAAATAAAGCACCCAATAAGGAAGGGGTGTAATAATTTTTGAAACCGGCACCAGCACAATGTTGAGTCTCTATTCCTTGCCTGAGGGAGCCGTGGTGTGAACATGTGGAGGTTGTGTCGATCGCCGGGAGTCTACCAGCTTTGTTACCAGCTGTCGAACGGCGAAGAGACCTCGCATACATCACTCGCTAGCCTCTGGTCAACATCGTCGCACCACAATTAACTTTTATGACACCAGTGCCGTTGTAAAGAAATACCTGCGAGCTTCAACTTCACCTGCACCATGACCTTTTCGCGATGTCCCGTGGAGGTGGCTTCAACACACAAAGTTTGGCCTATAGGTCATCTTGATGAAGTTTCTTGCTTTCACAAATTAAAAGGTTTAAAATTATTAAAATAAAAACAAACACAATTGGTCATTCCAGAACAGGAGATTTGAAACAAAGCTGGCCAAAACACACCTTTTGGAAATACAAGTACTATGTTGAATATGTGACCACGTCCAGCTAATAAGCACAGGATTAACAGGGATAAACGTTTAAATTTTATTTCTAGTAAAACTACCAATGTACTCCACAAATTCCAGTTGTTATAATTGTAGCCACTACTTAACTATAGTTAGCCCGCTTGCCTCTGGCGCGGAGGACCCGGCTTCGATCCCCGGTGGGGATTTTATCCCCTCTGGGAGGTCTGGTACGAGGTGCACTCAGCCTTAGTTAGTCCCAGGTGGACCAATTGAAGAGCTACTTGATGGAAAAGTAGCGGCCCCAGGTCGTGAAGACCGCATAACTGCTCGGGAGGGATCGGAACGCTGACCACGTACCACCCTCAGTACTGCACCCCACCAATGCGCCTGTAATGGGCCGAGGTGGGGGACGCAGCGGCTGGGCGGTAAGGCTTGGCTCTTCATGGGCTGCAGTGCCGGGGCTTATAATTAACTATGTAAGTAGAGTAAGACCTTCATCAACAGAAACAAAATCTGGAATATCGTGAACTAGAAGTGGAACTTAATAGCAGCAATAAAAAGTTCATATGTAGAACATAAGATCATGATAGAAACTAGAAACTGGAATGAAAACAGATGCAATGACAACCATAAACAAAGGAGTAAGATAAAGGTGGCCACTTTCACTGTCACCTTTTGTATACCAGGGGCCCACTTCATCCGGCATTGGGGCAAGTAGATAACCCTTTGTGTGTCAAAGGAGTGGCAGAACGCACCGGCGTAAATGCAGGTATAGTGATGCCAGTGGCGTGAGTGAACTTCGTTCTGCCTGTAAGAGGAGACGCGTGGAGAGGAATTCACCAGGCTTCAACTATCGTGTGTAGCGCGTGATAATAGTCAAGAACAGTCTTAGAATATTTTCCAGTTCACTTACAGAACTTTATTTTCCAGGGAATAAATTCATTCCTGTATATGCTACTATTGTCCAATATTACAGATTACAGATTGTATAGTGTGTAATTAGTTCATTAATCTGTGGACGCCATTATATTGCTCGTGTTTGCGTGATTTTGCGTTGAATTGTTTCAGAGCAGTATATGTAGTTATTGTTATTTTTGTGTTCACAATAGTAATGCATTAAACATATACTACGATATTTAGCGTTCGGAAGTGATTTTATCCAAAAGTGTTATTACAGAACAAGATTTGCCCAAGATGAGTAGATTCATCATGTAATGTGTGGTAACAATGTTCAAGCTTTATTAGCGTTTGAAAGCATGTTACTTCAACCCTGTGATATTTGAGGTTAGAAATAATGCTTTTATTATCTACGTTATCACTGCTGCTTTTTGGTGCAATTTCGTCTGCGGTTTAGTGTAATATCGGCCATATTGAAATCTTGGGAATTGCCGATAAGCTGTTTCCCCTATATGCAGGTATTACATTCACGTGTCCTTTTTCTGATTGAAGTAGAAGTGCAAGGTATTACATCCACACGATTTTTTCTATTCAGTTTTCTTTTACGAAATACAACCACATTTCTTTGTCTATTCAATTCCACAAACACACTACTTTTCTACCTGTTTGAAAAAGAAGTGCAGCGTATTACACTCACATGTTTTCTTCTACCCTTCTTTTATGTAACACATTCACATTCTCTTCTCTACTCGCTCAACATACAATTCTTCCAATTTTTTATATTGCATGGACATGATTTTCTTAATTCACTTTTCTTTTATCTAACACATTCACGCGTATTTTTCTTCTTATTTATCTACACTTTTCTAATTTGTCGGAATAGAAATGCAATATATCACATTCAATTTTCTTTTCTGTAACACATTCACACGTTCTTCTCTGCTTGCCCTCCAAAAACAATGCATACACGTTTGTAGGACTGAAATACATTCACACGGTTTTCTCTACTCGCTTTTCTTCCAGTGGTATTTGTGTTAGTTCAACAACGCTTTCACATAGTACCTTACCGGAGTTTTTATTTACTTATCTAGTTTATTTTTATTCCTTACAGTATCGTAAGAGCTTTAATTAAATATTTGTTTAAATGTGTTAAGTAATATTTTTTAAATGGCCCCAAAGAAACAAGGTTATTTGGCAAGTGCAGCCTAAGTACGAAAGTTTTAAGGATAATTCATCAAACCACATGCAACGCCGGATATTTC
Source organism: Tenodera sinensis (assembly GCA_030765045.1). Taxonomy (NCBI): domain Eukaryota; kingdom Metazoa; phylum Arthropoda; class Insecta; order Mantodea; family Mantidae; genus Tenodera; species Tenodera sinensis. The sequence goes on from CM060965.1 coordinate 87,816,613, forward strand.
AGCTAGTTTTAAATGTAGTATAAAACATTAAATTTGGTCCGACACCTTATAATTTACAACTGCCATGGCTCTGAATAATCGTTTCCTCTGGAATAGCACAACTTCTGCTTTCTTCTTCGGTATATTTAGATTATTTGTCCTCTTATTTTCTATCTACACTAATACAGTAATAAATTTATATGTATATACATAATCCTTTTTCTTAATTTCAGAGACTACGCCAGAACTTGATTCGGCCTACGTCAATCTATCATTTTTTTAATCGTCCTGTTGATGAGAGTGCTTCGGGTCATGATGTCCAATTTCAAGTTCAAAAGCATATCGCAGCAATTGATTTAAATTTCCTTACGTTATTGCCATCTAATAACGCAAGAAGTAACACCTGAAATCAAATCTTAGTCACGTTTGCTTCCTATTTTTCATCAAATGAACCACATACGGTTTGAAATGTGTGCATGTTATTTAAATCTTACCCTGTATCGTAAGTGACAGTTGTTTAAAATGCTACATTTACACTTGCCTCATTCATGATTAACATTTTGGAGTCTATCTTCTGTGTCTAAATTAGAAGAGCATCATCAGCAAATAACAATAATGTGTTTACCGACTTTTGTCCATCTTAATCACAACTTCAAAATTCATTATTGAAGGATGACATCCAAATAGCTATTACAATGATTTGGAGGTAACACATTTATAATGTTAACTGTATAATGAACCGCACACAAAGGTAACCTCAGTCCTCTATCCTAATCATGTTTTTTACTCTTCCGCAAATTCAGAAGATCGAAACCGAAAATATCACACGATGTACCAGGTGCTATTCTTCCTTTCTTTTGGCACCTTTCTGTCCATTCTACAAGTACATTAATCCTTTGTCCTACGCTTCACATGTTTTTTAGCCGCTACATGATACTACCCACTGAGGGAACTAGTACCTGTGTTCGATTAATTGATCGACCTATCGTTTCTTGTCGATGTTTATCGAAATGGATGTGCCGACTCCAACGCCGTTCCGACTGCCCATTTATCAGCATGCTGTGAGCAACCTTTCGAATACCAACCAGTTGCTTTTTTTCTCTTTCTTTTCCTTTTCGTCCTTCGACATGTAACTGTAAAGTCGATTATAAATTGGGTGTCTCTGCTGTTTGGAAGGAGTTCCTGTTTCTGACCCAAGGTGCGAAAGTATCACTTGCTAATTCAAACCCAAAAACACAGCTGCTCGATCATTCGTGAAGATTATTTTAATTAATGAGTTAAATTTAATGACCAAGGTCTTGGTTCAGACAGGGAGTTATTTATGAATAGCTGTCATTTCAATCAAAAGATTACATCAGGATATTTGAAATGAATTGATATATGACACTTAAAGGAATAATAGTGATTGACGATAGGTGCAAGAGAGTTGAACCATCACTAAGGCTATTTCGTGCCAAAAGTTTGTATGGAGATTTATAAATGGCATGCTTTTTTTTAAAAAAATATGCGTTACATTTTCATATATATTTCTCTACCCAGTCTACTACAAACTATTCCTTCAAAATTGTATTCCTCTATCGGTTTATGTTAATCGAGATAAACATTTACAGAATTTATCTCATTACTAATTTTCTGTAGGTGCAAGGGGAATAATTGTTTTAAGAGAACATTTATTAATCGCCATGAGATGGTATTGAAAATTCGATATCTTTGCATGGCCAGGGGGTTAAAAAATACAAATAATATATTCGCAATTAAGGACAAATATAATCATCTGCAAATTCAAACAACAACAAGAAAAAGATTCATTTCGCAAAAAAGAAAAAGAAAATTGTATTTCGCATAAATAGTGGACAAAGTCTTACTACACTAAAATGAAGGTGGTTCTGCTAAGGCAGATTTATGTCAAATAAAATTTTCGAGGTGTTTGTGCTTAGTGGTATGAATTTTCAAATACTTATGTTTTTCTCAAATGGTGGCTGCTCGTTTCGTTATGTCCTGACCATGCAAAGGGAATCTGTGTCAGAACCAATACATAGCGAACAGCTGTTACACGATTTGTCAATTGCTTAGAGCCTGCTGAATTGCCCAATTTCCACTGTATCTACAAGAAATGTATAATAAAACTGTTTGTGCAATGCTTATCTCGATTAACACAGACTATATAGAAGAATAATCTTCTCTTAAAATAGGTTGTTGTTAATAATAATAATAATAATAATAATAATAATAATAATAATAATAATAATAATAATAATAATAATAATAAATTTGTATGTTAACATTTAAAAACCATCGCTCTAGGCCGGTACCTTGGCATCAACTGTGTCCCCAGATCGAGATAGTTCGTTGCTGAATGGGTAGAGATAATCACCTGAAACTAACACTTCAATTTCTTTTATTTAGCATACCTATACATATTCAGAAACACATTTCTCACTATGCTGGTTAAATTTGAGGTTATTGTAAGTAACATTTCTGGCAATTTCAGGTATAGTTTGGGTCAGTATATTACATGTTAAAGAATAAAATTTGCAATTTTGGGTTTACAAAAATTTACCTTTCTTCAATAAAAATAACTTTAAAATAAAAAAGCAGAAACAAATTGTAATTTTGTTCCGAAAAATTATGTTGTTGCTGGGAGACCTATTCCGGGGTGCACTCAGCCTTGTCATGTCCCTGAGGGGCCAATTGAGGAGAGACTTGATTAAAAAGTAGCGACTTCTGGTCAAGGAGACCGCATAACCAGCCCGAAGGAAGCAGGACGCTGACCACACCCCAATTCCGGTGCTGCACCCCACTCACGATGCCTGTGGTGGGCAGAGGTGGGGAACGCAGCGGTCGGGCGGTGGTGCTTGGCCCGGATGAACTGTTCTGCCACCGGGATTATATTTTTCATTAAAACGTACAGTAACAATTTTATTAAGATATCTCAAAATATTTCTGGGAAACGTTCCCATGAATGAGTGCAAGCTGAATAAAAAACGAATATGTAGTGCACAGTGGATAAAAATATCTTTAAAAATTAGCATGTGAACTTACCATTTCCTATTCAATGCATTAAAATGCTTTAATTAGCTTTATATTGTGTCAAATGCCATATATGTAGAAGCTTGAAATATACAGAGGCCTAAAATTGTTTAATTGTTCTAAGCAGTTTTGCTGAGGCTATCCAATCTGCAGCTTCTTTAGGGTACTATACATTTGATTTCAGTAACCTTAAATAAATCACAATGTTCTACCATCACTGGTTGTGTTCTTCTTTGCCTTTAAGCCATATTCGAGACTTAGCTATGATTCACAGCTGAGTAAAGAATGAAGGAAGCATTTCGCCAAGTGTTGCCTTTGTCCTGCAGAGGTCAAGAGACAATAGATGAAACGCCTTCTCTCCAATAGAAATGTCCTGCGTGACAAAACCCATCTATTCTGCTTTGTTCTTGCGTCACAAAGGAGGAATTGTTTGCTAAATCGGTGTTCAAACGTTCTTGCCTTTAAAAATAATCTACCTGACTAATCGTGTAGCACAGGTGTCTAAACATTGGGAGTCACAAGGTCTAGCAAACTCGACCTAGAAATCACCATGTCCTTTTTCTTTAAACCTTAAGCCTTCTGAAAAGCTTTCATCTTCTTTTTCTGCATACTTACAGCAAGCATTGCACTCCACACAATTCGATACCGAGATTTCGCCCGAAATACACGTTTTAAGTGCGTTTTGAGTTGTTTATGTGCGTGCGTGGGTCTGTGTCTGTGAGCAGCATAACTCAAAAATGATAAGTCGGTTAAATATTAAATTTAATTTTACTACTTAATATCAGTGGGGCACCCCGAACTCTACCGGCCGGTTATGTGGCCTTTGGGAACTGGGGTTTCTACTTCTTTATCAAGCAGCTGCTTAATTGGGTCCTCCGGGATCTAACGAGACTGAGTGCATCCCGTGCCAGACCTCCCAAAGGGAAAGAATCTCCATGTCTATAGCTGGGATTGAACCCGAGTCCTTCGCGCCAGAGCAGGTGTGCTACCACTGCGTTACGGAGGCGGTGGTTTATTATTATTATTATTATTATTATTATTATTATTATTATTATTATTATTATTATTATTATTATTATTATTACAATTATTATTACTACTATTACTATTATGATTATTATGATTGTTGTGGTAGTGGAGCAATCTTGAATGAAAGGTTGACAGTTGAGTATCAGCTGTGTAGTACCGTACGATATGGTAAAACGGAGAGAGTAAACTGCATAAATTCTGTACTCTTTCTACCCGTTTTCTGTTCTACTCATCAGCTTGAAATCCTTGTTCCAATGCACAATATACTTTACTACTGGCAGTATCTGCTTCAACGCTTTATAGTCCCCTTAAGCAACGTTGTCGTCATCGCTATTCGCCGAAGTGGTCCACCACGCAGTCTCCCGGGAATAATGATCGTCTCTCGCCAAAGGGTAATCATCTTGATAGACAGTTTCCACCTCGAGCAGGACTTTGTTTTCGCGTACCTCTTCCTCTCAAAAGAATTCCTTTGGTCTCCAACCACACCCAGGGAATGCTTACGATTCTTAACAATATGGCTGCTGTTTGCCCCCGACCACTACTGTTGCGCAGGAGTTTCGTCCCACAAGCCTGTTCTCTTAATTTTAACCCTTTTTTCTTTTCCTCCACCCAACCCCTTGTATTACCTCTTTAAGCTCTCGGCGGCAACGTCTCCCCTTGCCCCGTATCGCACCCTCAAGCCAGCCAACCCTTTTCTTCCCACCCGCCCACTTCTCTTTACTCCATCCTTCCAATAATATGTACTTACAGGCAATAACCAAAAGGCATTACTTTATCCGGATCTGTAATTGTGCCCAGAGTTCTTTCCATGCTATCCTGGCTTTTGCAAACGAGAACGGGAGGGGAGAAGTACTGTTCAATCCAAAAACATCTTACCTTACCAAACTTGCCAATCCCGGGTAGGAGTAATAGCTGGATTCGAGACTTAGCTTGTCTATATATTTTGTTGCACAAATCTCTTGGATGAAAGCATAATCAACATTTGTGACGCCGGCCGCAGTGCAAAACAAATAACTGTCGGGGCTAAGCTACCTACTTCACATGATTTACCAGGCCGGCAACCAAACAAAGGCTCCCAAGGTTAGGCTGCCTCACTCGATTGTTTGTGTATACGTGACTAGCAACAATAGGCGCGGTGCGTATCAAAGGCGCTCGTAGTTAAGCTTTTCCCCACACCACTAATGCGAGCAAACACGTGACAACAATCAGAGCGGCAGAACGAAAAGTGGTCTTCTCCAGATGAATCGAGAAGGATCCGGTGGCCGATGTGTTTGTGGAAGTTCGCGAAAGGTCCTTGTTACATCAGCCTCGTTATATAAGGAGGCGAGGAAACAGTAGGGGAGTTACAGATACGAGTTGGTCAGCGTGTCTGTGAGTGTGAGACAGCTCTGCGTGTGTCCGTGCGTCGTAAAGAAGATAATAACGAGCGTCAAGTGACTGTATCGTCGTAGTTAGTGTATGAGAGACAGAAAGTGAAGAAAGACACTGAAAGGACCGAGCACACTTACGAGATATACAATTTGTGAGTTGTGATAGTACGGAAAGACTGCAGTCTGTGTTAAGGACAACAAAATTGTGTATTTGCGACATTTTAGAAGACAATAAAGTGAGAACACTAACCAGACTGGTTTTGTCCTTTTGTTACATTATTTATTTACAGTAAGAAATATTTGGCAACTGTGTGACATTTAAAAAATACAAAAACATTTAATTTCTTCATTATTTCCTACAAATAACCTCCAATAATATGTATACTTATGAGAATTGTCAAAGGAATGCTTTCAACTGTATTAGTTTCTCTCTGTTCGACCAGACTAAAAGACGCAACTATTGTAAGCTGCTATATCACGCCAGTGTTTGACAAGCATTATCTCTCTCTCTGTTGATAACGCTGCTTTATTTTGCAAAACACAAGGCAAAATATGAACAAAAAGTTCAGTTAGTGACAGTGCCGTAACTCAATATTTCTCGTTATGATTTAAGTATGAATGTGTAGCCCTTCTTAGCTATAAGGCTGAAATCCTTCTTCCGCTGTTACCCTGTCACAAATGGTTTCGAGTTTCTGTTCAATCTAATTACAACATACATTTTGCAGTGACATCTGAAACACAGACTGCAGTGACCAACACCAAAAATTAAAATGGTCCTCTGCATTGAACGTGCGTGCAGTAGTCAACACTCAATTGAAAGGTACATTTCTTGAGAATTCGGGATAGAGATCGCAAAAAATAAAATATGACAAATAATGAATTTGTATCTTAACGACAGTGTAACTTGCCAGAATCATAACAACGCTGGCGTTGTGCCGGAATTTCGTCCTGCAGGAGTTCTTATACACGCCAGTAAAATTACTAACATGGGGCTATCGCTTTTAAGCAGCCCGCGACGTCGGGAATACTCGACCAGCGCTCAATCAACTGAGATCGATTAGTCACAGAATTAAAAGTAGGTACCTGTATTGGAATCTAGAGTTGGAGCAAAACAATTGTCGCAGAAATTCTGAGCATCTCATATTTTTACGTTCGTTCTTTCTTACTTTCTTTTCTGTCTGTGTGCTGTCTGCCTTTCTTTTTCTTTTCCCTCCTCCCTCGTTCGGTTAAACGCAGATTAGTTCAACGGAGTTTTACTGTACGGTGTTTAAGGGCTAAAAATGGTGCCACAAAATTTCTATGTATAGATATTTGGGAATCAAGTAATCTTGAAACATTTTGACTCCGTTTACCTTTCTATGTATCCAGACCTCTTTACTTGTGACTACTTTCTCGTTGCATAGGGGACACATTATTGATATTAGCCCCATGCATTTGTCATTTTACGTAAGCATTGTAATTCGTGTTTACTACATAATTGTAAAACATTTGGTTTCATTGAATCACCCTGTATAAACTCGGTCAATTTCATCTTTGATATTCTGATGCATTGGAATACTTATGAAACGAAAACCAAGCACATAAAGTTACCGTCGGTATTTTCAGACCTTCCCTAACTTTAAAATATTTTTTAAGATTATATCTTGCTTACCTTCTCTTGCAGTTACCGGTATAGTGCGTTTATAGAAAGAGAGATAGAAACTCATTCTCTCGCGTGCAGTACTGTCAGATGGTTTCACGAATCTCTCGGGATGACAGGATGATAGGAGACACAGCAATGATGAAAGGAGTCATAAAAGCAGAAACCAACAATAAGGACACCAGCCAAAACCATTTGCGTTTGAAGGGGTTGAACTGTAATAAAAGGGAGAAAATTAAGTCATTCCTCTATTATCTACATTTTTCTCTGCCAGTAAAACTAAAAACAGCGTAACCAGATTTTTTTCGGGTCCCGCTCACCTGCATAATATTTGGGGCTAGGGGAAAGAAGAGCACTGAGGATGTTCTGGAAATAAACTGCATGTCAGTCTATGACTGTGGCTAAGAATGCCATTTTTAAAGGGCTTCTTAGATTACTACAGAACGGAACTACTTCTTCCACTTCATCACGAGCAAAATTTGAGATGTGTTACATAATTATGGTTGGACCATTCAAGAAATTGAAGTATCAAGGGCAAAAGTTATACAGTGGGTTTTGGAAACAATGGAGAAAACTAACCTAGTCGATTCTTGTCTTGATAAAAGTGGAAGGTAGCCTTAGGTGCTCCATCCCTATTTAGTGTACCTTCCTGTCTTTACCCACTAAGAAGTATGAAGAAACAAATTTAAACCCCTTTTTTTAAGTTCTGATGTGTGAAAGTTTGTGTAGGACTTTTATTACTTGTTCAAATATTTTGAGTAGCCTTTTAAGAAGAGATTAAATTGCTATACTTGCCACAAAATGACACTTAAGTATAGTTTTTGGAGAGCGTTATAGAATGGAGTTTCCTCATTGTTTTACATGAATCTCACCATTATAAATACAATACTTTTATTCTAAATATATTTTCAACATTCTGTATTCTAAATTTTGCCCTCTGAAATTTTAGAAGATAAAACAAATTTCATAATGCTGTTTTGTTTGTCTTTTGTTTTTGTTGCCTTTTTAGTTGTCTCATTGATATAGTTACCTTTAACCTCGTCATATTGGGAGCTTTGCTTTTAGAAACAGCTGCTGGTGTTATTGCTCGCTGAAATATAGGGTTTTTTCATTCCTATATTCACACTTCTACAGATTCTGTGTGGGACGGAGAATATTCTGGCGAAAAACAAATTCCCAACCCTAGCCCGGAATCTAACTCAGGCCCTCTGGATTGAGAAACCAGAAAGCTAATGCTACCGTGGGCCTGCTTTGATGTAAATAAGATGGTTAGCTATTATTAAACAAATAATTTCTGATGCATTTTAATAAAAATTATACAAGTATTAGAACACCTCTATACACTTTAAAGACGATATTAATGTATAAAAGTTGACAATTAAACTTAAAAGGAATTCGTTTATGTCATGTAAAAATTACAGTAGTATATATATAAAATAGTGTTTTAGTTAAATGTTAATATAGTTATAAAATTTAGTATTCATAGTGCAGGACTTTTAATCTCCCCTTTAAAAAAGGTGACGAAATACTAGTTTTATTTTAATGGGTTCATAATTTACCTGTTTCTTTTGTAAGAAAACGAACGTCTAATTTTTAGGGATTCGAAGCGAACAGTTTTTCTGTTGGTTCAGGATATACAGCAAAACGCTATAGCTCGTCTCAGGAGCAGCTACACCAGAGCACCCCTTTCTTGTAATTTAGAGAAATAAACATTAACGTAGCTATGGAGCAATAAAATAAATCAAGTTGGGGAAAACATTATGGGAGCAAGAGAGGAGTCTGTATCGAGAAGGGAGAAGGAGGAGGAGGAGGGTTTTGCTAAGAGAGAGGTTGTTCAAGTAAAAGGGTTCGCATTTTCAGCCACATTATGTCGGATACGAAGCAGGAGTCTGGTGGGGGGAGTGCCGTAGAAGAGGAGGGGGAAAGGACACGCGAAATGCGATACTGACTGGAATTTGTTGACAGTCAATGCAACAAAGAGTTGAAAAAAAGAGGAAAAGGAAGGAAGGGAAGAGAGAAAAATGGACGATGAAAAAGGAGAGGGAGAGCGTGGAATGAAATGTGATAGTCATAAATGTTGTACATTCTTATGCAAAAGAGAATTCGAGTACGTTTTCGTAGGAGGAATTTTTTGCTATCGTCATTAACCTTTATGAGGTGGATTAATTCAGATACAGTATCCATGTGGGAAATGCACTTAATGTTGTATATATTACTTGGTGTGGTTAACTATCGGCAGTTTTCACATTACTGTCAAGAAGGAAATAAACGCTCCATCAGAACACATTCCACCCACCGATTTCAAAGTCATTTGAAAGCATTCGACAAACATAATAAAATATTCTACGAAGCATTATAACGAACGCTTCCTTCAGATATTGAAGGAAAACTATATCCTTTAAATGCAAAGAGCAGTCACTATTAAAATATTTATTTTTCAACGACAGACTTTTTATTGACTTCCCATTCATGCTGTTATGGGGAAAATTGAATTTATTTTGGTAAGCTGCCTGTGGGCTTTGGCTATATAATTGCACATATGGGCATTAACTATATGAAATCCTCTAAGTTTTGATACGTTTATTACTGCAGACGTGGAATATAACTGTTTTTGACAGTTCTATTTTACTATTTAAATGTTGCTTGGGTCTTTGCTACCTTTTTATTTGTTCATATTTTCTTACGTTTGAAGTAAATATGAATTGCAAGCAATCGAGTTTATAAGGTAAGAATCAGGCATCACTAATGTTAATATTGGTTACTTTACTACTGCAACCATCATGTTTAATATATTTTATTTTCACGTCACTACTACTTCTGTTATTCACTATCATCGAAAAAATTGTATACGATACATATGCATTAAAGAGATTGGAAAATCTTGACTCATGTTTTCCTCGTTCTACTATAAAATGGTTTGGATGAATGAACTTGCATAAACTGGAGATTAAGTGTGACTTAGCATAGTGAAGTTATTTTCAGGCTTAGTAGAACCTTAACAATATCGGATTGAACGATATGACAAAGCCTTTTTAAATGTATATTTCAGTCTTCATTTAAAGCGTATTAGCTCAATTAGACATATTTGTTCACCATATTAAATGTTATCAATATTATTTGTTCTCTCATAAAGGCGGCCAAAGTTCTTACATGCAAAGAGCTTACTGTTAAATAGCAACATGCTAAATAATTTATTGTGTTTCAGACCAAACGCCAATAATTTTCAATAACATTTAAGTGCGTATCTAACGAGAGACGCAGGAAACCCAATTCAGGCCCTGTAAGGACAGCTGGCTGAAAGTATCAATTCAAACTTCGAGGATGGAGTTGTAGGCAACAACTCGATATCAAAAAACTGCGATTGGCATCTACTAGGAACGTTTTTAATACAACTGTTTGGAGAATATACATTTCTTCTGAAAATTACTATGCATTACGTTCAAAAGGTACTGTCTACACATTCTTCTACAGTTTCAATTTCTGTTTCCTCTTTTACAATTCGAATGCACAAAGTTTTCCACTAAAGTCCTGCGCGTGGCTGAGAATGAAGAACTGGTGATCAAAATTCAGCTTCTTTCTAATGTATCAGCAGTGGTGACATTTCCCCTGTCTGTTTTGGAACTACCAATGGTATTAAAAATTGAAAGGTTCACTTGGGGCAATTTATATTATTTTGTGTGATATTTTATTTCCTTTTGAAGCTACACTTCATTCCAAACTCGTGGTGTCCAAGACTGAAGACTCACAGTTGTCGCATATAGCACGCCATATCTTGGGTAGAGACAGATCAACAAGATTTCCACACATTAAAGCTGAGAACTTTCTTTGTGACATTCACGTGCACGCTTTCCTTTCTCATCCGCATTGCTTGAAGTTTTTGTTGATGCTATTTCCTATTTACTGCGGCAGCTACCTACGAGTAATCTTTGGGTAATATCATTTTGAGCTCTGTATTTCATATCACTTTGTGGTCCACAAAATAGAAGAGTAGCCAAGAAGTACACTGGTAACAGTTATTGTAATATACTTCATTAAACTTTGAGATTCATATTTGGAGCCAAAAAGAAATATGAGGTCTATGAAGAAGCGATTTGTTCCTCTGTCTTCAGCTCCATCAAAAGGGTAGATATGATTCTGATTGACGGACAACAAGATAATGGATTAATTCTTGAACCTACAATCAGGTTTGAAAAAAAATACATCAAATTAAGGAGGTTGATAAGGAAACAAAGCTACACTATGAGCATTCCTTATTTAAGAGACATATCAAATTTCAGATTGGGAAGTGATTGGTCTACTTTTTGGTGCTCATAGTGTGGTTACTGCGTAACTGTTGATCTTTCGGCACATTTTGTAATCTTGTTGACGACTGATGCACGTTTTGTACAAACAACACACTAAAGTCCTCTAGTACAGAAGGTTGCTCTGTAGGCAAGAAAAGAATACAACGAGGTAGAGAGGCTCAATAAAGTCTATAGCCTCTAGTGTAGCCATAAATGCTGAAGGGGTCTTTCTAACAACAAAATAAGATAAAACTTCAAGATATGAAGTAGTCAAATAATTCCAGGTTACGTACGTGCAATTCCATAAATCTAGTAACGTCTAAATACTAAGAACCTCATATGAATTTTAGTTTATTCTCTCAAATGAAAATTATTTCTGACACTAAAAACTATTACAGTGTGAACAAGCTGAAAACAAGTCATACACAAATTGAAACCTTGTACTTGTTCTGTTATAAGGTTATGACGACCTCGTCAGTCCCCAATTGGTCCAACTCCTTTCTCTTCACAGTGAGGACATTTTACTCTAATTATGAGGTCATTGTACATATATTGTACATCATACACACATGCACATCTAAAAGCAAATCGTTTACTACAGATGTAACCGATAAACGTTATTTAGCTTGTAATAATGACTGAAGCTTTAACCTTTCATAGTGAAAACTTCCTGAAATATTACGTGTTCATCTGCTTTAAATTGTTTCCTTTTTATTTTTTGATTCTTTTTCTACTTCTTAATTTCAAGTATTCAGTAATCCAGTATCTATTTAACTGTTATTCATATTTTAAGTAAGAGTAAATAGCTAGTATCAGTAAAGCAATAATTTATTAAAATAGATTTTTCAAGCTGTTTTTCCAGGCCCTCTGACATATTTACTCATTTCAACTACTTATCGCAGAAAGTAGCGCATCTGTAATTAGTAACCTGTAGGGCAACCGAGCAAGATGGCTCAGCGATAAGTGTGAGGCTCACATTTAGGAGGCCCTGAGTTCGATTACCGTCTGGCCCTTTTGTTTGTGGTTCCCCACAGTTGATAGGAGAATATTGGAGTGGTTCTCCTCTACCATTTCCTCTTATTTGTTTTACTTCATTTATTTCAGAGTATTTGAACTATGGAAAGATCTCGACCTTGCACTTGACGGCTCTGCTGGGGTCTCAGCATGGTTGCCAACCCGTACGATAATTATGGGATGTACGATAATTTGAATGTATGATAGTTCGATACAGGCACAATATCATTTTCACTGTTTTGTCACACCAGTGAAATGAGACTAATTATAAATAGCGACACGTTTGCCCTGATGGCCTGTTTCCATCCCTCTAAGGTAGCCGTTTCATACCCTACTAAGCCTCCTACCCTTTATCCTCTTATTGCCAGTGTGGTCAGATCTGGTAATCTCAATGAAGAAGGCACTGTCGAGAAAATTTATGATCAATGGAGAAAACTTGGAATAAGTGATACTCCGTATGAAATAAAGAACATGTCTAAACCTGGCAGTTTCTGGAGTGCTGTTAAATACATGTCACCTTGGTGGAAATACTGATTTCAAAGAAATGGCGGAGTTTGCATTATTAGTGATTTCGTTGCCCCACAGAAACACTTATTGTGAAAGAGGTTTTTTCTAAACTGGGTTTAATAAAAACCAAACTTAGAAACAAATTGGCACTAAATACGGTAAATGAACTTATCCTGTCGTCTTAGCTTATGAAAGAATGTGGCAGATCCGAAAACCTGCAAGTCACCGAGATATTAAGGTTTATCTCAACAACAAATTTGTATAATGCTGCAACGGTTGAGGAAGATGAACTTTCAGATGGATGGTGCGAGAAACATAAGTGCTGAAGTTTTAGGTAATATTATTGAGGACATCAATCTTGTAAGTGGATACCATAAACATCAACACTGTTACATTTTCATAAGTTTTATACTGATATTTTTATTGTTGTAGCATTTGGTTTATGATGTACGATAATTTTGAATCCAAATCTATAATTTTGAGTGGCTGGTACGATAATTTTACTTTTAAATGTTGGCAACCCTGGGTCTGAGTCTATCCTCGGATACTCGTGGTTGAAGGTGGCTAAGGCAGGACCAGCCTGTGTTAATATTGGTGTCATGTTGGGACCCCATCCTTGCTAGCGCACATCAACGTCCAGATTTGGTCACCCTTCGTGTCCACCCCCACCCCACCCCCCAAAGTCACGTTGGTGACATAAAGGCCTAGCTGCGCTGGTGACTGCTCCTACCGTATAATCCTTATGGGATAGATTATTGTCTGGAAAACGTTTTAGATATCAAGTAATTGTGTTACGTTTAAAATTATGATTTAAACGACTTTAGGCATCTAGAGTATTTCAGGTATTTTAGTTCGCCGCGATGTGTTGAATTGTGCTGTGACTGCCAATAAAAAGTCATCGATTCTCCTTAAAGAAGGCTATCTTGTTAGCTGGAAAATATTTACAAGAACAGGTTGATAAATCTATCACGTTGATCGTCGCATATTTTCTTTAAATCGTGATATTAATTTTAAAATATTTAAATGAATTTACCATCCGATTTCTTTTTTTGTTGTGTTTGCTTTCGATGATGTCGATGTCTTTAAGCCGTGCATATTTATTTCCAGCATAATTTGCGATGGAGGCCTTGATCAACAACGACCGTTAGGATGTCACTTTTTTTTAAACTCACACACATAAACTTACACACCTTAGGCGCTAGGCTAATGATCCCAAGATCGCGGGTTCAAACCCGGCCCAGACCAACAGTTCCTAAAAAGCGTCAGACCTGCGGCCAATAGATTTATTGACATGTAAAACAACTGCACGAGGACATTACAGCACACTGGCAGTGCTGATATGACCCTGCGAATTGACAGCGTCATTAACAAATCAAATATTTGAGTTTTATTTTTACACACATATTTACTACCTCTCTCGTACTTCCAGACTCTAGGAAGAATGGGAAATAATTCCATCCTCATGATCGAACCGGGACCTCTGGATTTATAAACCAGAATATTAACAGTCACACCACAAAGGCAATCCTATTTCTCGTTGCCTCGTAAATAAGTGTGCTACGATATCCAACAATATTTCGTAGCCTGTTCTTAGTTGCTCTGTTTACTGATAAACAGGTGTTACTTGACATTCAATTGTCTTATTATAATCACATAAAACAATATTATAATTTAAATGTAATTGTGCAGTGTATGTACCAACAAGCTCTGTTTGCGAAGCGCTGTCGACATCGCCTGTGTGCACAATTCTTTCGCAAACGTCAGCCTTTTCGATACAACATAAAATTACAATGAATTCAAGTATTATACAACTTATCGTTATTGTTAATGCATGCACATTGTGAAAAATGGACTTAAATAGGTCTAGTTAAATCATAAGATGTATAACTCCTTAATGCTTTTTTCCTTTGGGAGAAATTGATAAAAGTAAAGGTAATGATAGCTACAAACAAAGTTAAATATAATTCAACCCCAATGCTAGTTACAATTAAAAAAAATTAATTACAATATCCATTATTCGAAATTTGTCACTTATGGCTTCAACATTTTAATGTTTTATGATTTGTTTGCCATTTTCCCCATTATACATATTGGCTATGTCATAATTCCAATTTCATAGTTCTCGTATCTTGAAAAGATATTAGTTTTGCCAACGTTTAGGTGACTTTTGCTCTGAGCACTCACAATATTACATTTAATCCCTTATATAATCGTAAGAGTCGAGAGAAACAAGACATGGTATTATCAAAATCAATAGACATCTCCAAATTGATGCTCTGTGTTTTCATGGTCACATCTCCACAAAGATTCAAAAATAATATTTTTTCCATTTTTCTAAAACTGAAAAAGACATAACTTCTTTAAAAATAATGACATTTACCTCAGGGCGGGTTTTCTCCGGGTTCTTCGGTTTCCCCCACCACTAATTTCACCAATTGCTCCATCATCACCTTTCCATTAATCGATTTCACCTGCATTACATATAATCCTCTTCCTCACTCTCATAATTGATGCCTAACTGACCACCCGCTTCCAGGTCTTCACTCTGTCCGGTCCATAGGTTCCTCTGCTCCCCGACAGGCATCTGATCCTAGGCACAGGCTTGTAAGTCCTAGGGGGGTATAGGTCCTACATAATGGGAGGATAATCAGGTAAAGAAGAATATAATTATTGTTTTAACAAGATACTTTTTGATGAAATATAAGGCCGGTGCGCAAAATACTTTAAGAGTAGTGTATTTCGGTGAAATATACAGGTGTCCTTAAACTGAATAAGAGAGCCAGAGAGCCAGATCGCTTTGTCATTATAACATTAATGCACAGGTGTAAGTTATAAGATTCCTTTACAAAAGAGTTTGTTTAGCAACTGAGTTTACTGTTCAGGTAAACTGACAGATGCCACATAACAGCAGGATATCCCTCATTAAGCTTTTACCACATTGGATGGTACACTTTCCCCACTCTCCCTCAACTTAGTTTTATATGGCCAACATAAAAATTCGCGTTTTGTTTCTCTCTTTCCCTTCTGATTGGGAACACAAGAAAAAGAACACAAAACAACGAAAAGCTTTTATTGCCATCTAATTATTGGCCCATTGGATCGTATATTTCAAAATCCATGACATTTTTATAGGGCTGGGTTTTTCTGTACCGTGTGATCATGCTCCATATAATATTTAGGAGAGTCGACAGTGCGAGCTAGGGCTCCATAGCCTCTTAACTCCACATAAAAGTGTCCATACGTGAAATACAAGCAACTCGAAAAAAATAACGAACCCCTCCACTCCTCCTCGGCTATGCCAAGTTCCTTCTGGGCGGTCGAACGCCTCTCGGCTTTCAAGTATTTGTTGAACCAGCGATCAAAATAGCATTCCCAACAACAAGCTTTGGAAAACATTGTGGTCCACTTTTACTATCCTACGTTCTTATTCTTAACCCT